>CM043704.1:96866872-97221872 GCA_023935145.1 Bretschneidera sinensis
GGGGGGCTTAGATGTGTGAAGCAAATGAAACTTGTTAAAGAGAACAGTTGGACTAAGTTCCCCGTCAAATTGGTCCCGAAGATTATCAAGGAAACCCAACCCCTTCCTATCTTACCCCTCCTATCCAAAGAAAATTTCCCAGCTATAGTAGTTGTTCTCTTCCCTTCCTATTCCATCTTTTCTCCAATCTTTTTTAACGGCAGAAATAGAAATGTTCAAGACCGGAACGAAGCTCATCCCGAATATTGAAAAAAAGAGTCAGCGCGGCAAGGTCTGTCCAAATCAATGTCCTTATCAGACAATATTCCCCCACCAAATGGAACTCTGCCTTTTCCAACCAAGGAACAAGCAACAACGGTCTGCTCCTGGGGCTCGTCGACACTACATCGTCCTAGAGCTTATATGCTTGCTTCTAGCTTGGGATACCATCTTTTGACTTTGATTGGGGAAAAATTCTATACTCTTTTTTGGTACATTCGTTGGTGCTTGAGTTGAGCAACTTGCCCTCTCCTATTAACACCCCAAATTCTCCTACTTTTCCTAATGTCCCTTTTTTTTCCGCTCCTAACATCACCCACCTTGTTAGTCTTAAACTGAATTATAATAATTACATCCTTCGATGATCCCAATTTCTATCTGTTCTTTTTAGCTATGATCTTCTTGGCTATGTTGATGGCACATTCACTTGTCCCTTCCAATGTTACCTCTCTAGTAATGGCACCACCACTCTTAACCTTGCTTTTCACACTTGGCTCTGTATGGATCAGTGTCTTCGCTCTTGAATTAATGCTACCCTTACCTCAGACATCCTACAAGATGTCCATGATCTAAGTACCTCTTGGGATGTTTGACTCGCATTGGAACAACCATACCTTGATCAGTCCAATGCCAATGAGTTTGACATTCACCTAAAACTCCACAAACACACCAAAGATGGCAAGTCTATGGAACAATATCTTCACAACCTTAATGCCATAGCTGATGCTCTTGTTGCTATAAATTCATCACTTTCCACTAAAGATCTCATCTCCTATGCCTTAGAAGGTCTACTTATCGAGTATGAAAGCTTTATCACTATGGTCACCAACACCAACATTACCTTACCTTTGACAATTTACGTTCCAAGTTACTCTTTCATGAACAATACCTCAAGCATTTTCGGGTCCCTTCTCAGCTTTCTGACCTTCCTATAACCCTTGCTACTACCACCACCTTTGGAGCTTCTCTTGGTCATGGTAGGGGTCGCTCAGGCTATAGAGGCTGTGGCCGCAACACTGGTCGTGGTGACTTCTCTCAGCATGGTTCAGGTACTGATCTATCCTCTCTCTTTTCTCTTAAATTTAATCGATCTGCTGGTACTTTTTCTTACAGTAGTGACGGCTTATTTGGATCGCATCCTGAAGCCTCTTCCACACCATGTGCAATTTATCACACCACAGGTCACTTTGCCTTAAATTGTCCTCACTGGTTCAATCATGTCATTGTCACTCATCACTTACCTAAATCTTTTGCCATAATGTCACTTGGTGAGTCTAATACCACTCAATGGTACCTTGATACGGCTGCCTCAGCTCACATGACTCCTCAACCAAGTATACTTACTAACCTTACACCTTATTTTGGAAAAACTAAAATTTTGGTTGGTAATGGACAATTGCTTGATATTAAAAATGTTGGTTTTACCTTCTTACGCACCTCCACCAAATCTCTTTCTTTTAACAATATCTTGTATGTCCCACAATTATCTCACAACTTACTTTCTGTTAAACGTTTATGTTCTAAAAACAATTGTTCTATTAACTTTGATTCCTCTCATATAGTTATTAAGGACAAGAGTATGGGGGAAACTCTTCTCAAGTCTTCTAGTGATGGTGATCTATACCATCCTCCTCCATATTCGGTTACTACCACCCCTCAGACACTAGTCTCTCGTCAAGTCTATGGTGATGTGTGGCATCGTAGGCTTGGTCATTTAGGTCCCTGCGTGTTATTGAAACTATGGGATCGATTATCAGGAAACTTTGCCCCTGTAGCCAAGATAAACTCAATCAGAATCTTGTTATCTTTGGCTGTGAATTTCAACTGGCCCTTACAACAGTTAGATGTTAAAAATGCTTTTTTAAATGGAGATCTTCAGGAAGAGGTCTTTATGAGCCTACCACCCAGGTTTGAGGGAGAGTTAGGACCAAAAAAAGTTTGTAAACTAAAGAAGTCGTTATATGGTCTCAAACAATCCCCTAGAGCCTTGTTTGAGAGATTTGGGAAAGCTGTAAAGAGTTGTGGCTACTGTCAAAGCCAAGCTGACCATACTATGTTTTACAAACACAGTAAAGAAGGCAAAATTGCAATCTTAATTGTCTATATGGATGATATAGTCTTGACAGGTGATGACAATGAAGAATTGGAGAGATTAAAAAAGAGATTTGCAGTTGACTTCGAGATCAAGGATTTGGATGCTTTGAAATACTTTCTTGGGATGGAGTTTGCTAGATCCAAAGAAGGTATATTTGTGAATCAACGTAAATATGTTCTCGATCTACTTGAAGAAACAGGTCTACTAGGATGTAGACCAGCCGAGACACCAATTGAACCCAACCTTAAGCTACAGCCTTCGAAAACTAAAGAAGAAGTTGTGAAGAGAAAGCAGTATCAAAGGCTTGTTGGGAGACTAATCTACTTGTCACATACACGTCCAGATATCGCATTCGCAGTTAGTATTGTTAGCCAGTTCATGCATTCACCAGGACAATAACACTTTGATGCAGTGTATAGAATTCTCAGATACTTGAAGGGAACTCCAGGGAAAGGTTTAATGTTCAAGAACCGTGGGCATTTGCAAGTTGAAGCCTATACTGATGCAAATTGGGCTGGGAGTGCCATTGATAGACGATCAACTTCTGGCTACTACACGTTTGTTGGAGGTAACCTTGTTACTTGGCGAACTGAAAGGCAGAATGTGGTAGCAAGAAGTAGTGCAGAGGCTAAGTTTAGATTAGTTGCTAATGGGATTTGTGAAGAGTTGTGGATAAATAGACTGTTAGAAGAACTGAAGATCTCTAGCACGTTACCTATGAAGTTATACTGTGACAATAAAGCTGCTATTTCAATAGTTCATAATCCAGTACTTCATGATAGAACAAAGCATGTGGAGGTTGACAAACATTTCATCAAGGAAAAGATCGAAAACGGTGTGATCTGCATGCCATACATTCCTACTACTGAACAAATTGCAGACGTGTTCACAAAGGGACTTCCTATAAGATAGTTCAATAAAATCATTGGCAAGCTGGCTATGGAAGACATCTTTAAACCAGCTTGAGGGGGAGTGTTGAAAAGGGAAGATTCGGTCATAATATTACCGAATATTATGAGCTTTATTAGTTGTATTCTTATTTCTATAAATAGCTCTTTAGTCAACTCTGTAATTAATTAGGACAGCTAGCCATTTTAGTTAGTTTCCTTATTTTGTACTTGTATTCTCTTATATAAAGAAAATTTGTGTAAACCATTTAAAATGAATAATACAGAGAAAAATTATTCTATTTTCTGTCTTTCGTTCAAATTCACACCAGAATTTGCAGAACTGGTTGTTATGGCCTATGTTATATGGACTCATCAATTTACCTTGTCCTACTCCGACACCCAAGATAAGTGTACGACACTTGGACACTCCAAATTACAAAAAAGTAAATTAGTTCGACACTTGAACACGTGCCCATGTCCGACACCCATCCCTGAGTCTATGTAACAACTGATTTTCAACAAAAACTTTAAAGGTACAAAAGTGTTGAAAGACTTCAGATTTTTTGCGCATAGGAAATATCTAAGAATAACGAGAAAAATCAATCACAAAAATAATATAATAACGATAACCCAAATTTGATAAAATAGGAGATTGCCAAACATCAGAATGTATTAAAGTTAAAGGTTGAGTAGTGTTGTACTCAACAGAATGAAAAGATAAATGTTTAGAATTGCCTAACTGACACTCACAACAAAAACAAAAATATTTAGAAGATAAACAAATATTCTTTTGAGTTTGTAAAATAGATAACACACGGGGACCTAAATGACCAAGCCTATGATGCCACACATCACCAGAGACTTGACGAGAGACTAGTGCCAGAGGAGTGGTAGTAACCGAATCTGGAGGAAGATGGTATAGATCACCAAAACTAGAAGACTTGAGAAGAGTTTCCCTCGTACTCTTGTCCTTAATAACTACATGAGAGGAATCAAAGTTAACAGAACAATTGTTATTAGAACATAAACATTTAACAGAAAGTAAGTTGTGAGATAATTGTGGGACATACAAGACATTATTAAAAGGAAGAGGTTTAGTGGAGGTGCGTAAGAAGGTAAAACCAACATTATTAATATCAAGCAATTGTTCATTACCAACCAAAATTTTAGTTTTTCCAAAATAAGGTGTAAGGTTAGTAAGTATACTTGGTTGAGGAGTCATGTGAGTTGAGGCAGCCATATCAAGGTACCATTGAGTGGCATTAGACTCACCAAGTGACATTGTGGCAAAAGATTTAGATAAGTCATGAGAGACAACAACATGATTGAACCGGTGAGGACAAGTTAAAGCAAAGTGACCTGTGGTGTGACAAATTACACCCGGTGTGGAAGAGGCTCCAAGATGCGGTCCCAATAAGCCGTCGCTACTATAAGAAGAAGTATCAACAGATCAATTAAATTTAAGAGAAAAGCAAGAGGATGGATCAGTACCTGAACCATGTTGAGAGGAGTCGACACGACCAGTGTTACGGCCACGGCCTCTGCCACGACCTCTATTGCCTGAACGACCCCTGCCACAACCAAGAAAAGCTCCAAAGGTGGTGGTGGTAGCAAGGGTTGTAGTAGGGTCAGAAAGCTGAGAAAGGACCCGAAAATACTTGAGATGTTGTTCAAGAAAGAGCAACTTGGTATGTAAACTGTCAAAGGGTAATGCTGGTGACCATAGTGATGAAGCTTTCATACTCGATAAGTAGACCTGCTAAGGCATAGGAGATGAGGTCTTTGGTGGAAAGTGATGAATTTATAGCAACAAGAGCATCAACTATGGCTTGAAGGTCGCGAAGATACTGTTCCCTAGACTTGCCATCTTTGGTGTGTTTGTGGAGTTTCAGGCGAATGTCAAACTCATTCGCATTGGACTGATCAAGGTATCGTTGTTCCAATGCGAGCCAAACATCTCAAGAGGTACGTAGATCATGGACGTCTTGTAGGATGTCCGAGGTAAGGGTAGCATTAATCCAAGAGCGAAGACACTGATCCGTATGGAGCCAAGTGTGAAAAGCAAGGTTAAGAGTGGTGGTGCCATTACTAGAGAGATAACATTGGGAGGGACAAGTGAATGTGCCATCAACATAGCCAAGAAGATCATAGCTAATAAGGACAGGGAGAAATTGGGATCATCGAAGGATGTAATTATTATTATTCAGTTTAAGACTAACAAGGTGGGTGACACTAGGAGCGGAAAAAAAAGGGGCATTAGGAAAAGTAGGAGAATTTGGGGTGTTAATAGGAGAGGGCAAGTTGCTCAACTCAAGCACCAACGAATGTACCAAAAAAGAGTATAGAATTTTGCCCCAATCAAAGTCAAAAGATGGTATCCCAAGCTAGAAGCAAGCACATAAGCTCTATGTCAATGTGGTGTAGACGAGCCCCAGGAGCAAACCGTTGTTGCTGGTTCCTTGGTTGGAAAGGGCAGAGTTCCATTTGGTGGGGGAATATTGTCTGATAAGGGCATTGATTTGGAGAGGCCTTGCCGTGCTGACTCTTTTTTTTTTTCAGTATTCGGGATGAGCTTCGTTCCGGTCTTGAACATTTCTATTTCTGCCGTCAAAGGAGATTTCTAGAAAAGATGGAATAGGAAGGGAAGAGAACATCTACTACAGCTGGGAAAGTTTCTTTGGATAGGAGGGGTAAGAGGGGAAGGGGTTGGGTTTCCTTGATAATGTTCGTGACCAATTTGATGGGGAACTTAGTCCAGCTGTAGTATTTAACAAGTTTCATTCGCTTCACACAGCCAGGAAGGGGTTGGGTTTCCTTGATAATATTCGAGACCAATTTGATGGGGAACTTAGTCCAGCTGTACTATTTAACAAGTTTCATTCGCTTCACACAGCCACTCGAATAAATAGCTAAGCCCCCCAGTAAAAAAACATGCAAGCTATTGATGAGATGATTTTAAGTATGAATTTGGAATCACATCTCTTCTTTTGATTTTCTCCGACATAAACAGCAAAGTGTCCTTTGGAGACAACTGTATTTTCTGTTTACGAAAACACACGTCGTAAAGTCTGCTTAGTGTTGACAACTCCTGGCAAACGGATACCAATGACTTGATGAATTTTATTTCTTTTAAGCGTACTGGATGGCAGAAATGTTTGTGTAAAACTTACAAAAGTAAGAAAGACTCTGACACTTGATTGTTATCCTTTGATAAGTATATATAGAGACTAGAGCATTATATAGAGACTAGAGCAAATGCTCTAGTCCTGTATTCTTACGGTGCCCATGGTTTTGTCTCTCAACTAATGGTATGATTTTGACAGATTGAATATTGTTATTGATTCTGGATCAATTTATCACTGCTTACCATGCAATGAAAAACAAACAATGATGGCCCTGCTGAAATATATCATCGTTCCCAGTAGACCATTTGGATGAAGATGATCTAGTAGAGACAAACATGAAAATATAAAACAATATGTTAAAGCCTTTGATCAGCACCAAGTAGAAGACAGAAACAATCAATTTATCAGTCCATGTGACAATGTTTTCTGAAACAAACAAGCAAGAAATTGGTGGTCATAAGAAGGCAAAGCTTCTAATCCAGATGTCTATTTCAATTATTTTTTTCGCCAGAGTTTTTCGTTGTTACATGTCTACATTTCTGTAGGACATTATGATTCCTTGATTTGGATGTTTGTTGATTAGTTAGAAAACAAGACCATGTGATGCTCTTACAAGCTATGTCCTTAGCAGACCCCAGAAAATGATTCTTGGCGAACTCACACCAAAAACCAGAGGATTTACCAAATAACATTTTATCTATATATACCCACATCTTTGGATCAGACAACACAAATATTCACAATCTTCAGTTACCTCTGAGATGTTATTCTTGATCCTCCTCTGAAGAAGAAATATATATATAAACAGAAAACAATGGGAATTCGCTTGCTTGGTGCTATTCTCACCAAACAAATTCTTCGTAGGTCTGTTCTGCCTGCAAATAAAGCTGTTTCAACATCAGTAGATGTTCCAAAAGGCTTTATTGCAGTGTATGTTGGGGAGATCCAGAAGAAGAGATTCATGGTTCCTGTATCATATTTGAACCAACCTTCATTCCAAGCTTTGCTAAGTAAAGCTGAAGAGGAGTTTGGTTTTGATCATCCAATGGGTGGTTTGACAATTCCCTGTAGAGAAGACACTTTCATCAATGTCACTTCTCGATTGAACAGATTGTAGAAGAAGGCACTTAGATTACTTGGTTGATGACAATTTTGTAGATATGGCAGAGATTGCCAATATAGGGTTCCAAGAGGGCAACTTTCTGTATTTGCTGAACTTGAAGAAGGCACATTGTACTTATGGTCCCATACTTGAAGCATCCTTCTTTCAAGAACTGACACGGCTGAAAAAAAATTCAGTTTTGATCATCCAATACGCAGCCTCACAATACCATACAGAGGAAAAGCCAAAGAATATAAGCTATAACAAAACTGACCCAAACCTATCTTTGTAGATCTGAATTCAAGATCTTGATGTCCACTGATTGTAATTTCTTTCTTTAATTCTCCTGTAAAAGCGTAAAGAATCAAAATCTTGCAATCAAGAGTATCTAAGAGACGATCTTTCCTTCTTCCCACTGATTTGCTTTTTTCTTCCTTGATTCCTTTATTCATCTCTTTAGTAAACTGTCCTGTTTACCCATCCTCAAAAGATGTTTTTCCCATCAATAAGAAGCAGAGGATGCCTTCGAGCTTCTGATCATTTTTTTACTTTAAAGCTTTACAATTTGGTAGACAGACCTTAGATTCAACAGTACTTCAATATCTTGGATGTGCAAGAATGATCACCTCCCTTAAATTGTTGTCTTTCTCAAATTGTTCAGTGCAAAGAATTATCCAGAAAAAAGAAACAGATTATCAAACAATCAACTGAAAGAGTACTTTTCGTATTCGGAAATTTTATTAATAACATGAACGATCGACACAACACAAAATTAACTAAGACAAATACAACTTAGATTAAACAATAACTAAAATCGTGGATGTGCAAGAATCAGTCTTTCTTTCTTCAAACAATAATCCATAAAAAAACCACATACCATAGATCAAACAATCAACAGAGGTACTCTTCATATTCAGCAATTTGATTAATGACATGAATGATCAACGCAACAAAAATTAACCAAGATAAACACTATTCAAAGTTAAAAAAGAAGAAGAAAAGATTAGAGAGATAAGAGAGAAACCTTGTAGGGCAGACCATGATTGGGATTAACATGAAAACCTACGGAGAATTTGGAAGAGAGAGAACATTGCAAAGAACGACCTTAAGGAAACCTTGTAGGATTCTATCTCTTCCAAATTCTCCTAGGGTTCCATTGGAGATTAAGTAACTTGAAATTGAAAAGAACAAAAGACCCTTGAAGAATAAACTTGCAGAAAACTAAGTATAGTATATATATATAAAGAAGAGGGCTTGTTAATTAGTACTCCGATGTCCTAATCCTCCTTGGAGTCGGAGTCTGTTTCCAAGTTAAACATAGAATTAGAAGAGTTTATATTGTTTTCCATAAAGAGGGTAATCCTTCTTGAAGAAGGACTTCAATGCAATTAATTAATTCCCAAACGGGAAATTCAAATCCAGTACTTCTTAACTACCAGTAAGATCCAGAGAGTCCTAATCATTGTAATGTTTTGTGTGAATTAGGTAGGTCTCATCTCTTTGTTATTTATTTTATTTATTAATAATTTGTTTTGACTTTATTTCCTTTTCAATTATCAAGGTCACTGTTTTTTTTTTTTCACACACAATAACAAGGAAACTAAAAATAATTATTATAAATATTAATGAAGATATTAATTTCTAAGGTAGTGCTCGGTATCATTGTCAATTTTCTATTTCTTGTTTCGTATTTCGTGTTTTTTGTTTTTGTTTTATTTCTGTTTTGTTTATGATATTTTGAAAATTAAAAATTTGTTTGGGATAAAACTAATTCCAATTTTTTAAATCTGAAAAAAAAAACATGTTTGATAGCAGGAAATTGTTTTCGATTTTTAGTTTTTATTTTTTAAAATTATAATTATTTCAATGCATGTGTATCTCTACATAATAAAAATCATAATAATAGAATAAAATACAACTAACTGATAAGAAATTCAAAATACTACAAAAGTCCATAAATTATATGTTAATTAGCAACAATCCAAAAAAAAATCATCCAATAAAGAAAGATGTTCTAGTTCGGACAACTATAACATTTTATCGCCCCTCCCACATTTGGCGAGCATTTTTATTTCTATTGCGAGCCATATAACGCAATTGACTTTGTGTTAGGCTAACTTCCAAAGATTTTTGTGATGTGCTAGTCTTTGAGTGATCTTCATCTGTCTCTATTTGCAAATCATTTATTCCAAATTCTTCAAACATGGAATCTTTCTTTCTTCTATGTGCCCAAATAAAATTAAGCACAGTACAACAAACTAAGACAATGCTACCTTACATCCTCAAATTATATGGTGGCATTAATTTGAGGATTGGGAATTGAGCTTTCGACAGTCTAAGCATCTCTCAATGCAATTACGAAAAATTGAGTGTCCATAATTAAAAAACTCTTATGGACCATGGGGTTTTCGTATTATACCTTTATAATATCTTAAATTATATATTTCTTCACGATATGACGACAAAAAACCCGGCATATTTGTATATCCTGAATAGACAAGGTAATATCTACCAATTACGTCGTACACGGTTGTAAGTTGGATGTTTAATTGAAATTAATTAAAAAATCTTATATGATATACAAATGCAAATATTTAAAAATTAATATAAAGTAACATTAGTATAATTTCACATTGAGGAAGCATAGGAAACTGATTTTTAGGATTGGAAACACATTCAAGAAAAACTCTAGAATTATTAGTTGTTCCTTCCCATCCGACCATAACAAATGTAAATTTCACGTCAAACGAACATGCGCACATAATATTTTGAGTTGGTTCGATTATATTCCCATGATAAGGTATTTGTTCATCTGTTAGGACTCATGCATGAATATGTGTTCTATTTATGGCGCCAACACAATTCTATGACACCAAAGAAAAAGAAACCCATTACTATTAACTTTACGAGAAATACCAACTTAAAATAATTAATATATAATAATAACCAATATATATATATATATATATATATATATATATAGCAAATGCTTAAATCCACTATTCTTACTATAGCAAATGCTTAAATCCACTATTCTTACTATATTGACAAATGATCTGCTTAAAGACATGTTATTAGGAATCACATGGTTTGGTCACTCAACTAATGATATGACATTGACAGGTTTCATATTATTATTTATTCTGATCCAATTGTTCATGGTCTACCAAGCAATGAAACAAACGGTTATGGCCTATTGATTGTGAAATTTCCCAGAAGATCACTTGGATTAAGATTAACTAGTACAAACTTAACATTAAAAAAAAACAAAGAAACATGATATGTCAAGACGCTGCAAATTTGTTGAAGCTTTAGATCAGCACCAAAACAACTAATAATAGTAGAAGACAGAAACAATCAAGTTATCAGCCCATGTGCATTGTTTTCTGATAAAATCAAGCAAGAGGTCATATAAAACAAGCAATGCTTCTGGTCCAGATGTCTATTTCAACGATCTTTTTAGCACAGTTTTCCGAATGGCTACATGCCTACATCCAATGCTGTAGGACCTTATCTTTTTCAACAGATAGACTCAACATGATTCCCTGATTTCTATATATGTTGATTGAAAGATGCTTAAATATTCATATTTAAGCCCCCTTATTTACAGTTGTTAGGTCCTTTATTACGTTAATTTAGTCTCTTTTACTCCATTTGTATGTTTTACATGTTTTTATAGGGTCTTGGAGAAAAAGAAGCAGTTTTGGCACTTAAAGGAAGAAATCTGGAAGCCTTGGAGCATTCTCTGGACAAAGTGCGATCGATCGCGCCATGTAATGCGATCGAGCGCACATGTGATCATGCGCACACTTGAAGGATCGAGCGCACACTGCGATCGAGCGCAAGGCACACTGCGATCGAGCGCACATGTACGGGTGTGAACAGTAAACTGCAGAACCCTATTTTGGAAATAAGAGAATTGTTGTTTTAGAAAGGTTTAGGAACTCATGGTTCTCTTAGGACTTCTCAAAGACCTATAAATACACTTGTAAATCATACACATAATACACACCTTAGATAGAAAACACTTCTCTCTTTTCTTTTACTTGGAGTTGAGGGCTTGGGAGAGAATTGACGCCTCTTCTCTCGGGTTTATTATTCTCCTTTATGTTTAGTTTATTTATAATGTTTACTTTAGTTAGTATGTGTAACTAACTCTCTTATAGGGCTCAATTGAAGCCCTAGTTATGCATTCCCATATTTTTATTCATTGATAAAATCTTTGCCAATAGCTTATTATGTTACTTAACTTGATTAACACTTGTGCTTATTTAAATTCCTCATATATATGTGTAAGGCTAACGTATGCATGTGGTATGGATGGGTTAGTTAGATCAATTTGGATAACCGAGTCCTGGGTCTAACATTAGTAACAAGGGATATCTTATCCGGATACCCAGGTTAATCGACATGGGAAACCAGGAGTAGATACCTTGCCTTAGGTCTCATGTGGTTGCCAATTTTCACAGTACTTATGTTTTCTTAAGGAACAACTCGAGCATATACTATGCTGAATCCCTTAAAGAAGAAAAGAGTTAGAGTAGATACCATGCCTAACTCGTTGCTTAGGGAAGTCAATAGCTTAAGGAGTAGATACCATGCCCTTAGGTTGGTAACCAGTAGGTATACATGATAAAGCTAGTGCACTGATATCTTATACACATTGGGAATGTATGACTAGTGGTGGATATCAAAGCCCTATGTCTTTATTATCATCAAATCACTTTCCAATAGTTATTTATCTCCTTTTACTTTAGAGAAACTAATTCTAAAAGTAACTTTACCAATCCCTGTGGAGATGACATTGCTTTCGCACACTAGACAACACTGATGCCCTTGTGCACTTGCAAGTATAACTAGTACGATTATTCACCTATTTATTTAGGTAGATAAACGCACAACAAGTTTTTGGCACTGTTGCCGGGGATTGCACTAAATTTTCTTTTAGAATTATTTTCGTCCTTATTTTTTTTTTTTATTTTTTTTTTCTGTTTCATCAAACCCTAATTGATTTCTTTTTCGTTTCAAGCACTTCAAAACCCTAATTCTTCTTTCTGTGGTATTTGCGATCGATCGCAAGCTCCAATGCGATCGAGCGCATTTAGGGCAGAGAGTTACCCGAGCAGCAGAGTTACACTGCTGCACTGAAGCCGGTTTTTCTGATTTATGCACAGACTTCAATCCCGACATCCAGAATTCTTTCCCCTCGATCCCGAGCTTGAAAAAACCATCTGACAAAGGCTTAGGGGCAACTTAGAGGAGAACGAAGAAGAAGTCAAGAACGAAACACCAATGGCGGAACAACTCGAAAATCAGCAACCACCTGCACGAGTATCGATGAAGCAATCCTTCATCCCTCGGAACATTGATCAACCATCATGCATCGCATATCAACCTGAGGCGGCGGGAAATTATTACATATCTCCGCAAATCTTGAATGTTTTGACTCATTATAGGGGCACTCCTAACGAAGATCCATACTTGCACCTCCGAGAATTTTTTGATCTTTGCAAGTTCTAGCACATACAAGGACTAGACCAAGAAGGAATAAGGTTGATTCTATTTCCTTTTTCCTTGAAAGATAATGCTAAACTTTGGTATAATTCTTTGCTTGCAGTGTCCATGCACACTTGGGAGGAGTTGGCAAGCAAGTTCCTGAAGAAGTTTTTTCCAGCCCAAAAGACGAGACAAATGAGGAAGGAGATCCAGTCCTTCCAACAAAAGGATGGGGACCTCTTCTTCGAAGCATGGGGACACTTCAATGAGTTGCTACTCAAATGCCCACATCACAACCTGCCTCAAGATGGACTGGTACAAGCATTCTATGAAGGTTTAAATGATACTAATAAATATATTGTTGATTCAGGTTGTGGAGGAGTCCTGATGGAAAAAAGCAACGAAGAGGCGATGGAACTGTTTGAAACCCTCAGCGAGCACACCCAGCAATTCTCCTCTCAAAGTAGACATGTAACCAAAGGTAAAGGTGTGTATAAGGTAAATCTGAATGGAGGATCTTCCCCTTAAATGGCAGCGATGGAAAGGAAACTAGACCTATTGGTAAAAGCCATGGTTGCCCAAACTGCCTCATCCAGCCTACCAGCTACACCACAACAGGTATGTGCAATATGCTCTCAATATGATCATAATACTGATACTTGTCCTCTATCTGCAGATCCGGAACAAGCAAATTATGTGGAACCAAACAACTATCCGCCAAAGAATAACCCGTATGCAAACACCTACAACCCTGGATGGCGGAATCACCCAAATTTCTCATGGAGCAACAATCAAAACAATCAAGGACAGCAACGAAACCCACAGCCCACTGCTCATGCTAATTCCGAACCAAAGAGGAACGACCTCGAAAGTCTAGTAAGACAACTGGTGTCATCACAAGAACAGTTCATGACTCAGCAAAAACAAACCAATACAGCACATGAGCAAGCAATTCAAAGACTAGAGGTACAAGTAGGACAACTAGCTAAAGAGCTCAGTAGCAGAAAGCAAGGAGAGCTCCTAGCTCAAACACTACCTAACCCTGGAGGGCATCAACAATTAAATATTGTGGCATCCCTGAGAAATGGCAAGGTGATAGGGTCCGATGAGCATACAGCACCGTCCAAAAAGACACCATCAGCATCAAGGATAAGTGAGACGGAGAAGGTGAATGCTCCACCCTTCCCGCAAAGGTTAGTAAAACAGAAGAAAGTCAATAAATTAATTGATATTTTTGAAACCTTGTGAAAAGTAGAGATTAATATTCCTTTGTTAGATGCCATTAAACAAATTCCTGCATATGCTAAGTTTTTAAAAGAATATTGCACTAACAAAAGGAAGTTCTAGGAGCATGAGACAATAGCCTTAACCGAAGAGATAAGTGCTGTACTTTTAAGAAAATTACCACCTAAACTAAAAGATCCGGGTAGTTTTACTATTCTTTGCAGGCTAGGTGACCAGCTGTTTGAGCATGCACTATTGGATCTAGGAGCGAGTGTTAACCTGCTGCCATACAGTGTGTACGAGACACTAGGTTTGGGAGAACTTCAACCAACCTCCATCACTTTGCAATTGGCTGATAGAAGCATTAAAAGACCAAAAGGTATCTTTGAGGACGTGTTGGTAAGAGTAGGAAAATTCATTATACCTGCTGATTTTATAGTATTAGATATGGAATAATGTACTTTGCCATTGCCTCTCCCCATCATCCTAGGACGCCCCTTTATGATAACTGCTGACACTAATATTAGTGTAAAATGGGGCATTATCACAATGAGAGTAAATGATGAGGAAATACAATTTCAAATATTTAATACATTAAACTCGACCAGTAATGATGATAAATATTCTAATATGAATTTCATGCAAAGTGTTGTTGAGAAAGCTTTTCAGGTCCATCACACCACTACATTGGAGACTATCCCCAACCATGAGAACACAAGAGTAGACATCAGGCCGGAGGAGGATAATGTGGTTAAAGACGTGCACCTTTTCAAGGACACACCAAAACCTTCAAGTAAGTGTGCTTTTCAAATTGAACCTCCTGTACTTACTCATACTACTTTTCCTTATTGTATTAACCAGATATCAATATGGGAGATGAAGAAGCTATCAACAACACTTGAATCAGTACAGTACACAGCTGAAACACAAGCACTAGAGCTCCAAGAGGTGGACTCTAAGTGCCTCCTTCCAAACAACTAGCACGGTAGCAAGAGAGTGCTTGAGCAAAGTAAAAATTTGATCACCTATTAAGCTCAAGCACCTCTGGTAAGGTTAGTGGTACTGAGGCCACTAACAATTGCTAAGGTTGTATTGTTTCAATAATTTATCATTTTTTTCAGCTAGGGTAAGTTTTTACTTGTGCCCATGAGTCATACTTGCGATCGATCGCATCCTCCAGTGCGATCGAGCGCAAATGTGCGATCGAGCGCAAATATGCGATCGAGCATGTCTTTCAAACTTGTTTGAGCACACAAGTGCGATCGAGCACAACCCGCGTGCGATCGAGCGTACTCGTGGCAGAAACTGTTATAAATTTGGAAACCTTCCCTCATTCACTCACTCTCTCTCTCGCTTCACTCGCACACCCACACTCCTAAATTCACACTCGTACTCTCCCCGTACAACCCTTCACTAAAACACTCACCACTCCCCACTCATCATCATCACCACTCCCTACTCATCATCACCTCCAATCATCATCCCCCTCATCACCATCAACCAACCATTGCTACCGCACACACCACCGCATACACCATTGCACAAGGTAAACATTTTTTTGTGTTCTACACACCGATTTCTATGTTTTAACTTTCATTCTTATATATAAACTTATTGCATATATAATTGGGGCTTGTTTTGCTTGCAGGAGGTTCGAATCACATTCCGAACCCCAAGATCATAGCTTGTCTTTTTGGTGCACACAAGCTGTTCGAGAAAAAGTCTGACCGTGTGCGATCGAGCGCACGGCACTTGCGATCGAGTGCATAGACAAGTATGCGATCGAGCACATCTCATTGGGATTGATCGTAAAATAGGCAGAAACTAAGAAACAGCATGTCTATACCGTCTGTTTCCATATCCGGCACATCCAGCAATCGTGCCTCCTCATCCTGGCCCAGTATCGAGCAACGAGAGCTGTTGTTCGAAACCACGTTGACCATCGATGATGTATTCCGACACATGGACGCCACCCAATGGGCCGTCCAAGCATTCCGACATCGAGGGTTGCAGAGGCTGTTTAAGTCGGTGTGCTCCACTGCCTACTCCCAGCTCGTAGTCCAGTTTTATCAGCATCCATCTTTCGACTGCAGCAGACCGAGAGTCTTCACCTCTTCAGTTCGGGGCACGCCCATCGAGGTGACTAGTGTCAACATCGCCACTGCTCTTCATTGCACCGATGAGTCCCCTCCTGAGGACACTGATATAGAGGAGTAGTCGGAGTCCTTTGCCCTGGCTGAGATCATCACGGGCATGTGTGCTGGCCAGTATGCCGACAGACATAACAATGGGGCCAGCCAGTCCAAGCTGCCTCCCCGACTGTGGCTTGTCGATACGATCCTACAGCGTAATGTGTGTCCATTGGGGCACAAGATACAGTGGAGGGACCAGTTCCTACAGACTTTATATGCCTTCCATAGAGGCCACTGGTACTCCATCTCGTCTGTCATCTGGAGCCAGCTGCACAAGTTCTAGGATCATGTACACTGCCGTCAGACTACCATGGCCAATGCTTGGGGCCTCCCTTTCCCGTTCTTACTCACCTTCATCCTTAAGAAGAAGGGGATTAAGGGGACCCACAGTGACGAGCCAGTACGAGAGCATCCTTTCTTTGGGAGGGCTCAGTGGACACATAGCATATCACACATGCCACGAGGCCCCCCAGTACCTGCTTCAGCAGCTGAGCCAGTAGAGGAGGATCACATGGAGACCGAGGTCCCGATCATGAGCCCGGTATGAAAGGAGGACCATTCGGACATGGGACCCACCGAGTCCCCGCACTTTTTAGCTGAGCTATCCTCCTTCCGAGGCGAGGTTGCTGCCGCCACCACACTTATATATCAGTGCATCGACAGTTTGGAAGCACGCTTCACACGACAGGAGGCCATGCTGCAGGCCATTCTTGATCGCCTACCTCCAGCACCCAGTACCTCTCCGACTGCACCACCTGATGATCAGCAGTGGGAGAGTACCACGTCTGGCTGAAGACGTTAAACTTAGCGCTCATGGGAGGCACCCCACTGCATATCCTTTTTATAGTTTTTTTTAGTTTTTTTTAGTTCACTTATCTATTATTTATTACTTGTTTTCCATTTTATATTTGCTTTCTTTCTTTTTCAAGGACAGTGTCAGTGCATCCAGTTGAAGTTTGGGGGCGTGCTACGAGCCATGTCACCTCCCAGGTCATATCTTTTCATGCTACTCACACATTGGGGACAATGTTCATTTTAAGTTTGGGGGTATGGGGACACATTCACACACTACACTATGTCCAACATTTTTTTTATTTTTTATTTTTGTTGCTATTTTCATAGATAAATGCATGTTCATTCTGTCCAATAAACTTTTTTTTGTGATCTAAACAAAACTGTATGATTCGACTTCATCAACGAGCTTAACACTTTGAACATATAAGCCAATAATCAAGTTTTGAACCTAGATCACTTCCCTTTAGGCATTTAAGAATTCACAAGTTTAGCTTAACATCACGAGCACATTAGTACATGATCGTGTGGGGTATGACATGTTATTTGGATTTGTATGTTTCTTTTGCTTGACCGTGAACTAGATGACCTATTAGATTGATATATTGGCATATGAAAATAGAAAAGATTGATTAGTGCTCAAAAGAAACAAATGCTCCTAATGATCAATAAAACAAATCTTCTGCTGAGTAACTGGCCCTCTTGCCTCAGTAAGCATTGAGTGTCACGTCAAAAGGTGGAAAATTCTAAATGGTAGCATTAAAACCAGTTAGTTTCGTAGCCTTGTTGACTCGAGCTAGTAAGTCCTTAGGGGTGTCTTTACACCTAATGCCCTAAAACCATATGGTTTGGGAGTCATTGGCTAAACGCTCGTTACACGAGTCAGCAAGAAAGCTTAAGGGAACTAATTTGGCAAAAATCTCGCAAATAAAAGTCTATGCCATGTTTGTTGACTCTAATAGGAAGTTTGGTGAATCTTGAGTCATCGAAACACTACACGTTTGAATTTCTTGGAAACCCAATCTTTTATGTGCTAGTCACCACACACCAAAGTCAAACTTGTGATGTCTTAAACTACCTCATGAATATGATTTACGTTCAAAACTCTTATTCATTGCAAAAATATGTTTACATTTGTTAAGCTTGCTCATGACTGCGCATCATAGTTTTGTGTTAAATCTAGACTTTTGATTGACACCATGAACATTGGATTTATCTATGTCTTTCATTTTAGTTTTTAATTTAGTATTGCTAAGGGACTAGTAATATGTAAGTTTGGGGGTGTGATAGATGCTTAAATATTCATATTTAAGCCCCCTTATTTACAGTTGTTAGGTCCTTTATTACGTTAATTTGGTCTCTTTTACTCCATTTGAGTGTTTTACATGTTTTTATAAGGTCTTGGAGAAAAAGAAGCAGTTTTGGCACTTAAAGGAAGAAATCTGGAAGCCCTGGAGCATTCTCTGGACAAAGTGCAATCGATCACGCCATGCAATGCGATCGAGCGCACATGCAATCGTGCGCACACTTGAAGGATCGAGTGCACACTGCGATCGAGCGCAAGGCACACTACGATCGAGCGCACATGTACGGGCGTGAATAGTAAACTGCAGAACCCTATTTTGGAAATAAGAGAATTGTTGTTTTAGGAAGGTTTAGGAACTCATGGTTCTCTTAGGACTTCTCAAAGACCTATAAATACACTTGTAAATCACACACATAATACACACCTTAGATAGAAAACACTTCTCTCTTTTCTTTTACTTGGAGTTGAGGGCTTGGGAGAGAATTGACGCCTCTTCTATCGGGTTTATTCTTTTCCTTTATGTTTAGTTTATTTATAATGTTTACTTCAGTTAGTATGTGTAACTAACTCTCTTATAGGGCTCGATTGAAGCCCTAGTTATGCATTCCCATATTTTTATTCATTGATAAAATCTTTGCCAATAGCTTATTATGTTACTTAACTTGATTAACACCTGTGCTTATTTAAATTCCTCATATGTATGTGTAAGGCCAACGTATGCATGTGGTATGGATGGGTTAGTTAGATCAATTTGGATGACCGAGTCCTGGGTCTAACATTAGTAACAAGGGATATCTTATCCGGATACTCGGGTTAATCGACATGGGAAATCGGGAGTAGATACCATGCCCTAGGTCCCATGTGGTTGTCGATTTCTACAGTACTTATGTTTTCTTAAGGGACAACTCGAGCAGATACTATGCTGAATCCCTTAAGAAAGAAAAGAGTTAGAGTAGATACCATGCCTAACTCGTTACTTAGGGAAATCAATAGCTTAAGGAGTAGATACCATGCCCTTAGGTTGGCAACCAGTAGGTATACATAATAAAGCTAGTGCACTGATACCTTATATACATTGGGAATGTATGACTAGTGGTGGATATCAAAGCCCTATGTCTTTATTATCATCAAATCACTTTCCAACAGTTATTTATCTCTTTTTACTTTAGAGAAACTAATTCTAAAAGTAACTTTACCAATCCCTGTGGAGATGACCTTGCTTTCGCACACTAGACTACACTGATGACCTTGTGCACTTGCAAGTATAACTAGTACGATTATTCACCTATTTATTTAGGTAGATAAACGCACAACATTGATTACTTAGAAAAAAGTCCATGTAACGCCCTTATGAGCTATGTCCTTCGCAGACCCTAGAAAATGATTCTTGGCCAACTCACACCGAAAACTAGAAGGTTTGTTTTATCTATATATACCTACATATTTGGATCAAACACAACTCAATTCTTAAAAATCTTCAGTTTTCCTAAAACAACAAAGCCCCTGAGATTCTCTCTTTTGAAGAATATATCAAAAGAACAGAATGGGTGTTCGTTTGCCTGGTGTTATCCTTGCTAAGCAAATTCTCTGCAAGTCTGTCTTGACTGCAAATAAAGCAGCTTCAACATCTGTAGAAGTTCCAAAAGGCTTTTTTGCAGTGTATGTTGGGGAGACCCAGAAGAAGAGATTTTTGGTTCCTGTATCATATTTGAACCAACTTTCATTTCAAGCTTTGCTAAGTAAAGCTGAAGAAAAATTTGGTTTTGATCATCCCATGGGTGGTTTGACAATTCCTTGCGGAGAAGACACTTTCATCAATGTCACTTCTGGATTGTGGGAGAAGGCCACTTAAACTACTTGACTGGAGACAATTTTGTTTATGTGGCAAAGACTGCCTTGCCCATAGAGGTCACCAAGAAACCAATTCTCTGTATTTGCTGAACCCGGAGGAGGTACTTTGTGCTTATGGTTCCTTTTTGAAGCATCCTTCTTTCAAGATTTGAGTTTTGATCATCCAATACACAGCCTCAAAATACCAACAGGCCAAAGAATATGAGCTCTTTAACACAACTGACCCAAACCTGTATGTAGTTCTGAGATTCTGAATTCAAGTACTTGATGTTCACTGATTGTAATTTCTTTCTTTAATTCTCATGTAAAGTTAACAAAGAATCAAAATCTTGAATTCGAAAGTATCGAAGAGAATTTCTTTCCTTCTGCCCACTGATTTTTTTTTTATTTTTTTTATTTTCTGAAAGCTGATTTTGGATCTTGATTCCCTTGTCCTCTCTTTACTAGACCGTCCTGTTTACCCATCTTTTAATGATCTTGATTCCCTTGGTTCTGATCACTCTTTTACTTTAAAGCCTTACAATTTGGTAAACAGAACTTTGATTAAACAATACCTAATATCTTGGATGTACAAGAATCATTAAACAATAACTAATCGCCAATGTGCTAGAATCAGTCTTTCTTTCTTCAAACAATAATCCATAAAAAAAACAAAAAATTAACCAAGACAAAAACTATTCAAAGTTAAAAAAAAAAAAAAAAGTTAGAGGGATAAGAGAGAAACCTTGTAGGGGAGACCATGACTGGGATTAACATGAAAACCTGCGGAGAATTTGGAAGAGGGAGAACACTGCAAAGAACGACCTTAAGAAAAACTTGTAGGGTTCTCCCTCCTCCAGATTCTCCTAGGGTTCCATTGGAGATTAATATACTTCTACTTGAAATTGAAAAGAAAAAAAGAGCCTTGAAGAACAAACTTAAAGAGCACTATATATATAAAGAAAAGGGCTTGTTAATTAGTACTCCGTTGTCCTAATCCTCCTTGGAGTAGGAGTCTGTTTCCAAGTTA
This sequence comes from Bretschneidera sinensis, assembly GCA_023935145.1. Taxonomy (NCBI): domain Eukaryota; kingdom Viridiplantae; phylum Streptophyta; class Magnoliopsida; order Brassicales; family Akaniaceae; genus Bretschneidera; species Bretschneidera sinensis. The sequence continues at coordinate 96,888,213 of CM043704.1, forward strand.
AACATAGAATCAGAAGAGTATACATTGTTTTCCATAAAGAGGTTAATTTGCTTTGACTTTATTTCTTTTTCAAATATCAAGATCACTGATTTTTTTCCGCACACAAGAACGAGTAAGTAAACTAAAAATAATTATTATAAATATTAATGAAGATATGAATTTCTAAAATTTTCCGTTAAATTTTGAACTTTCTTCCCTTAAAATTTTCGGAGTAATTTTTCAATACACTTGCTTTAATGTTTTGTATAATTTCTGAAAGTTTATCTTGCCAACTTTGTTGTACATTATGATCTCTCAATTTCTAAAATTTTATTTGATTTGGTTGTGTTTGTGTGATTTGGGATTGTTTAAGAATTGTTTTTTTTTTTTTTCATTTAAGGTTCAGTATAATAAACAAACCGACCGATAAGAATCGGTGTAGTATATTTCAGTTAGTCTTCCAAATTTTGATTCGTTTAAGTTAAAAAAAAAACTATATAAAATAAATTACATTCTTATCATTAAGTTTTGATTATAATTACAAATTGTAAATAAGACGTTAGTATGGGAAATATATAACTCACACCAAAAGTTTACATCACATCCTACAATTCAGGCCACACCACTCAAAAGTCAATGTGTATAGTAACGTGTCAAATTTTATAGGAGAGATATGACCAAACTGCCCCTCATTAAAAATGAACTTCTACTAAAACCCAAAACAAAAGGAAAAAAAGTTGGAAGCATCTAAAAGCAATCACATTATAAAACACTTGGTGGATCAGATTCGAGTAATGTATGCATACAAAAATATAACCAAGAAAATACAATTACTACCAAAAATTGAAGAAAAAACAACTCAAAACATATGCCAATCAAATTCCAAAGAATCACCCTCCAAATTGCACAAAGAACTAAACCTTCTTCATCTGATATCTTCACAAACACACACAAACAATGAAGATATGAGAATTTAGATTTTTAATGGGATTGAAAATAAATCGCGTCAAATCAACGTATTAGAATTGCAGGTTAATGGACTTTTCAAAACTGCAACAGTGCAGGTGCAGTAACTTCAAGCCCGGTTTCGACTTTGATGCAGCCAGTATCTCTCAAAACCAAACATGAAAGTTGTAGAGTTTTTTCTTGGCGTTCCGAAGCATTGAATCATCTCAATCGGAAGTCAGATGTGAGATTTATGCCCAGATTACAAAACAATGTCAAAATTGTCCGAAATCACCCAATTAGTTTCGTTTTGCACTTAACGCCTCCATTTGCATCCTAAATCAAAATATAAGAATAATTAGTACATTTAGGCACCAAATGAGTATAAAAAAAAACTAAACATTAAGGGCGAAAAATATGACATTTTGCATTCTCATCAAATTCCCTCACACTTAACTTTTGCTTGTCCTCGGGAAAAACTCAAATTCACTTTCCAAAAAAAAAAAATCAACTAGAATTACTCCCCGGAAACGGCGCCAAAATTTGGTGTGCTGTCGTAGGCAACCAAAAATAAAACATATACTCCTAAAAATACATGTAATAGTGTGAGCAAAGATCATTCCCACGGAGAGTATATAGCCTAGTTTTATGCTATGTGAACAAAGATGAAGGTTTGAGTATAACGAAAACAATTTTAAGAAAAATAACTAATGAACAATTCAAATTGAAGTATTGAAATCAATCAAAAGAACAAACGTTGATCTAAGTCAACATCCACCATCGGAATTTTATAATTGATCATCGATGCAAGTATATATCAATTCACACTTTGAATATTCACCGTTGGAACTATTTTCCTATCTCTCCTTAATCGCAGTTAATTAGAAAACAAACGATCTAATTAACCCTAACTACTAAACAACCCAAGACAAGCGCTAAAGGTTTAATCTAGTAGCAGCCTTAAAAATTAGAGAGATCGATGAAGTTAAACAATACAAGCACAAGCAGTTGCATTTAATTTAGTCGAGTGTTCTTCCTAAGATCTAATAATTTCTAACGCAGTAAATAATTAAATCTTAGTTGCTTCACAAGTGCTCACTTGGAGCAAAGAAAATCATTTAATACATTCTTCTTTACTTTGATTATATCTATCAACTTCTCAGTCGACATCATCAATTTCTCTCTTAGCATCTGCACCTTCTATGCCAAAATCTGTCAATCTAACTGCATAAATTAGTTTATTGAAGGCAAAGATGAGGTAGAGATTACTGGACCCACAATGGACGTTGTTGTCGAAAAAATTGGAGATGAAATCGGGGAGTTCGGGTCAAAATCAAACTTGGCGTTGTCATTGTCTTCTCATAGAGCTTCCCAACACATTGTTCCATGGAGATTTGTTGAGCCAACGGAGGAGTAAATCAATAGTCCGGTAGGAAGGAGAAGAGAGAGAAAGAGATGGAGAGATTACTAAAGATAAAGTGAGGACCTAGTAGATGTGGAAGGATAAAGTGGAAATTTACAGTTTGCAAGTTTGTCCAAATGAGAGTTGCAGGACTGAGTTGTAAATTTTTAAAATTAACGTCTTGATTTGTAATTTTGGTCAAAAGGACAAAAATATATTTTACCCAAAATATAATTGAAATTTTTCTGAATGTCAAAACATGTACCAAAGTTAACTGAAGTGTGCTATGCAATCCTGTTATCCCATACCAACTTGCTCATAATGGAGTAAGGGTTTGAGCGAATGGTATCGGTATCTCAAGTTCGTTATCACGGTCTTGACATCATCCCACATCTACAGTACAATAGAAAAGATTTTACTATATATGTGTGACGGTTTCCATTGTTAGTTAAGTTGTGTTTGTAACTTGTTTAGAGCTTATAGCCTAAGTTGCAGATTTCTTTGTATTAAAGCTCATTATTTTCTCATCGATGTGGAGAAAAACTGTAGATTCTTCTCTTACGAAGTAGGAATTTTTTTCACAGACACTAAACTACACCAATTACTTGTCAAAGCAAGATATTAACCAATGCTATGCTTGAAATCAGAAAAGATTATTACTTAACCTAATCACTTTGATTTCAAGTGGGATGATGCATGTTGGTTATTTCCCCTAATGAGGTGGGGCATGATGTTTATCAAAAATAGCACAGCTTGTTCAGTCTTCCTTAAATTCATTATGGTGAGTCGGAAGACAAAATCATGTTATCCCATTTGAAAGGATTTCTCATCTACCCTTCTATATATATATACACACACACACATATGATTGAGTTCAAAGCATAGCACTTCACAATCTCAAGTATCAAACAATTCCCCTGTTTTTGCAATTCCTTTGAGACCTTTCTCTTGCATATACATACAGTATCACGGGTTTCCAGTTGTCTGGTATTGTTCATGCAAAGAAAATCCTTCAACAATCTTCATTTACTGCAAAACAAGCAGCTTCAATGGGCATAGATTTCCCCAATGGCCACCTTGCAGTTTATGTTGGAGAAAACTAAATAACCTGATTCGTGATTCCAGTTTCATACTTGAATCAGCCTTCATTTCAAGACTTGCTTAGCCAATCTGAAGAAGAATTCGGTTTGGACCATCCAATGGGTGATCTAACAATTCCCTGCAGATAAGACTTCTCCATTGATATCATTTCTCGTTTAAATCAATCATCAGCAGACACTAACATACATATCAGTGAATACAATTCTGTAATTTAGACATTTTACCAATTCCTTGTACAAAATATATATTTTTTTTCTTTTTCCATCAGGAGATAAAACTTGTTTCCCTGTATGGATAAATTTATCATTGTTCTGCAGTAATTGCTTCTGGGGCATAAGTATCTTCAGGTAGGAGGTCACCTCCTCCATGTGAACTTTATGTGGTTTGTCTATCGAAAACAAAAGATGGATAATTGACAGATATCTAACAGGACAACTGGATATCCTTCTATTTAACATAATTAGTGCTCATGTTAGATGTTTTCTGTTAGCTTAACAATGTGAAGGCAGAGGTGAGAGATGTCTCATCTCTGTCTCTAATATTTATACGAGTGGTTGATCAACAAGCTCAGTGCTTAAACTAACAAGATGCATTCACATGTCGAAATCATCTACATTTTGTGAGCGAGGTCCTATATGAGTCGATCATTATCCGAAAAGAGGTAGGGCATGTGATGTTTTCCCATCTTGCATTTGAACAAACTTATTATTGATGAATTGAAAGACAATACCATTTGATCCTTCATGACGCCATGTCCCTCATTAGGCCCGATCCAACTTCTCCTTCACCACTCATTACACATAAGAGAGGATTTCTCCTTATACAACTCATCTATATATACACATTTGAATGGATTCACAAGCAACACAATTCTTAAAATTCTCCTTTGTTTTACAAGTCTTCCAAGAACTTATTCTTCTTCTACTTTAATTAGAGGTACAATATATATATAAAATCCGAGTACCTTCATTCACTGCAAACCAAGCTAATTTAGTAGCTGTAGGTGTTCCCAAGGGCTATTGTGCAGTTTATGTTGGTAAAGACCAAAAGAAGCGATTTGTGATACCTGTCTCATACCTGAACCAGCCTCTATTTCTGGACTTGCTTAGCCGTGCAGAAGATGAATTCGGATATGATCATCCCATGGGTGGCCTCACAATTCCCTGTAGTGAAGACATCTTCGTTGACCTTACTTCTCGATTGAGCTGATCATGTTGAAGAAACATTAGCATAGATTCAATACAATTTTGTAAAGCAGACATCACTATACCTGTACAATTTTTCTGTACTTTTTTCTTGGGGAGTGTAAAATGCCTCGAATGAGAGATTATCAATTGATAATTGTTACTTTATCAAACATACAGTTGATTTAAAAAAGAAAAGCATCATCCTTCAGTTGAAAATTTTGTCTTTAGACTATAGGATGATTTTTTTTCATATTCAATTATCCTTTATTTTCCTAATTCAACTTCTACACTCCACATTGTTTTTTCTTCATTGCTTAAATCATGGTCTTGTAATAATTTTCTAGGTGAGTGAAAAATGCAAAAGAATTAACTCCTGAATACAGCAGGGCTCTCTTTTCCAGCGATGGAAAGTTCAAAGTACATATGGGTTTTCATGAGGAACACAAAATGATGAAGATTGAGATGTTGCTTGAAGAGACCTGCTTGTTTTGATTGAATTCGCAGGCTCATTTTAGTACTATCCTTCAATGTTCAGTACTAATCACTTTTTCTATCACTAGAATTTGCAGAACTGGTTGTTATGGCCTATGTAATATGGACTTATCAATTTACCTTGTCCTACACTCACACCCAAAATAAAAGTATGACACTTGGACACTTCAAATTACAAAAAGTAAATTAATCCGGCATTTGGACATGTGCCCATGTCCGACACCCATTCCTGAGTCCATGTAACAACTGAATTTCAACAAAAGCTTTAAAGGTACAAAAGTGTTGACAGACTTCAAATTTTTTATGCATAGGAAATATCTAAGAATAATGAGAAAAATCATTCACAAAAATAACATAATAATGATAAAACAAATTTGATAAAATAGAAAATTGTCAAACATCAAAATGTATTAAAGTTAAAGATTGAGTAATGTTGTACTCAACTGAATCAAAAGATAAATGTTTATACTTACCTAACTGACACTCAAAACAAAAACTAAAATATTTAGAAAATAAACAAATATTCTTTTGAGTTTGTAAAATAGATAACATACGAGGACCTAAATGACCAAGCCTACGATGCCACACATCACCAAAGACTTGACGAGAGACTAATGCCAGAGGGGTGGTAGTAACCGAATCTGAAGGAAGATGGTATATATCACCATCACTAGAAGACTTGAGAAGAGTTTTACTCGTAATCTTGTCCTTAATAACAACATGATAGGCATCTTTAACAGAAAGTAAATTGTGAGACATAACAAGACATTATTAAAAGGAAAAGGTTTAGAGGAGGTGCGTAAGAAGGTAAAACCAACATTATTAATATCAAGCAATTGTCCATTACCAACCAAATTTTAGTTTTTCCAAAATAAAGTGTAAAGTTAGTAAGTATACTTGGTTGAAGAGTCATGTGAGCTGAGACGACTGTATCAAAATACCATTGAGTGGTATTAGACTCACCAAATGACATTGTGGTAAAAGAGTTAGGTAAGTGATGAGAGATAACGTCATGAATGAACGGTGATGACAAGTTAAGGCAAAGTGACCTGTAGTGTGATAAATTGCACACAATGTGGAAGAGGCTCCAAGACCAGTGTTGCGACCACGGTCTCTACCATGGCCTTTATAGCCTGAGCGACCCCTGCCACGACCAAAAGAAACTCCAAATGTGGTAGTGGTAACAAGGGTTATAAGAGGGTCAGAAAGCTGAGAAGGAACCCGAAAATACTTGAGATGTTGTTCATGAAAGAGAACTCGGTACATAAACTATCAAAGTGATGAATTTCAATAAATAAACACTCTAAGGCATAGGAGATGAGGTCTTTGGTGAAAAGTGATGAATTTTTAGCAACAAGAGCATCAATTATGGTTTTAAGGTCGCGAAAATACTGTTCAATAGACTTTGCATCTTTGGTATGTTTGTGGAGATCCAGGCAAATGTCAAACTTATTGACATTGAACTGATCAAGGTATCATTGTTTCAATGCTAACCTGGTTTTAAGGTCACAAAAATACCGTTCCGTAGACTTTGTAGACTTTGCATCTTTGGTATGTTTGTGGAAATTTAAGTGAATGTCAAACTCATTGGCATTAGACTGATCAAAGTATCGTTGTTTCAATGCGAACCAAACATCCCAAGAGGTACTTAGATTATGGACATCTTGTAAAATGTTCAATGTAAGGGTAGCATTAATCCAAATGCGAATACTCTGATCCGGAGCCAAGTGTGCAAAAAAAGAAAGTTAAAGAGTAATGGTGCCATTACTAGAGAGATAACATTGGGAGGGACAGGGGAATGTGCCATTAACATAGCCAAGAAGATCACTGCACAGGGAGAAATTGAGATCATCGAAGTATGTAATTATTATTATTCAGTTTAAGACAAACAAGGTGGGTGATGCTAGGATAAAAAAAAAAAAGGACATAAGGAAAAGTAGGAGAATTTGGGGTGTTAATAGGAGAGGGCTAGTTGCTCAACTCAAGTACCAACGAATGTACCAAAAAAGAGCATAGAATTTTGCCCTACTCAAAGTCAAAAGATGGTATCCCAAGCTAGAATCAAGCACATAAGCTTTAGGTCGATGTGGTGTAGACGAGCCCCAGGAGCAAACCGTTGTTGCTCGTTCCTTGGTTGGAAAGGGCAGAGTTCCATTTGGTGGGGGAATATCGTCTGATAAGGACATTGATTTGGAGAGGCCTTGCCACGCTGACTCTTTTTTTTTTCAGTATTCGGGATGAGCTTCGTTCCGGTCTTGAACATTTCTATTTCTGCCGTTAAAGGAGATTCGAGAAAAGATGGAATAGGAAGGGAAAAGAACAGCTACTATAGCTGGGAAAGTTTCTTTGGATAGTAGGGGTAAGAGAGGAAGGGGTTGGGTTTCCTTGATAATCTTCGAGACCAATTTTTGAAGGGGAACTTAGTCCAGCTGTACTCTTTAACAAGTTCCATTCGCTTCACACAGCCACTCGAATAAATAGCTAAGCCCCCCAGTAACCAAGGTAAACAACATAAAAAAAATCACACAAGCTGTGGATGAGAAGAGGAACCAAGAGCGAGGGGAAGACTAGGGGCAGTAGCGTAATTGTGAGACTAATAAGTGGTAGTGGGCAAAGGAAAAAAAATTGGAGAACTGGCGGGTAGGGGGGGTGTCGTGGGTTGACGTGTGCTAGGAAAAAAGATTGGGGAACCGGGTAAAGGGAAGGGAGAGGGATAGGGTATTGTGGGTTGACGTGTGCCAGGAAAAGATATTGGGGAACCGGGTATTGGGGGATCGGGTAAAGGAAGGGACAGGGATACGGGAGTGTAGGAGTGATGTTAGCATGATGTGGATGCTGATCTTGTAGAGGTATTAAGGCTGGTGGGGTAGGGTGCGGTGATAGGTTAGTGCTGTGGCAGGTACCGGAGAAATATAGGTCTGAGGAGGTTGTAAGGTTTACTTGGGAAACCGGGTTCGTGGAGTAGGTTAGGTGGTGTGAGGTCAGAGGGAATAGTGGCGTGAGGAAGAATTGTGGCAGTGAGTGCGGCGCTCAGCTGTCAGTGACGGCAGTAATATTGATTACGGAGGCTAGAGGAAAAAGACAAAGAACAGTGTTTTTCAAGATGTTTAAGATTTAGAGAGAGAATAATATTTTCAGGGGTGAAATGTTTAAGATGTAATGTTGTAGTGGTAAGAATTTATAATTATAGAGTACATATAGAACAGTTTTTTAATAAGATTAAATATATCATAGTGTTATGATTTCTTATTTACCGTAAATTAAATTTTTTTAATATTATTTACATAAAAAGAATATATATTTACACGCTGTTATGGCCAATCTTCGATGTTTCTGTCTTGAACAATAAGAACGGAATTTTTTTCCTTTTGCCAGAGGCGTAGTTTGCTGAATTTGACAATTATGGTCAACTTCGAACTGAAGGTCAGTGAATTAATGTCATCGATAGGACACTAGCACATGTAAAGTTGGTTTGGTGCTTCCATTCAATTAAGCATCACTTCAAATTTAGGCCCCAATCCATAATGACATCACTTCAAATTCGTCTGGTGATAGTCTTAATCACCACCAATTTCTTGGTGATGAGTTAACAGACAAAACCATGAGATCCTTCAGATGCTTATGTCTCTTGGCAAACCCGACCAGATGCCCCTTCACTAATTCCACATTATCACAGATTTTGTCATACACTCTTTTATTTTCTTCTTGAACAGAACCATTTCAGTTCCGCTTACAATTACATTTCAACACATACACTTAAGATTCCTTGATTTTGATGTATTGATTAGTTGGAAAACAAGGCCATGTGATGCGCTCTTATGAGCTATGTCCTTAACAGAACCCAGAAAATGATTATTGGCCACTCACACTAAAAACCAGAGGATATACAACATACTATCATTTTACTTATATATACTCTCATTTTTGGATCTGACACAACTCAACTCTTCATGATCTTCAGTTTTCCTAAAACAACAAAACCTGTGAGATCTTATCCTTTATTTTTTCTGGCAAAATATATATAAATCAGCAGAAAACAATGGGAATTCGTTTGCCTGGTGCTATTCTCACCAAACAAATTCTCCGTATGACTGTTCTGCCTGCAAATAAAGAAGTTCCAAAAGGCTTCTTTGCAGTGTATGTTGGGGAGACCAAGAAGAAGAGATTTGTGGTTCCTGTATCATATTTGAACCAACCTTCATTTCAAGCTTTGCTAAGTAAAGCTGAAGAAGAGTTTGGTTTTTATCATCCTATGGGTGGTTTGACAATTCCCTGCAGAGAAGACACTTTCACCAATGCCACTTCTCGATTGAACAGATTGTAGAAGAAGGCACCTAAATTACTCGGCTGAGGACACAATTTTGTAAAGCAGATATTGCCCATCCAGGGTACCAGGAGGCCATAGTAGGCATTTGTGCTTCTTCCAAGAATTGATAAGGCTAAAAAAGGTTTCAGCTTTGATCATCCAATATGCAGCCTCGAAGTAAAAAGGCCCCTGTAGATCTCAGTTGTACTTTGAATATCTCTTGAGAGTGGAGGCTGATGCAACCATGGCTTAGTCCAAAGGATATGAGCTCTTTAACACCACACTGACCCAATTCTGTTTCTGCAGATCTAAATTGAAGGACTTTATGTCCAATGATTGTAAAGTTTTTCCTTTAATTCTCATGTAAAGATAAAAAAGAACCAAAATCTTGCATTAAAAAGTTTCAAAGAGAAGTCCTTTCTCCCTTCCTACTGACTACTATCATTTGATTTTGGATCAAGAACGTCTTGCTTGCCCATCTTTTAAACATCAGTTTTTCATCCTTCAATAAGAGGCACATGTAGCTTTGAGATTTTTATCATTCTTTACTTTCTCTCAGTTTTTCAATTTGGTAAACAAAAAATAATTTTGGTTATAAATCGTTTTTCTTTCTAAATCTGGAAGTCATCTTTCTACTTCAGTAGAAAGAATAATAATCTAAGCAAACCAAACACCTGATAAGCTAATCAACTAATTAACGTTACGATAATCAATTCGATTAAAGCAAAATTAATTAGCTGGAATATCATTCAAAATTAAGAAAAGATTAGTGTGAAACCTTGTAGCGGATACCATGAATAGGATTAATATGAAACCCAGTAAAGAACGACCTTTAAGCTAAGCAAACTGTTTACAACATGTAATCTTGTCGGACTCTTATATAATCACAAACAATTCTTTAACGTTCCATCCACCTAAACTTTTTTGCCTAACAACATCGGGACTTTTTTCGGTGGCAAGTACTTCGTTCCTGTCAACATTCTATTCAATAAATTAGTGATAATGAGATTGAAAAAGTTAATATTCATCATATCTTATTCCATCCTCAATTCATCAAATAACTCAATATTAATTATGTCAACTTTCACTAAGATCCCTTTATATGGAGGATATTTTCCTAACCCATTTAGGAAAAAAAACAACATAAGAGACTACTACTCCTATTAGAACAAACAATCATCTAATAGTAAGCTACCACTATATTTATACTAGAATAAACAACTACAAAATAAAAAATTAGAATTATTTCTTATGGGTATTTGAGTCAAAATCCTAACTATACATGGTTTTGTAATAAAAGATTGTTTAGATCAAGTACAATAACTTTCTATTTTTTATGTAAACGCAGAGTAAGGATTTTTTTTGTAATTTCTGTGAGAAACCTACTAAATTTTTAAATCACCACATCATAATGAGATTAAATGTCATATATTTATATTGACAAAGAAAATTATGTTGTGTCATAAAAAATTGCCAACTGTTAGGTGGTTTTTCTATAAATAAAAAAAAAACTGTTTATAAAAGATGATACCAACTGTCTACAAAAACATCCAACATCTAATTCAGGGTCAATGCACTAGGATTTAACCTAGTCCAAATATGTAAATGTGAATGTTAAGAGACTGTATCTTTTAAAAATGAAAATATTATTAAGCTGATACAATTCTTTGCATTAAGTGCTCATGTTAGATGTCTTCTGTTAGCTTAACAATGTGAAGGCAGAGGTGAGAGATGTGTCACTATGTCTCTAATACAAGTGGTCAACAAGCTCCATATGCGTTAAATCAACAATTCGCATTCACATATCAAAATCCTATACATTTCGAGCGGGTCCTAACTCCTAAGTAGATCATTAATTATCCAAAAAGAGTTGGGACACAAGTTGTTTTCCCATCTTGCATCTAAACACACTTAATATTGATGAGCTGAAAGACAACACCATGTGACCTTCATGGAGCAATGTCTCTCATTTGGTCCTATCCAAGTTCTTCCTCAACACCCATTACACGTAAGAAAGGATTTCTGCCTCATACATTCTCATCTATATATACACATTTAAATGGATTCACAAGCAACACAAGCCTTCACATTCTCTCCTTTGTTTTACAAGTCTTCCAAGAACTTATTCTTCTTCCACTTGAGAGGTACAAATAAAATCATGGGTATCCGTCTGCCAAGTATTATTCAAGCTAAGAAAATTCTTCGACGTCCTTCATTCACTTCAAGCCAAGCCAATTCAGTTGTTGTAGATGTTCCCAAGGGCTATTGTGCAGTTTATGTTGGTGAAAACCAAAAGAAGCGATTTGTGATACCTGTCTCGTACTTGAACCAGCCTCTCTTTCAAGGTTTGCTTAGCCAAGCAGAAGAAGAATTCGGATATGATCATCCCATGGGTGGCCTCACAATTCCCTGTAGTGAAGACATCTTCATTGACCTTACTTCTCAATTGAGCTGATCATGTTAAAGAACATTAACATAGATTCAGCACAATTTTGTAAAGCAGGCATCACTTATACCATGTACAGACATCACAATTTTCCCAATTATTTCAGCAATTAAGAAGCATCATTCAATTGAAATTTTTGTTTCTTCTGATTATATCATTCATGTTTGCCCTTTAATCCAATTGTTCTTGATCCTCCTTATTCAACTTTATATCTTGTGCGTTCTTTATTACTTAAATTACGGTTGGCTTAATTTTCTATTGAATTGAAAAATGCAAAAGAAGTACCTCTTGCAAGCAGCATAGGCTTTTCCTACACTCTAAAGTACGGATTTACATGAGGAACACAATCTTATGAAGCTTGGGATGTTTGAAGGAGACCTAATTGTTTCGATTGAATTCTTTGACCTAATTGTTTTGATTTACATGTGTGAGCTTGACTTTTGGACACAAAAAGAAAAAAGATCAGACTGAGTGAAGAATATTACAGAACCGGAACTAATTTGGAGATCTGCACTTTATGTTCTGGACGCAAAGTTCCTGCCTTTTGTTGCATCAACTTACAACACAAAATCTACGAAATTTACATGAAGGATGCACTACTAACCACCATTACCATATCAGTTTTCAGACTACAAAAAATGCCACTATAGGAGCTGCTGTTTGAAAGGATTGCATTACACTATCAGTTACCTATATTTTAACATATTTCAGGGTAATCATGTTCTTTGTACAGCAATTTTATGCCAATAAAATGATTACCATAAATCGAATATTACCTAGATGGATCTATAATTAATTTGGGTCCCGGGTATGAATCTTCCCAGGGATGGTTTCTGATTTGAACTTAAGGCCTCTGCCTCTGAATTTTTTGGTGGCAGAGTGACCTGCCCATAATTGAAAATATGGCTTCTAGTAAACTGAAATGACATAATATATCCCAAACTCCATTGCCATATTTCATAGAGAGTATAAATTAAGCAATGCAGATAATTAGCATCTTTAGTGGAGGGTCAAATACATGAACTGTTGAGTGTGTTCTCATAAGTACCACAGCTCTAAATAAACAATTAATCATGTAACCTCAACTAATTTCTTTTGTGATAACTATAAAATGAAAAAAAAAATTAACAGATAATAGAGAAGAAAACTTGTTTAATTACTAAGAGAAAGATTTTATTCAAAATAGATATACACCTCTTTACAAAATTGTTTAGCGTGTCAATGGTGGTTAGAGTACTAATAGCTTCTCTGCTAGCCATGAATTCTACAAACTCCTAGTGAGGCAAATGAATGCTTCTTCACTGCATGGGATGTTGAATAAGTAGAGTACAAAACTCTAACTATTTTTAGGAAGAAGAAAATAAAACACTCTAAAGAGAACTCACAAAACACTAATTAGCAAAGCTTTTCTTATTTAGCACTTAGCTTTGTTTTTCTTCTTGATGAATTACAAGGCTTGAGGACTTGAGTATTTATAGCAAACCAAATGAAAACTACACCACACATATAATTAAACTAAATTTATTTACTACCACACAAATCCATTAAGCACCTAATTATGTTGTCTTCCACATCACCCATTAAGCACCTAATTATATTGTCTTCCACATCATCCATTAAGCACCTCATTATGTTGTCTTCCACACAACCTCACCAATAACAACATACCTAACTTTGCCCCACTTTGTAATTGTAAGCAATTACATCATCAAACTAGCTATGGGTTTGAACAATACTATTGGACTTTAGATTGGGTTGGGGATTACTTATGGTGGGCTAGCATTGATTCTCAACATGGAGGAAATGGAGTTGGTTTTGAAGCTGGGCCTGCTTTGTTCCCATTCTAAGCCAGCAGCTAGGCCTAACTGGACATTGATTCTCAACATGGGATAGTGACACCACCCATTGGATGAACAAATCCAAACTCTTCTTCAGCCTGACTTAAGGAATGAAGGATGCTTCAAATATGAGATTGGTACAACAAATCTTTTCTTTTGAGTCTCTCCAACATAAACAGCAAAGTGACCTTTAGGCATGACATTTGTGGTCTCTGGAGACGAAAGAATGCGCTTAACAATCTGCTTAGCGTTAACAATCCTAGGCAAACGGATTCCCATGACTTTCGTGAGCTGTAATTTATCAAGAAGTTTTAATTTTTAGTAGTTTGAAAGGTAAGAGAAATAAACTTTTGTTGTGGATAGCTATACCCTTGGAATTGATATATATAGAGAAAGATTAAAAGCTTTGAGTCTTTATCTCAGATGGACAGAGAAGGAAGAAGAGACAACTGTAATGGGGTCTGTTTAAGGACAATTTGCCAGTAGGTGTCACATGGTTCTTTCCACTAACTATTGATCAGATTTTGATGGATTTCGTCACTATAATTTTTATAGTCAGAATCATCATGGCCTATCACTAAAACAAATAACGATTGCCGAGCTGAAATTATAATGAGATAAAGATGGGTGGTGGTTGCAATGCAATACTATCTTGACTTGAAAGACAATATGTTGTGATACTTTATTGCTTAAATTTTCCAATCAAACAAACAGTGTGGCCACTAATACCATGTGTGTCATGACCCTACTGAATATAAGCACAAACAAGACTACCTCATGAGAAAATGCTTAAGACACATAAAACAGAGAAGTTGGTGATGATCATATGAATTTGGGCCTAAGTTTGACAGGATGATACGTTGAATGGAAGCATTAATCAAACACAGCATATCTAATCCTCTAATATGGACATTGCCTACATCTAAATTGGTCATATTTTGTTAAAACTTGCAAATCAAAGTTTTGATGAGGACATACTTCTTTTTCTTTTCCTTTTTTCAAATTTTGGAGGGTCAACCTAATTTGACCACTGCTAGAAACTAATATCTGATTAAACTTTAATTCAACAAACTAGAAACCATAAGATAGCTGTTTTGGCTTAACTGGAAAACATTATCTTCTTTTATTTCCTAAGGTAATTGATAGACGTCAACTACTCCAAAGGAGCCTTCTGGTCAACATATATGGTGGCCTCTCATGGTCTCAAATGATCAGGCACAAAAAAGAAAAAATCCCTTCTGATTTGCAATATTTTGAGGGTCCATAGACAATAGGAGCTATAACAATTGCATTTTCTTCAATCCACTAGGAAATCTCTGTATCGTGTAGTCGTTCATCACACATGCAGATTCATTAACTTTGATATGTATAGAAAAGTGGTAGGGCATTATGTTGCAACATACATATCATGTGATCACTCTCTAATTTTGAAGTAAGTCACAAGGTACAGGCCTCTGATTCCTTTGTATTGAGTCCTCTCCACTATCCCAATTATCAGCTTCTATCTACAAATGATAGAGACATGAAAAGGAAATCCTACTGTCCAAGTTCACAATCTGTGACTGCTTCTAGTTTCTGTCGGCCTAAAGCATGCTTGTCTATGCTTGAGAAGGAATTAAAGAGGGACAAGTATAGGACCAAAATGATAAGTATCAATTGGATTAAGACTTAACAACTCAGTAATGGGGAGTCAGAAATTCAAGGGAAGCCTCACTGTATAAACCGAATAGGCCTCCGTTGATCTTAGTTTTTGTGTTCATGCCATATTAAGAGATTAACAAGAGCAATAAAGAGTTAACACTCACTGATGTTCTCTTTCCTGTAACAGGGTGATTGACTAAATCTTAAAAATTTATCTTGCCTTTTAATTTCTATATTGACTAATTAAATTCTCGAATAATTAGGTAAGGAAAAAAATAGTCAAAGCTAAGGAGATTATGGTCTGCGTCAACTTTGAATGGAGATTAGATTTGACCCAAAACAAACCACTCCTTTGTCAACTAACTTGCTATAATTCTCGCATAGTCTACATTGCAAATCATTACTTAAGTGAGAAATCCGATGAAACCCAAAACTGCTAACAACTAGTACTTTTTGAAATTAAGAAACTTCTTCTAACAAATAATTAATTAGCTGCTCCTAGTCCAAATTTGACTTAATCAGGAATGAATACTAGCAAGTGATTCAGTTAGGATGCAAAATGGATCAAATTTGAGGTAATCTAAATTGACTAATCTGCAAGTTGAGGCATCGTTCGAGACAAAAGGTAGGGACATAGAGTCACGTCAATAACCCACAGAATTTAGTTGGCTAGTTGGCACATAAAAAGACACTGAATAAAACTAGCCTAAGTGCATTGGTTCTATGAAAAGCAAAATGAATATTTGATCCTATTTAATAGACTAGAGAAGGCTTGATGTCAAGAACATGCCTAGCATCATAAAGTCATTGCTTGAATTAGTCCAAAACATAGCAAAATTTTTAAAACATATATAATCTCACAAGTTGCATTTCTCTTTTTTGGGGTTTATCAAGGTGGTAGGGCATGTTGTTTTGCAACAGACAAGGCAAAAACATGTGAACTTTAACCAATTCCTTCACCTGATATGTTTCTTAACATTTTTCAGTGAGTTGAAGCTCTCACGGTTTTATCCAATTTTAAGGTTTAAAGCTCTCCCTATATAAACCTAGGTACTAAAGATTCCATTTCAACACAAATACTCTTTCATACTTCAATAATCACTAAAGCTTTCTCTATCATCTAATCTACATTTTTTCTTTATTTCTTTTTTCTACTCTAAGATGGGTATCCAATTAATGGGATTAGCTCATGCCAAGCAAAAGCTGCAAAGAACTCTTTCAGCGAGAATCTCAAATGTTTTGGCCACAACTAATGTTCCGAAAGGCCACATTGCTGTTTATGTTGGAGAAAACCAGAGGAAGCGATTTGTGATTCCGATATCCTACTTGAATCATCCTCTATTTCAAGACTTGCTTAATCTTGCGGAGGAAGAATTTGGATTCGACCATCCAATGGGTGGTCTTACAATTCCTTGTAATGAAGACTACTTCATTGCTCTAACTTCATCTTTGAATTGTTAATAAATTGTGGTGGAAGAACTGCCACAAGCTTGCGATGATTCATATCTTCAGGCTCATTAGCCCTTTTCATCTAAATTGAAATTACATACTTCGAGACTATTAAGCCAGTATCACTTCAATTTTGTATCTGTGGCTCTTGCCAATCAAACCCATGTAATTTGTAAATAAATTGTTGGGTATGAAACTTTTATCCTTTGTTCAAGGTAAAATTTGTTGGGTATATGTGCGAGTGAAATCCCACAAGGAATCAATATTGAAAAAGTGGAATCCCACATTAGAAGTAAACCAAGAAGATTGAGGATTGATGTCTATAAATATAGGGTAGATTGAAGCTAAGTCCTGCAAAATGGAGGGGAGCTGACTCAATTGATTTTTAGTTTTTTTTTCAAGTTTTCTCTCATGAAACATATAATTTAGGGTAATTAGTGGAGGAATGGTAGTTTGTGGATGTATAAGCATCGAAGGTTTAATTGAAACTAATGAACTTGTAACGTTATTCTATACTTCTAAGGAGTAATAGATGCTATCTTTATATGTGTCACAACAATGAACAACTTGACTTGTTAAGGGAGACAACAAAAGCTTCAAAAATTCACTTTGCGCAAACATAATTTATTTAGGGTGTGTTTGCAACAAACGAATTTTATAGAATTCATTTATAATTTCATATATTTATTATGTTTGAAAGACAAAAAAAACTATGGATTTTTAAGGCTGAGATTTTACCTCTAAATAAACAAAGAGTAATAATAACAATAATTAATACGGTTCGGAATCTCTTTGCTTACGTCCACCAATAAATCAACTGTTTTATTAATTTTCTCTTACAACTTTAGGAAGAGCAAAGTTGTTAAACTCTTATTACCTCACCACCCAAAAGCCCTAATACAAACAAAACTCTCAACCTAACTCTAGTTGTAAGTACCTTTGCTACTTGACAACCCAAAACATAAATACACTCAAAGCTCTCATCCTAACTCTAGTAGTAAACTCTTTTAGTTTACAATATATATGAGAATTATTAGTGTGCCTCAAACCTTATCTGGAACCCTTTTGTAGAGGATGTTTTCCTAACACTAATAGGAAAAGAAAAACAACATACAAAATTACTCCTACTCCTACCAAAATAAGTAACAATAGAAAATTACTACTATTCCTATTAAAACAAACAATTATAAAATAGAAAACCACTTTTCTACAAACCAATTAGAAGTCATCTTTGTGGGGAATTTAGCCAAAATCCTAATATTCGAAATAAATTCACTATGAAATTGAGTTAGTTTATTGCAAATTCTATCGAAATTAATAAATTTATAAATGAATTTCATAAAATGAAGAATGAAAAGTTATGTTGACCAAAATATTCTATCTTTCTCTCCTCTCCCTTTTCCACCCTCACTCTCCCTCCTCTTTTAAATTCTTCATTTATTCCAAACATTTTAAACATAAAAAAAAAATCAAATATAAAAATAAATAAATTTTTAATTCATTTGAAAATGTAATGAATTCTATTTTAATTTGATTCTAAACAGAGTGTTAGGTAACACAAAGGATGAAGTGACAATCAAGAAACAAAATTCTTGTATTGATATGGTTCATGGAATTTTGCTGGACCAGAGGTACTCTGGATGCATCATCAAAAGGAGAAAGAGGCAAGAGAAAATTTTTTTTTTCTCTCTTTATCTACGATAAAAAGTACCTTTAGTTCAAAAAATCAAGTTTAGGTAAAAATGTCGACCTCAAGAGCGATAACTTGTTGATTTAGTTTTAATGCATTTCCTATATTCCAAAAGAAAAAAGGATTGGACAAATTTGGTTAGTTCAAGCCTTTAGATACTAAAGGATCATGTTCGCATGTAATGAAGAAGTTAGGAACAAAAACATTTAAAACAAATGGGTAAGATAAAATAAACCACGGAGAAATTAGGCTATATATACATAAATTGTTGTAATATGAAATTGAAGTTTGGAAATAGAATTAAAGTGAAAGCATACTTTCTTAAATAGTAGAATTGCTGAAAACATTACGATTTCATCTGAATTCCTGCAACCAAACATTATAATTGATAGGCAATAATATGTACATTAATACATTTACAAAATTTCAATAACCATAGTAAGAAGCTAATATCCAAGCTAGAAAAATAATTCTGCAAAAAAAAATTCCTTACCTAATAAGCAATAATGCTTATAACTTGTCCCCGCGGATTCACATCCAACATAATCATCTTCAGAAGATGAATCTGAGTATCTGACTTATCTTCATGTGAATCCTATGTGTGTGTTTCCATTGATGAATTACCATGGCAAGTTACTGTTTTTTTTTTTCTTTCTAATTTCCATAATCATGTTCTGTGACATGGCATGCTAAACTAATTAGTGAATCAATGTGCTGATATGCTTGCTAATATGGGTGTGGGGGGCTCTGTTGTTATCGAGGTTTTTGACAAGCCACCAGTTGCTTTGGGGCCTCTTCTGATGGCGGATGCGCAGGGAATTGAATTCCCTAGGGTTGGAAGGCAGCCTTAGTTTTTTCTTATGTACCAAAAAAATAAGGAAGATTTGTCAATTAATTCTCGTAGTCAAGAGCCTGCTAAAAGCAAATTAATTAATTTATTTATTTATTTTTTTGCAAAGGGTACATGTCCTTTACTCATTTCATTTACAGAGCTACCTAGCTAGCAAAATTAAGATTAAAAAAATTAAAAATCAGCTGAATTATTTAATCCTAATTGGAGTCACGAACAATTTAAACGAGAAGTGAGATTGATGAATTCATCTTCAGCACAAGGGATCATGAGACCGCCCATTCGATGATCAAAACCAAACTCTTCTTCAGCTTGACTCAACAATGCTTGGAACAAAGGATTCTTCAAATAAGATATAGGAACCACAAAGCGCTTCCTCTTCTCTTCCTCATTTCCTCCTACATAAATTGCAAAATGCCCTCTTGGGACATCAACTGTAGTTGGTGCTTGATGTGAGCAATGGTGCTTAGAAGGAGACCTTCTTCGTATAATCTGCTTTGCATGAAGAACCATCTCTGGCAATCGAATACCCATTTCTACTTCTTTTTTCTTCTAAAAGGAATTCATTGAAGAGCAAAAGATTGAATTTTTTTTGTAACTTTTTTTAGATGTTGTTCTCTCGTGACCTTTGTGTTTGGGTATAAATAGGGAAGTAATTAATTAAAGATCGTGAATTAAAAAATAAAGTTATGGATATTTTCTGCATGGTAGTAGCAGTATGTATTTTGTCGTTGCATTACGGAAATTTTGGTTGGGTCCACAACAGCTATTTTTAGCAAATCGCCCACTGTTTTGAAGATCTACATAGTATTATTAGTTGGTTTTTGTGCATGCATGTTCTTGATGTCAGTGACCTCGATCAATGAGTAGTTTCTCTAGATCCGAAAATTCATCAAGATTCATGGGTTTTTTATTCTCTTTCTTATCATGACAACATGCAACTTTGAACTGGCTTCTTCTTGTTCTTAAGTTTTTAATGCCCATACCATTGCAGCCTTAATAAACAATTGACTCTAGCTTCTAGTTCCAACATGAATATATACTTGATTATCAAACATTCTTTTAATGAAATAATGAAAGGGTAGATGTTGATATCTATGCATCAGTGAGTGCATGTGAGTGTAGAATTGGTACCCAAATAAATTGCAGATTTGGATATTCAGTGCATGTGTCAGTGTTCGGTTAGAAGTGCATGTGCTTATAGGATCATTTCCCCAGAAAAGTGGCTATAGGCCGCAACGAATATTTGCTGCCAGTTACTCAATATTCTAGTAAGTACTCTATTTTTGAGTTTTTAATTTCTTTTTTGTGTTATTTTAATCATTAGTTTAATGGCATTACCTCAAGGAGTCATATCTCATATGTTGCTCATGTGATTACTACATCCTGAAACAGAATCAGGATCCATGTTGATTGAGGGGCTTAACACCATAAAAAAGGAATTGATTTTTATTTTTTCCCCATATTAATCATTCATAGTTAGTCAATGAGTCCATCATTATAATTACTAATCAATGTTAATTTTGATTTATCACAAATTACGCAAATTGAATTGATCATTATTTGACTGTGTAACGAGTTGAAAAGATTATTATTATTGGTTGTTGGTCGGAAGGGTTCCTAAATCTTTACCGCAAATTTATTTGTGGAATCAACAAATGGTCCCATGTAGGCAGGAAGCGACCTATAGAGATCGAGTGGAAAAGCCCAACAAAGAGTGTAAATGATTCTTAAGCTAAATCCAGAACTTATGCAGTAGTAATAGCGCCAGACAGGCGCCGCATATATGCAGGTACCAATAAGGACACACGAAAATGTTATTGTTTCTACGCAAAAACTGGATTCTGCCCATCAAATGAATGCGTTGTTCTTGAATTACCAATGTACGGCCCTCTGTTTTCAAGCATTAATAGCAAAATCAGCTATCGTAGTAGTATGTTCCTTTATTATTGCACCATACATCACCTCATAAGTTGGTTGGAGGATAAAGCTGATTGAGCAAAGCCATGTGAGCACTTGATGTGGTGGGATCCATAGACCCATTTGGTTCATTAAAAAAAAATTATGACACTCCACTGTTCACAGTCCAAACCTTTACAACCCTATAAAACAGAGCACAATACAGAACAAGCTCCTTACTTCTTGCAAAAATTCCAAGAACTACAACTTTCAGTGTAGTTCAATAGATATCTCAGTTAATCAAAAGAACAACTTCAAGTCTCCTGATTGTTTTAATTGAGTAAATCTCATCATGGGTATTCGATCGATGATTCCAAATGCGAATCAAATCTTCAAACTGCATACTCTTCACAGTAGAAACCAATCATCAGATCATGTTCCAAAAGGTCACATTGCTGTTTATGTTGGAGAGATACAGAGGAAGAGGTTTGTGGTTCCAATCTCGTACTTGAACCATCCTTCATTCAAGGACTTGCTCAAGCGTGCCGAGGAGGAGTTTGGATTCGATCACCCGATGGGTGGTTTAACAATTCCCTGCAAAGAAGATGACTTCATCGATCTAACTTCTCGGTTGCATTCTTCATGAAAAGATTGATGAAATATAATCCTTCACAATTTTGACAAATTTTTTATTTATTTTTTTTGGTTTTTGTTCAATTGTAGAAGAGAAAAATTGTAGTAAATCCATATGTATAGAGTAATTCATTTTTAAGGAAGCAGGCAGAGAAGCATGAATTGTTCTCCTCCAAACCATCAATGAGAATATATATGAAGTAATTTTTATTTTGTTCCTGAAGATCCTAGCTTAATTATATTTTATTCAAGGATTGATGCAGAACTTAGTGGTAATTAATTAAATTTTGTACACCTTTTATGTTCAGTGAAATTTACTAGTTTATCATCAGTGCTGGTTACCAGAATGTTAAATCTTTATTTGATGAGCAGAAATCTCAAAAGGTAGATCATGTGAGTCCATTGAGATTATGTCTTATATTGAGCTATGTTACATAGATTTTTCACTTTACCTTATTATGATCGTGTCAGACTCTTGACACTCGAATAAAGGTATGACAATCACACAGTCTAAATTAAAAAAATTACGAAAAATATTAGACGAACTCGACACTCGAACACGTATTCATGTCCGACACTCATATCCGAATCTAGGTAACATAGATATCGAGTCAATGTAGGCTTCAAAACAGTCTGGAAAGGTAATTCTTCTTGAACATGTGAAGCTAGTTAGGCATTTGCAGAGGAGCAATCTTACTGCCAATATTGGTATGCGCATTCACTGGATTAAAAAGAAGATAGGATTAAGAGCTTAGGATAGAGATGATTTTATCCCATACTATAATATTTCGTACAAAAAATAATTCTCATTTTTTTTTTACATTCATAGAAATTATCTATGTCATATCCTCCTCTTAAGGGTATGTTTGTTGGACATGATGAATGAAGGATATGGTGATTTTTATTTTATGGGTGTGTTACTTTTTAGTGGATAGGATGAGATGAGAAGAGTATTCTCATCCGGTCATGACAAGCTATTCGGTTATGGGATTAGGATGAAACATCCCACCTTTAATGCTATCATGCATCTTTTTATTATAGTACGTGGAACCAAACGTCACCAGGTAATAAAGAACTCTAATAGCATTATCTGTAACAAAATCTTAGTGGAGCCTCTTTACCAAAATAATAGAAGATGGAATATCAAGAAATTAAGAAACCTGCTGTGTTAATTCATGTCTTCAACTTTAGGAAACAGACTGAGCTGTCAGTCTTTCATCTGTAATCAACGTACAGTTGAATATATGCCACAAATTAGCATTTGCTTTTGATCGATACTCTCAATTTGAGTTGTTAGCCAATGCTCAAATAACCTTCACATGGATCTGCTTTTCTATCCAATCTTGTGTAGGGCATTGTCCAGATTTAGGTACTGGTAGTAATGACTTGTAAAGATCTGGATGAATGATGATGACTTTACTTCTAATGAAACATGTAGGGCAGACGAACCAGCTGTCCGGGATTTGAAGAGATAAAATGTTGAGATTTTATACTTAAAATCCACCTACTTATAATAATAAATAGAAAAATAAATAAACAAATTTCACATTGTTGATGTCGCTAACTGTTGGTGCCGACGTGGCCTGGGCGAGGATGTGGCTCGGGTGGTGACATGGTCTAGGAGTTGATATGTCTTGGGTGCTGGTACAGCCTGAACCCTACACAAGTGACAGGGGGGAACAAAAGGTCATCGGAAAGGGGGGAGGGGGAGACCTTCGAGGGCGCTCCGATGCTTAAGTTAGCAAGAGTTTAAAGGAGAAGCCGAGGGCTCGAAAGGAGAAGCCGAGGGCTCGAAAGAAAAACCGAGAGCTTAAGTAAATTAAGTGTAAGTGAAAAAGACTGAATGTGAATATCCTGGTGAAGTTCATACCTTGGCCCATTTATAGTCGTCCGCCGACGGATAGGGTATGATTACAAGCCCAGGTAGAGGGCGCTGTAGGGTTGCTGCAAGTCGTAGGGTGGCTATAGGACTGTGGTCGTAGGCGGCATGGAATGGCGACAGGGCGATGAGCGCAGAGAGGGCCTAGGTGTAGGCTTGCTGGGTCGTCCTCCATTGGGCTGGAAAGTCGTTGGGCCGAAGTACGTTGGACTGGAGCGCCTACTGGGCCGATCATTAGGCCGGAGAGTTTACTGGTCCTAGAATATACTTGGGCCAAAAAATCCATTGGGTCGGAGCATTCTACTGGGCTTGGGGCTTTGTTTGGGTCGGAGCATTCTGCTGGGCTTGGAGCTTTGTTTGGGCCAGAGTATTTTGATAGGCCTGCCTCTTATTTCGGCCGGAGTATTTTGCTGGGCCTGGAGCTTGTTTGGGCCGGAGTATTTTGGGCCATATCACAGGCCCCCCACTTCCTTGAGTACATTTATGTGCTTGAGGAAGTAGTTCGTGGGACGGGCTTTAAATGGGACTAAGAACGTGTGTGGGAGCCGGATCGTCACTTTCGGGAGGTGAAAGGTCGTCTGGAGAGGCGAAAAATCATCTCGAAACCGTAAAATCAAACTTTCGTTTGAACGGCTATCCTTGGGAGTCTGACCGTTACTCTCAAGAGGCGAAAAGTCGTCTCGAAATCGTAAAGTCTCCTCTTTTTCTGTTTTTTGCATTTATTCCCCTCGTTGAACGTGTTTTCCCTTCTTATAAAAAAAGATCTCTGACACCTTTTGTTTTAAGCAGAAACGAGTTCAATTTATGAAGAGATTGAGAGAGAGATTCGACCTTACTTTTCAACAGAGGAGTCATTGGCTTAGATCATTCTGAGGGTATTGGTCCTGGAGAGGGAGGGGAGTTAGCAGTCTCTTGAGGGATTTTATGGAAGCCAAAGAGGAAGACGAGATCACTCTGGAGGAGGATCGTGGTTCAACAGATATGGATTTCTTCCTGGCTTCAAGCGGAGATCAGGACCTCTTTCAAATTTCGAATGGGGACACGGACCTTTTCCAGATTCCGAGTAGGAGCGGCGGAGGAGGTCGGGGCTGTGTCTCTGGATGGTGGGCTCCTTGGGCCTCGAGCTTATTGGAACAGAAGAAGAAGAGGGGAGGGGCTGGCCGGAGTACCACTGGTTCATTTGAAGCCAAGAGGGAGGAAGGGCCTCTCCTTGATTCCAAGTGGCAGCGGATAAGGAGGCTCATTGGGTTTGGGGGCTATTGTAGGTGAGCGCTTTCAATCTCAAGCAGGAGGGTGCCCCAAAGAAGGTAAAGGGGCTGGGATAGCTCGTGTACTGGGCTGCTTAAAAAGCTTGGTGTTTTAGTTTTCCCTTTATACTTCGAGGCCGTTAGGGCCATATTTTCCTTGTACTTCGAGGTCATTAGTTGTAATCCTTTGGATTAATAAAATATCTTTTCTTTCAATCTTTGTTTTCACATGATATTCTTGCCTTTTACACTTGTATGAATGCATTGATGTTGATTTTGGGAAAATGTGAGAGGAGTTTCGAATGCTTGTACTAGGAGTGGCCTTGGTAGAGTATTTGTAAAACGCCTGAACCTTGGAGAATAAGGCCGAGCGTTTGCAGCACAGCTCGAACGCTCGGACTTTGGAGAACTTAATCGTGTATGCAGTGCAGCTTATACACTCGAACTTCGAAGATCTTGGCCGAGCGTTAAACAAGACTCGGACTTCTGGAGAACTTGGAGCAAACATGGCCGAGCGTATGCAACGCAGTTCATACGCTCGATTTTTGGAGAATACAGTCGAGCGTTGGGCAAGGCTCGGACTTTGGAGAAACCTTGGAGAAAACATGACCGAGCGTATGCAACGCAGTTCATACGCTCGGACTTTGGAGAATACGGCCGAGCGTTGGGTAAGGCTCGGACTTTGGAGAAACATTGGAGAAAACATGGCCGAGCGTATGCAACGCAGTTCATACGCTCAGACTTTGGAGAATACGGCCGAGCGTTGGGCAAGGCTCGGACTTTAGAGAAACCTTGGAGAAACATGGCCGAGTGTATGCAGCACAGCTCATACGCTTGAACTTTGGAGAATACGGCCAAGCGTTGGGCAAGGCTCGGACTTTGGAGAAACCTTGGAGAAACATGGCCGAGTGTATGCAGCGCAGCTCATACGCTCGGACTTTGGAGAATACGGTCGACCGTTGGGCAAGGCTCTGACTTTGGAGAAACCTTGGAGAAACATGGCCGAACGTAGTTCATACGCTCAGACTTTAGAGAATACGGCCGAACGTTGGGCAAGGCTCGGACTTTGGAGAAACCTTGGAGAAAACATGGCCGAGCGTATGCAGCGCAGCTCATACCCTTGGACTTTGGAGAATACAACCGAGCGTTGGGCAAGGCTCGAACTTTGGAGAAACCTTGGAGAAAACATGACCGAGCGTATGCAGCGCAGCTCATACGCTCGAACTTTGGAGAATACGACCGAGCGTTGGGCAAGGCTCGGACTTTGGAGAAACCATAGAGAAACATGGCCGGGTGTATGCAGTGCAGCTCATATGCTCGGACTTTGGAGAATACGGCCGAGCGTTGGGCAAGGCTCGGACTTTGGAGAAACCTTGGAGAAACATGGCCGAATGTATGCAGCGTAGCTTATACGCTCGAACTTTGAAGAATACGGCCGAGCGTTGGGCAAGGCTCGGACTTTGGAGAAACCTTGGAGAAAACATGGCCGAGCGTATGCAGCGCAGCTCATACGCTCGGACTTTGAAGAATACGGCCGAGTGTTGGGCAAGGCTCGGACTTTGGAGAAACCTTGGAGAAAACATGGCCGAGCGTATGCAGCGCAGCTCATACGCTCGGACTTTGGAGAATACAGCCGAGCGTTGGGCAAGGCTCGGACTTTGGAGAAACCTTGGAGAAAACATGGCCGAGCGTATGCAGCGCAGCTCATACGCTCGGACTTTGGAGAATACAGCCGAGCGTTGGGCAAGGCTCGGACTTTGGATAAAACATGGCCGAGCGTATACAGCGCAGCTCATACGCTCGGACTTTGGAGAATACAACCGAGTGTTGGGCAAGGCTCGGACTTTGGAGAATCTGGCCGAGCATATGCAACGCAGCTCATACGCTCGGACTTTGGAGATCTTGGCCGAGCATTAGACAAGGCTCAGACTTTTGGAGAACCTGGCCGAGTGTATGCAACGCAGCTCATACGCTCGGACATTAGAGATCTTGGCCGAGCGTTAGACAAGGCTCGGACTTTTTGAGAACTTGGCCGAGCGTGTTGAACGTAGCTCGTACGTTCGGACTTTTGGAGATCTTGGCCGAGCGTTAGACAAGGCTCGGACTTTTGGAGATCCTGGCCGAGCGTTAGACGAGGCTCAGGCTTTGGAGAACTTGGCCGAGCGTTTTCAACACAGCTCAAACCCTTTTTCCAGAGGTGGACTTCTCTGGTCTTGACTTGGTGGCTGATTCAGAAGAGTCTGGTGCTACTGTTTTGGGATGAGGCACAGAGGATACTACTATAGCTGGCGTTCCGGAGGGACCGGGGAGCGAGACCTAGCCGGCCCTAGAGGGTGAGGCCAGGGAGGCAAGAGATGACGAGGTCAGAGCGGATGAGTGATGGCGAGGTCCACGAGGTTCCTGCCTCTCTAGAATAGACTTTTGTTTTTGTACCCAAGGTCGATAGTGCCTAACTTTTGTACTTCTTTTTAACTCAATAAAATTTCGGAATTCAAACTTCGAAATTTATCAAACTCTTACCTTTACATTTTGCCGTTAATTAGGAAAGTTGGTTCCGGAGAGGTGAGGGCACTGCTCTCTAGCAAGGGGTCTCCTGCTCGACCCGGGGGTGGCATACTCAGGAATCGCAGGGAACCTAGATCCAGATTGTTGACTGCGAGCGCTGCCTCAGATAGGAGCCGAACATACTGTTGGAGCTTCCTTGCGGTTCTTCTGGTGCTGTTTCTTGGTGGCATCGTCACAGATGAGTTCTTTTGTGCTTCTTCGCCTTTACTATAGCGAAAGATTGTGGTTTCCCATGGACGACGCCAATTTGTTGATGCCACTAACTATTGCTGCTGACGTGGCCTGGGCGAGGAAGTGGCTCGGGTGGTGACGTGGTCCAGGAGTTGATATGTCTTGGTGCTGGTACAGCTTGAACCCTGCACAAGTGACAGGGGGGAACTAAAGGTCCTTGGAAGGGGGGAGGGAGAGACCTCTGAGGGCGCTCCGATGCTTAAGTTAGCAAGAGCTTAAAAGAGAAGCCGAAGGCTCAAAAGAAAAACCGAGGGCTTAAGTAAATTAAGTGTAAGTGAAAAAGACTGAATGTGAATATCCTGGTGAAGTTCATACATTGGCCCATTTATAGTAGTCCGCCGGCGGAGAGGGTATGATTACAAGCCCAGGTAAGGGGCACTGTAGGGCTGCTGCAGGTCGTAGGGTGGCTGTAGGACTGTGGTCGTAGGCGGCGTGGAACTGCGGCAGGGCAGTGAGCGCAGAGAGGGCCTAGGTGTAGGCTTGCTGGGTCGTCCTCCATTGGGCCGGAAAGTCGTTGGGCCAGAGTACGTTGGACTGGAGCGCCTACTGGGCCGATCATTAGGCCGGAGAGTTTACTGGTCCTGGAATATACTTGGGCCGGAAAGTCCATTGGGTCGGAGCATTCTGCTAGGCCTGGAGCTTTGTTTGGGCCGGAGTATTTTGCTGGGCCTGAAGCTTGTTTGGGCCGGAGTATTTTGGGCCATATCACACACCAAGGATGGAAGGTATAAGTGATATGAGAAGGTTTCTTCCCATTGTGTAACTTGTTTTTCTTTTTTCAAAAGTATCAAAATAAAATTAAAAAATACAATACCCGAGAGACGGTCCTGAATTGACATTTCAATAGACTCCAAACTGATAAAGATTGCAGAAAGGCACAGCTCAAGATAGATGTTTCCTTTGCCTAATCTAGAACTTTAAAGATATATACAAGAGTTAATACGAGTACTAAACAAACCACATGGCTAGTAACTTGGTATGGGACATAAGTAGTACTAACAAGGACATCTACTGACTTGTTTTTATAATCCCACCGAAAAACTTGCAAGCATGGAATAGGTTGCCAGTCTATTATTTGGCACCGATATGACTAGCTTTGGCAGTGTGCTTACTTGGACCATGACTCAAGGAAAATGAGTTTGTTGCACCATAAATTAGAGGATAAATGAGAGAGAAGAGATTTTGAGCTGATTGAGCAAAGCCATGTGAGGCTTTGGAGGTGTGGATCCCCTTTCTGAATAGCCAACTGCCAGTCTGCTGACCACATACACCAATTATAGCAACACAGGATAATTCTTGCATTCCCTATAAACTGTATAAATTCCACTACCAATTAATCATTTGCATTGCACAATTGCAACAAATCAGCCTTCTTCAGCTACAACTACAACTTTCATTTCCAAGCTCTATCAAACTCACTGTTTTCTCACTCCAAATCCAAATCCAGATATGGGTATCCGTTTGCCATCCATGATTCTTAATGCCAAGCAAATTCTCAAACTGCAGTCTCGTCTTGCTAAAAATCAAGCAGGTGTGCCAAAAGGTCACATTGCAGTTTATGTTGGAGAGTTCCAAAGGAAGAGGTTTGTGGTTCCAATATCTTACTTGAACCATCCTTCATTCCTAGACTTGCTTCATAGAGCAGAGGAAGAGTTTGGCTTCAATCATCCAATGGGCGGTTTAACAATTCCATGCGAAGAAGATGTATTTATCAATCTCACTTCTCAATTGCATGACTCATGAATGATGAAGGAGAAACATCAACAATTTTGACAAGATTTTTTCTTCTCTTTTTTTTAGAATAGAAGAATTGTAGTAAAGTCATGTAAAGTTTCCCCCCTCGTGTTAGTGGCAGAGAAAGATTTACTGCTTTCCCACCAAAGCATCATTGAGAAATGAAATTCTCCCTTTTTTGAATCCTTGATAACTCATCAACTTCAATTTATTGCTCTTGTTTGTCAAAGTTCTACTTTTTTGGCACTCAGGGTATTCAAAAACACAAAGTAGGGTCCCTTGAGATTGAGTTAAATCATGTTACCGATGTTAACTAGATAATGATAGGGGATTTCTTCAGAGTTCAAACTGGCAGCTTAAATGTTTAAAGTTAGGAGGAAATGGTGTAGAAGAGAGGATAAATATTTCATGTGAATTTTTACTGTAGAGATTGTTTTGTAGATAAAGAGGACAAATATGAAAACTTCTACAATTACCATTAAACAACCTGAAAAGTGAAAACATTATCTATCAGCTCAATGAACCCTATAGTATATATGTAGAGTTATACATGAAAACTCTAGTGAGTTCGGTTTGATGGAATCCAAAAATGACCCTAGAAACCTGGTTAATTAGTACTCTCTAACAAGTTTCTTTTTATATGAAAACTGTATTGCCTCCGCTCTCACTGCTAGACTATCAAATAGGATGGAACTCATTACCTCAATATTGCCACTACCTAAGGAATTGAATTGCAAGCCAAGATTGACAATACAAAGAATGATGTACTTGCATCCCAAAAGAATCACTTGAGAATCCAAAAAATTTCTTCAGTTCTTTTCTTATTTCCCCTTTTGTAGAGGCACAAGATGAAAAGTAGCATAAAAATTACAGATTTCTGTGTATTACTTTCATAGTGTTATAATAAACATGAATGCCATCTGCAGGAACCAATCTTCATTCTTTCTTTCTTTTCTTTCTCAGAATTAAGACCATGTAGATGTAGGGACTATAATAAAGGTTGTCAAGAAAATTACAACAGATATGACCTGGATGGTCAAAAGACTCAAAACATACATCATTTACAGTCTGTCACACAGAATAACTGGGTCCAATAAATCATCTCGCATATTGCATTTCTTTGTGCACAAGAGCTCATCACATGGGTCTGTTTCTTTTTATTATCCAGTGTACGGCAATTGTTTTTCTGAATCCATTGTGAGCATTGACAAGCCTTGGAATTGCTTTTTTGGATCATGACTTCAGAAAGGTAAATGTGGGCCTAACTCCACTCCACATAAGTCCCAGACTTATGGTACTCCACTCCACATAAGTCCTAGACTTTCATGGGCAAATTCTCTAAGATACTCCAGACTTATGGATAGATACCAATATGACTAAAAAACTTAAGCTCATAAGTATTGGGCTTAAACTATATATATTACCCATCTTATTTTTTTATTTCTTTTCGATGTGGGATAACTCACCTATGCATATCCCAACATAGACGTTCCAAAAG
Organism: Bretschneidera sinensis; assembly: GCA_023935145.1. Taxonomy (NCBI): domain Eukaryota; kingdom Viridiplantae; phylum Streptophyta; class Magnoliopsida; order Brassicales; family Akaniaceae; genus Bretschneidera; species Bretschneidera sinensis. The sequence continues at coordinate 96,919,225 of CM043704.1, forward strand.
GACATGTTGAAGATATCCAAAAAAGGCAGTTTGTGGTTTCTCTATCATATACTTGAAGCATCCATCATTTGTTAACTTGCTCAACCAAGCAGAAGAAGAGTTTGGCTTCAATCATCCAATGGGTCGTCTAACAATTCCATGCCAAGAAGATATGTTCATTGATCTCACTTCTAGGTTGAATGCTTGATGAATATAGAACAAAGACCAATTCCCTACAGTTTTAACAGGCCCTTTTTTCCGTTCTTCTTTCTTAGTTGAGTAGCAAACATGTAGTAAACCCATGTACAAAATTTTCCTCTAGTAATCAAGGGGGCAGAGAATGATAGTTTCTTAAACACATAGCGTCGACAAATCTAACTGGTTGAAGATCAGTGACTAACTATAGGTTCATCTTCAACAGCTTGAATCTTGAATTAGGAGAAGGTAGTGAAGTAAGTTAATATGTTGCTGAACATGCAATTCAAGCTACTAAATTAGCATTGAATTGCACCATGACTATGTAACCAATAACCACAGTTTGGAACATGAGCAAGTTCATGGGGAAAGAAAAGCTAAAATACTGATTTCTCTACTTATATGAGAACAGAGATAACCAGTAGCTGGAGTGTGAATAATAATAATAAGATTAGTTGTTCAATAACCAGCAGATCTATACCTTGAGAATTTTTAAGGTCTCTGAGAGATAGTATCTTCTGGGAAAATATCTCAAGTACAACTATCTCCCTACATGGAGGAAATTGTTCTTCGTAATACTGGTGCAGCAGCCTACAAGTTTCAGGTGAAATGAGTCACAACTCACAAGATAGTCAATATCCTACCAGTATCAAAATAGCAGTCAAAAGTAAATCATGTGTTCAAGTTATACAAAACACAGAGAGCTCTAAATTTTTCAATATGTAAAATGTAAATATCATACAAGTGGGAAACATAGAGGCGAAAAGAAAACAGAAAGTAAAAAAAAAACATATCTTACTCGATTCACCATTTGGATGGTAGGCCCAACTTCATATCAGCTTCACATTGCATTTTCCTCTAAACCACTAGCAAGATCACATGGATTTGTTTCTCTTTGATATCTGGTCAAGATTAGCCTTTAGATTCGACAGATGATAGTCACGGGTAGATGGAGAGGCTGCTTGTTTTGACCGGCAAAGCCAAGTGATCTATCAACGACAAAGGGGGGCTTGTCAACCAAATTTCTAAATTTTATCCACAGGTACCTGTGGCCTTGTGGGGGAGCATTCATTTCAATTGTAATGCTGTACTCATGATGAACATGCAGACAAACCATATAGCTTCCTAGTGTTCCATCGACGTCTCTCTGTTGAACATCTTAGTATTTGTTTATATCAAGATTACGTAAATCTTCCTTTTACCTTTTGTTCAAGGGATAATTATGGGAATTTATTCAATTCATCCCTAGCAGATTCTCAGGAAGACTTTTAGTGCTACTGTAAATCTAATGGTAAGCTGGTAACCTAATCAGACACATCAAAATTAACAGAGTCAACGATAGCAGTAGCATTCTCATACAAGGGGTATATATTATTATACATTATGCATGTAAGAACCGTCAGGTAAGTTCTTGTACACAAATTAACTCTTAATCTTGATTAAAGTAACTGTTCTTGAAATTCCAAGCCAGGAAGAGAAGGTAGATTGATGACACAAATGATCGGTCATGAACTTGTTTGCCCTTTTTTTTTTTTTTTTTTTTTTACATGGACTGACCAGAAGATCCAGGGCTGCATTCATGTTATTATTGTCCTCCCATCCTACTCTTCCACCAAGTCCATAGAAGTATGGACCTTTCAACTATTGCTTGCAATATCGACAAATTGCAAGTTGGCAGCACAAGCCGAGTTCAATTTGGGGCAGGAACATGCATGATATGGCATCAATAAAACAGCTTAAATCAGCTAATGTCCAAAGAAACATTGAATCATCCTTCCAAAAATTTTCAGGTTAGCAGCAATAAATAATCCCCTCTCTACTCCAAAGACAGATTGCCAGTTCGAATGTTGCGCTGTTGATGAGTGATTCCTTTTCCTAATCGTGTTTGAGATGAGTTCAACTCTCCCGGCTTTCCAATGAAAGGAGAAGCAAGCTTTGGTTGTAACCATCTTTTTAAGGCAAGGCCATTGATTCTGACTTTTCCGTAAGACACATTCCCTAGGTAAGGGACTCCCAGCCTTCTCAATAATGATGCAATTGCCTGGCTAATCCTGTCAGCCAAAATATTCCAGATAAATTGGAGCACATAATTGAGATAAACAATTCCACTTTTTAAAGTATAAACTAAAGAGGTAATACCCCAAAAATACAACACTCGAAAGGGTAAAAACATGATCGCATATTGTATTTATTTGGCCCCTCACCTTCCCGCAAGGTTGATTGTCTTCTCTCCTTCAGGAGACGTAATCTGTGTCTTCTCTATGGGCAGAAAGACAGTAATATTTGGTAGCTTTGCACCTGAACAAAATTGTGAGTTGAAGGAATCACCAAAAGTTAGTAGCTAGACTATACATCAATTTACGATTTTGATCATTCAGTTAATTAGATTTGATACAAAGAGTATACAGAAAGTAAGATGGAAGAAAATGTAGACACAACAACAGACAGAACCAGAATTAATTATCAACAAAATGGCTCTCCGATCATGGCACCCCTCCCCCCTTCTATACATGCTATGAAGCATTTATTAATACTCAATTTTATTGCATATAAAATTACAAGATACTTCCTAAAACCAATGCTTCTTGCAGAGAACAATAGAAAATATTTATAGGAAATGTGATCGTCAACTAAGTTTGGGGTTTAAGGGAAATGAAAAGGTGAAACTACAACTATTATTGCTCACGAGAAAATTGTTAAAACCATCCCAAAGGTCCAGAACCACAATATGCCTACATAATTTTTCCTTACCTTTTCTTCCCTTGAAGTGTTTTATAATTTAATTCAATAACTTTCTGCACTAGGAACTCACTCAAAAGTCAATACAAAGTACAAACCAAAGAGTTGAAAGATAAAATAAAACAAACAAACAAATATAGAATGGAGATCATATTACCAGCAGCTAGCCGATGCTTGAGACCTTTGAAAACAGTTAAGAGGTACACCTGTCAGCTTTCCACAGGAAATCAGTAAAATGAAAATTTTAACTAAATTAGTAGCATGACTTTTTTTTTGGAGAGAGACAGAGAGAGGTTCATTGTATTTTTTTATGTGTTTCTTTTATTTTTTTTATTCATTAGCCATATTTGTGGGTGGAGGGTTTGAAACCCTAATGTCCTTCTCACCACTGCGCTGGGCAGGGGGGACTTGATATGTTTTTGTATATTCAAGCTGACCAGCAAATCTTTTCCTACGAACAAGAGTGATAAACAAAGAAAAAATTACAATGAAGAAAAGGAATTCATCTAGGAAGAATGAACCAACAAAAGAAGAAAGAAATGTACCAGGGTTCGCAAAAGGTTCAATTGTCAAGAAGCATGAAATTTTAAAGTCGCTGGAAGATATTATAAAGAATTAGCAGTTCAAGTTTTCATATTGTTGGAAAATCCAAAGGTCTACAAAGTTTCCAACATACTCTTGAGAATAAATAAAGCTTCAATGAACCTAACTAGAGAACTTCCTTATGATAATAAAATAGAAAATTTCAAAATGATAACTCTCACCATAGCAGCAGTAAAACTGGATGATGATAGAGAGACAAACTGACCTTAGCAGTATGAACATGCAAATTTCTTGCATCAACTACGATAGGACTTTCTTTAAGGGACACACATGGAACAATTCCAAGAGAAGCAGCTTCCTATAAATTGTAACAATCTCAAATTAATGCCCAGTATTTTTCATTGCACAAGCAAACTTGAAAATAAATTGCAGCTGCCTGCTGACCTCAAGTAATGAAAAAGCACGAGGGTCATACTCTCCAAATCCATCTACCAGTGAGCAAAGGTTAGATCGTCTTGATGAGTCAGCACTGACTCCCAGGTTCTCAATCAGTCTACTTCTCAAGGAGGCATCAGAAGGAAGTGACAAGCATCCCAGAACTTGTGAAAGAACTTCCATGGTAGGTATTGTACCACCTACTATCATCTTGCGGTAGACCATTAAGGCTATTGATGTCCTGAAGAAAAGTGAAGGAGACTAAAAATCATTCAGAAATACTTCCCCGTATCACTAGTATTATTATCCATGAAAAATAACCAACTCTGAAGGTAGTTTTGAGGAGAAACAAAAGATTGAGTTAAGGAATTACTTAACCAAGACCAGTTTTCTTAAGTTTTTAATAAAAAAAAGATATTTTTATTTTAATGTAGCACAAAGTCACTCACGATGGGTTCAATTACATGCCACTTTCAAACTGCCTTCAATAAAAACCATTTCTAACAGAATAGCGGTAATTATCAAGGAGTAGAATACCATTTATTTTCAAGTTGTGGCCGTTCTGTGTTGAAAGACATGACAGGCTCACCAAAAGTACAAGCCTTCTCAAATCTGCGCAAGCACATGCCTTCACAGAGAACAAATTAAACGGATTATTTGAAATCACTAGAGCTGAAGAAAACAAATGTCACCCAAAACTACAATATTTTATGTCCTAAAGCATGACAAGGTTTTAGCTGGGAAATAAACATAATCTATACCTTTTGCTTTAGAGATCAAAGAAGGCGAATAGGTTCAAAGCCAGGTAACAGAAGCTATCAAGTATAATGGATAAATCAAATATTATTTAAGAAAAAAATAGCAGCAGCAATAACAATTCCACTCAGGAGTTTGATCTCCAACAACAATTTGAAGGACACAGCTGCACATACCAAATCCAGTAATATATGCAGCTTTACATATAGTTAGGAAATAAGAAACTCATTGCTCTTGGTGGTTATTAAAACACTAGGGTCAACATAAGATTAAGTTGAACTGCTGAACTCATCACTTAGTTCCAGTATTTAACTTTTCCGTAAACAACTGAAATCCTTTAAATATTCATGTAAAGAGTAGAAAGTGTGGAAGACTGCCTTACCCCAATCTAGGGTTGGCTATGTATTTATAAGTATAAGAGCAATACAAATATGGGAACAAATATTGACAGTTGACTATCCCTATAATGTAGCCTATAATACAGCAGTAATTGATCACATCAAAATCCCTACAATTAATACTTAACTCTAGCTGTATCTCTATCAATTCAGTCCCCATGGAATGAGTTATCTGGTCACTGTCATTGAAAAAAGCTTACAGGTTTATCTTTGCTGTCAGCAAAAAGTCAACCATGGAAGAGATAATGCAATTGTTTCACCAACTTAACTCCACTGTGATCCCAACTAAATAAGCAGTTATTTACCACACCACAAAAGTTCAAAGGAGGAATAACTTTATCCAAATATCAGCACACATCCAGCCCTTGCCTATAGCCTTTGTAACCTATTTTCCTTCTCCACCTGCGTTGATTTTGTTACTTAACCAAAGAAAAATAGTTGCATATAACTATAACCTGTAACATTTTGATTATTTGGGAAAAATTCAAAAATATCATGGTCTGATTTAACATTCCATAACATCTGCTGGAGCATTACAATTAAGAATCATTACAATGCAAATGTCATCACCAAAACTTATTTGATTTCTTTTCCCAAAGAATGATCCCAGTACAAACAAAGGTCAACCAAAAGTGGTAAAGCACATTTAAGATGCCATGCAAATTACAATGGTAGGAATCATTTGAGGGGAAATTATATAGAACTCCAATTAGGTAACTTTTCAAACTTACCAATTATGCATCTACACATGATAAGGTTTGGTGCAATCCCATCTTTTTTGGCTTCAGAAAGGAGCACATGGCCTACTTCTAGATCATCATTTCTACAAATAGGGAGTAGGGGATAGAACAATAGTTATGGTTCCATAGTTCAAAGGTCAACAGCAAAATAAATAAAAATAGATTCAAACACACTTACCTTTCACTTGCCAGCAAGAGCATGGAGTATGTGATGGTGTTTGGGGACAATCCTATCCTCCTCATCTCGGATAGAATTTCCATAGCCTTAGGCAGCTGATCACCATCACCTGTAATGGAATCTAATTGTATAATTCCTCACTCCAATTATAAATTCAAATAAAGTATTTTCAAACTATTAGCCTCATATACATCAATCTACATTTTAGAAGGGAGTGCCACATTTTAAGATAAAATTTGAATAGCTTATCATGGAATGCTTATGCTATCATATTATAGAAAGCATCTGTCATCATAATATTTAAGTATTTTGGAAAAAGAAAGCAAAAGATATAGACTTACACAAGGCAGTGATCAAAGCATTCATAGTTGAAACTGTTGGGTGCAGTTTGATAGACTTGATATATTCATATAGCTCCAACGCCTTCAGCCAGTTTTTGGCCTGAAACAAGATAGTATAACAATTTATCATTGACCTAGCAGTTTCTTTTTCTTTTATATAAGTGGCCTAGCAGTTTCTAAGAATGATAAATTTTATATAAAATCAATTTCTGTGGATGACACTGCAATTTGAGAAAATAATAACATTTTACCTATGCCTACCCCATGACCCATAAGCCAGGGTATAAATTGGAGAACACCAGAACTGAATTCTTCAATATCACATTAGATTTGACCAAGACCAAAATAATAGTTTCAACAAAAAGAACCTTTTCATCTTAAATGTTAAAAGTTTAAAATATCAAAATCTAAATGTCTATCCAATCTAAATCTTACGAGTTATATTTAGTTAGTTATCAATGCGAGACAAGAATTTGAAACATGGAAACATGAATTAAAGTATCTTCTTAGAAGAACATTTACTGGACTGCTAGAAGAGACATACATTGCTACATGTTCCCATCAATGAGCTATATGTTATGACTCCAAGATGTATTCCTTCAGTCCTGGCTTCTTGTAGGATCTCAAAAGCAGCATCCACCTTTCCAGCATGTCCAGCAACATGTACTAATGCACTAAGAAAAACCTGCATGAAAATTAAATCTGAGAAAGATGTCTTGACATTGTCAAAGTAAAGTGGCTTTAAGAACTACATTCAAAGCAAAGGACTGCATGACAAATGGGAAGACATTGCTTTCCCTTATTTTTAATACACACACACATGTGGACAGACACGACACAGAGGAGGGCATGAGGGGGTCACTCCCCCCCCCCCCCCACCCATCCACCCTCCTCACCACCACAACACAAAATAATTGGCAAACCTTACTGCCCATTGCCTATGGTCTCTTCCAAAGTCTTTTGCCTAGTTTTTTTTTTTTTTTTTTTAATTCTATACTAGTTATAGAATCTCACACTCTTTTAGTCGTTCACTAAAACTTTTTTCAATTTGATTCTTTTTCCTTTACTTTATCTTAAACAGACTACGTGGATATAGACCATTTTCATTAAAAAAAAAAAGACTTGCACAATAAATAGTGGTTGAGAGAAAGATTAAAAAAAATGTTTGATTTGCTATTTTGCTTCGCTTTCACTGTTTGGGTGTTTTCATCACTAGGTTACTTTTTAATTTTTTTTAATGAAAAGATTAAGAAGAAATTTTCTTGGATTTTTGTCTAATCATTTTTATATATTTATTAATTATATTTTTACTCATTGTTAATTTTTGAAATTTCTTTTTTATTGATTAAATAATATTGTGAACTTCTCTTTCTTTTTGGTATATTGGCAGAGAGGGGGATCGAACCCAGGTCTCCTATATGGAGGACCTGGATGTAACCACTAGGCGAAGAGACCCGAGTTGTGAACATCATTATTACTAGTAATTTGATTCAAACTCATCATTGGTCAGATACACCATCAAAAAGTAAAGTAAACAATTAGAGGAAAATATATTAGGCAAAAAAAGTATCATTAATTGGTCATAAATTTACATAGTGATTTTTATTACTTTAAACTGATCATTAGATATAGTTTGGTTTGCAAATTTATTTTATATATAGTTTAATAAATTTTTAAACTATAAAACAATAAATAAATATATTTTTAAATCCATGTCGAAATTTTTTGACTGAATACCTTGTCCCCTAAGGTAATGGTCTTGGATCCGTCCCTACATACACACACATATAAGATCTCCAAATCCTAGATCTAACAAAAACTACTAATTCTGCCATGACTCCACCACTGGACTCAAATCTCAGAACAATAATTTGCAAATCTAAACATTATGTAAGAACCTATAAAAGAGATACCTCATCAGGAACCACGCCTTTCTTTTTCATGTCACTATACACACTACATGCAAATTCCCAATCACCAGTCTCACTGCAACAATTAACAGCAATGGTATAAACCTCTGGAGTGCCCTTGATTTTATATTCCTGTATCATCTGGTAAACTTCTCTTGCCCGACCAACCTATAAAAAATGTATTACTCTCTGGTGACTAGAAGAAAATGAAAAATGGTATCAGAAAAATATGATGAGACAAAACACACACCTGACCAACATTGGAGCAAGCCTTCATCAATGCACCAACAGTGACATGATCGGGATCTATAGGCTGCGTCTCAGCCCTCATTTCTGCTAACACATCAAAAGCACGATCCACTGCCCCTGCTTGACCACATGCAGTGATAAGCGCGTTGAAAACGACTCGGTCTGGCTTCACATTCTACTGCATACAACTTCTCATCAGTGAGAAGACTTTTTGAAATCCAATACAGAAATAATCAAGAATGTGCAACCAGAACCTCGTTTGGAGATTTATTTTGAAGTAATAAAGAATTGCTTGAATACAATAGATTCTAATGAAAAGAGGTTAAAGAATTTATTGGCAAATTCCTACCTTCGATCTCATTATCCCATAAGCACCAAATGCCTTAGCCACTTGCCCTGCTCTGGCACAACCATCAATAAGTGCTCCATATGTGTTAACATTTGGCTCCACTCCAGAATTTACCATCTCATGGAACACCTATGAAGACAACTTACTCTGAGGATGCTTATAAGCTCAAACATATCAATTTAACACAAAAATCTAACAAAATCAGTTAATGTGATGCCCCAAGATGGGGTCAAGTTTTGGTATTTCACATCGGCTAGAGAGGATGTGATTGGGCTATTTATAAGTGATTTGTCATCACCACTTGTATAACGTGTTTTAAAGCCGTGAGGCCTGGTGTGCCAAAGCAAGCAATATTTTCCCAAGTGGGAGGTCGGGTTGTTATAGTGGTATCAGAGCCGACTCTCGAAAGCTCGGCCGACGATTAAATGAGAAAAAAAATCTTAACTTTGGGGACACTATTTCAACTTCAAATTTCAAAAGATTAAATAAAGATAATGATTTCTTCTACAAGTAAAGCAGACCATAAGGACATAAATTACTACCTCTAATGGTTAGGTAGGAAAATCAAGAACAACATCAACAAAAAAAACTTTTGCATTAATATCAGCAGCATTAAGAGTAAAAATATATATATATATATATATATGATAAAGGGTAAGGTAGATAGACTAACCAAAAAACCCTACTGAAGAAACCTTATATTTTCATGGTGAGCTAGAATCTAGATCAGAAAATCTAGTGGATGATAGCATACCTCAAACATTGCATCAACTTTTCCACTTTTAGCACATGTTGATATTAAAGTGGTGTAAAGTTTGCAATCAGCTTTCATTCCAGCCTCCTGTACAAGTTGCAAAACTTGAAAAGCCCCTAACCGCACATACATGCGTCAGGAATTTGAATATTCAGTAATAGGTAATTATTATACAGACAAGGTATCATCAACAGGGAACCAAAAAGAAAACAACACATTCACTCACCTTCTGATTCTTGAGAACTTGCACACACAGACATCAACATGTTAAATGTACTCAAGGTAGGATTTGGGACCAGGTTGGTAAAACGAAAAGCTTCTTTGACAGCCTTTTGAATTTTGCAGATTTTGAAAAACCTTGCATGATAAATCTGACACGAGAAATGGTAATACAAGAAAAGTTACTGAAAATCCGAAATTCAAAAGCAGAAAAGATTACTTAACAGCTAAATGGAGACACCCTTACCTTATTCATATCCAATAAACCCCTTCTTTCCATATCTTCGAGCAATTCTATGCAGTCAGTCAACCTATACATCATCCAAGGGTAACATCAAGAGTTTAAGAAATAATTGAAAAGGAACAAGAAATAATTAAAAAAATAAAACTATTGACAAAAAAAGTCATGATACTAAAGCTTCTTCAAGGCTGATGATGTTAAAGAACTTTGCTTCAGTGCTCCATCCTTTCAAATAAAACTTCTTATTTAACAGCAACTTTGTGCTATCGTAGCATTTTGTCAAGGAGACAGCTAAACAACGTCTCAAAATGAAGATCTGAATGATAATAGTTACCTCCCATTTCTTAGTAAGCGATTGTAAGCACTGAACTGATCTGAAGGATGGTCTTTCCCATTAGCAAGCATGTCATTTGTGTAGGGGAATTGTGGCATACTTTTATGAGCGTGCTGAACCAGACGTCTTCTTTCTTTACGTCGTAAAAGTCCCATGTCTCTTTTTAATTCTTTCTTCTCGTGTGATGAACCTCCATTATAATATCCAAGAGGTACTTTTCCTTCAACATCATCTGAAAGGAAAAATATCCTTTACACAAAGTCAGTACGATGGGGAAGTCAAATTCTGGGACTGCCAGCTGTAGTATGGGCCAAAATGAGGAAAAGGAAAATATTAATGCTAACTTACAACATACATTAAGAACATTCAAATGGATATCTATTCATTGTATTACCTGCGGTTTGATGAGAATCCTGTGCAGATAATTCTGCTCCCTTTAGTTTAGTGTTCCTCTTAACTGAAGAAAAACTATTTCCATTAAGAGGGAAGGCAGGAGAACATACTGCATTGCGACCATTGAAATTTGTAGATTTCTCCACAGATTGGTTTGCCCCATAAAATGTGTAAAGCTCTTCTCTCGAAGACTCTTTGAAGACATTATGATATCTAGTAAGTTCACCCACTTCAACATGTTTAAGGTACGAATTCTTTTGTTTGTCCCCTACAGCATGAGTATCATTTACAAGAAATGAAGAAGCACTAGGTTGAACATTTACTGTTAGTCCAGGAATCTCGGAGTCAGATCCAGTTTCCTGCTTGCTTTCTTCCAATTGTGACTCAGACAATTTTGTCGCAAACATAAGTGGTTGCACAACACCTGACTCAGGGTGCACAGGAGATGGAAGAGATAGACTAGTAGTTTCAGGTTCTTTCAGAAAAACGTAATTACTAGCTCTGGAGGCCAGAGAATCAACACCAAGTGAGTCTGATGATTTATTCAAGAGAAAATCATCAGGCATCAAAATGGTTTCCTGAAATTGCAGATGTTCCTCTTCATCCTTGGAAAATTTTCTTTTTAATTCTATTTTCTCCATCAAATTTCCACTTGCCTTTACAGATTTCCTCCTCCTAGGATCTCCAAAATCCAAAACATCTCTGCCTAGATGAGATAATCCAGAACTTGGCGGATCTGATACCTATATAATTAGCATGAAAATAAATTCAGGTGCAGAATGAACCCAAACTATACCGGGCTGTGATCACCTTCAGTCCCTTACTGTGCAGTTTCTCCCTTCAAAGGCACATAAAGTGTCATCTCATTAAAAGCACATCCTACGGTCAAATTATGTCACATCATTCTTATCTTATCGTGTTTCCTCAATTGAGTGAATCTCAACTTTTCCTACTCTCTATTAAACAAGTCATTTTTCTTCTTTTCCATAGAAAACAGAGGAACAGAAACAAAGCAAAAAACAACACAAGTTGCTAAGTTTATCAATTCAGTTCTCAGCAAGGTTGAGAGGTTTATCAGGCAAATCACTTAAAGAACAATTATTTTCTCTTCAATTTCAATGACCCTCCATATTTACAATCTCACAATCACAAATCTAAAATAAATACATCCCAAATTCTTCAAACCTCTCTTTACCAACTATTACAGAAACCAAACAATTAAAGTGGATTATTATTGACCGTAGGATGTTCTCTTGATTAGGTGGCACTTATTTACTTCTCATAAGTAAAAAAATTCATTGTGAAAGGCACAAAGGGGTGCCAACCCATGTAAAAATATGTACCATTAACTGTAGAGAATTGGATATAATAGGGGACTGTAGGTATCCGACCCCAACTAAACCAAATATATCTCCGTCTGAAAAATCTTATAAAGTTCTAAAAACAGAAAATCGATATACCAGAATAAACGCAACAATTCTCAGACACATAAAATTGATTCGCAATATAAAATGTGCGTCACACAGGTATGGACTGTTGTATTATGTGTAGTCCTTTCATATTATGATATGGGGAAAAAGTGTTAAATTAAATTGTCTGTAAGAAAACTGCCAATTAGATGGTTTAGTTGCGAAACTGTAGTGCTTATAAGCTCGTAGTTCACAATATCCAGCTCTTATCAAACTGCTTCCAACAGTTAACAAAAGCACAACATTTTTGTCCTACATTATCCTTGTAGTCGATACATTTCACGGAATTAAAGAACCAATTCACATCAAGTTCATACATCATAGTTATAGAAGATAACATAGCAAAGCTCATTTCACTATATTATGATCAATATTAAAAACTAATTGGATTTAAAAAAACAGAAAGAAAGGAAAAAGCATATAAACAAAGCAAAGAACAAACCGCAAAACTAGCCGTACAAGAAAACCGGACTTCCACGACAGAAAAGATGCTAAAACACAAAAGAGATCTTGAATTCCACTCACCTTACTAGAACCCTTCCTCTTTCCGTAATAGTGATTGAAGTAAGCAATCAAGACCGCAGAGAAGGTGGTCACGGCTACTACAACGAGAATGGAATTGGGATCTAAAGAAGCTTTGACGAGAAACCGAGGCGATTGGATCTGCAAAAGACTGAATTTCTTACATTTTCTTCGAGCGCGAAGAGTGCCACCGGGGGGGCGGAGATTGTGACCGTAGCCGAAGAATTCTCGGCGGATCGATCGGAGATTCGTCGCAGGATAGAGCGCCGAAGTGCATGAGGTTAGGGTTAGGGTTTGCAATGATTTTGCAGAGAGAAAGGTGGCGTCCATTGAAGAGACGAAAAGATAGATGAGGATAGGGAGTGGAAGGAGAAGGAGGATATGAAGTGACGAGAGACCGATGTTTCTGTTTTTATTCGTTTTGGTTTGCGGACAAAAACGGATATTGTTGCTCACGTGGCTAAAACGGTTATGTTTGTGTTTGTTCAGAAATAAACTGATTAATCTAATTTTAGATTAATTAAAATATTAAATTTAATTCCATAAAATGCTACTACTATTTGTTTTTTCTACTGATTTATATAAAATTATTGTTAAACTACTCCAAACATACTTTTATAACAAGTTATCGTGAAAATTATTTAATATATTTTAGTATTATTTAGTTTTTTAATGTTGACGTGGATTTTTTGTGAAAATTATTTTGTAGTTCTCCAAAGGAAAAATTACCCATATAGGTTTTTTTTGTTGCAATTATTCATATTATGATTAAGGCATAAAACACTTACTCAGACATGTGTTAAAATGGGGAAATATTAACATAATACATTTTTTCTCTTTCATTTCATTTGCTTTCTAATTTTAAAATATCACAAAAACAATACAAAGATTAAAATTATTTAATTTAACTGAACCAAAACACTAAAAAACGTAATTATAGACTTTTTTGCCAGCAAACTTGTAGATATATTTTAATAAATAAATTATAATTAAGATTAGAAATGAAATTTCATGGAGCAAGCATTGTTCAATATGTCATCAATTTTCTTATCCTCAAAATCTGACTCCAAAGATACTTGGAATACAGTGTGTATGTGTTACGAGACTTTGTTCGATACGCGATATAGAAAGTAAATTTAATTGAATCGCTGTTTAGAGTTATAATATGTTGGGTACGTTAATTCGAGTCACAATCAATATATATATATATATATATATATATAATATTGGTTAAATTCTCCATATATTTTCTTTCCTAAAATCTTAATAATTTTCTAACTTATTACTTACATTATAAGGCCAAAATATCAGAAAATTTAATGAGAAATCATATTTTACAATAAAATATTATACGATGTTAATTGTTTTTTTTTTGGTTCTATCTTAAATTTTGGAAAAGCATATGAAACCTTAAAAAAATATATAATTCATTTTTTTAAAATAATTATTTTTGATATAAAAAAAAATCAATGCAAAACACTTAACATTCAATTAAATACAACAGAATTATCATTTTACATATTTTCATCGATAATTTTACAGTAAACACAGGGAGCCGGATTTTCGTTCAGTCCAAACATAATTCCTGGACCTCAGTTGACATCCCAAGAAGCAATATTGCATGGGCCTTGGCCCAATTTCTCACATAGGAAACACGCTAGAGGCAGCAAAGAAAACTCCTCTGTAATTCCCCCCAACTCCCCCGTTCTCTCCGAAAGAAAGCTCCTAAATTTCTCTTCTCGCTACTCTCTCCCTGCCATCTCCGATACTTCTCTGTGGACAAGGTTGTCATCCCAAAGCCTTCCCTCTCTGATTCGAGTAGTGGTTTACACTGAACCACTTTGGCGAAAAGAATTATTCTTAGTTTTCTCTGTCCACGATCGGCGCGCCTTCCTCTTCCCCACTACGGCGGCTGGGCCGTCTCACTCCATCCTCCACTGAAGCGGCATGCACTTTCCTTGTCTGAGCGGCGGCAGATTTCTGGCGGCGACGGATTTCTGTTTCACCTCTTCCTGGACTCTGTGAAGTAGCGGTCTTCTATCTGTTTGCGGCGGCGCCCACTTTCTCTCCTTGATATGGGTATGTTTTTTTTACCGTTATCTTTACTGCATATCAAATAGCTGAAAATTTGGGATCGAACGCCGTTCCAGGGTGTCTACGTTCCACGTATCTCTGGCCGGCTCTAAGAACATGATCAGATTAAGCTCTTAAAGATTATGTTTATTAGTTTGGTTATTTTAGTTATTTGGTATTATCAATAAGGGTAAAATAGTTTTTGTTGTTTCCTATATAAACCTGCATTTCTCTATTGTAAATGTAAGAGTCATGTTGAGTCTATCTTGTTAGAGATTATGTAAATGTGGCTCACCAACTATTCCAGTTCACCCACGCTTTTTTAAAGCTTACGTTAGGTCATGTTTTCATTGTTTTAAAGATTACTTTTTTCCTTTAGCAACATATATACTCTATTCTCAATGTAATAAAACTTATGTAAGGTATTCTCACTGGAATAGAAGAACATATGTAAGCATTTGTATAATCTTTTTACTTTCTTAAATTCTCACATCTCTTTACTCTCTTAAATTCTCATGTAAGCATTTGATATTCAATGGGATTATGCCGTTTTGTTGCATCATCAAAAACTGAAAAGAAAAAAAATGTGAAAAGTGCTTAACCTTTATAAAGCATTTATAGAAAAGACTCTCAACAAGGTCATATTTTTGGCATAAAGTTGTATACGTTTGATATTATTCCCTTTTTTTTACCGAATAGTTTGAGTAAAAGAGTGCAAAACCTTGTATATTAATTAATTTGTTAGCAAAATAATTTTGTAATATGGGTGAGGCCATAACCTGAAGGCTGATCTCATGGGCCATGGCAGGTGCACTATTAACTCACTTGCAAATAAAAATCTCAAATTAAATCCTACACCATGTACAATTTTTACTTTTAGGACAAAATTAGATGGGGTTAAAGTTTTATTTAATTTTTATTTTTATAATAATAAATTTAATCATTATGATTTATGTAACATACATTAATGATAATTTTAAAGTTACATAAATTTTAATATTTGATTTTCGTTTTAATTTTTGTACAAAATTTGATAAGCTTTAAAAAATTAAGAAAATATGAGTTAAATCGTAAATTAAAGTGATGATTTGTCATAAAATTTTGTGTTTTTTATGTAGTGTAATGTCTTATTGAACGGTAAAATTTGATCTTAAACATTATTTTACTTAAATGAAATCTTACGAATTTCATACATAAAAGCTCATCTAAATTTTCCTTCCTACTTTTCTCTTAAATTGAAAGTGATTTCACAGCAAAACTTTGGATGGAAAAAATGTTTTGCTGATAAAAAATAAAAAAATAAAACTTTGGGAAGAGGTGCAGTTGTTGAGATTGGTCCATCAGCACTACAAAATCTCACACCAATATCTGTTCATCACTGCTACGTGTATTGATCCTGTTAAAAGACCTGTTTTAAAAGGAACATCGGAATTATACACGATACAATCTCAAAACCATGAAAACGCCCTCCCAATGGCTACAGTATTTTAAAATCACAAGAAAATGAAAGAGTTGCAAAGAGTCCTTCTCACGGTAGCAGTCATCCCATTTCGCTACATCAGGTAAAACCTCAACCTTTTTCCATTATTTTACTTAAACTTCTTCTTATCCATCAAATCATTCCACATTTCTTTTTATCATCACTGTTAATCAAATGGAGTAGTAATTTGTTCTTTATTCCTGACGATTTCTGTTAATCTCCCACCATTTCCAACCGTTAAATGTTAAAACTTACTGTCGCAAAACTTACGTTTCATGTCACGGAAAAAAGACAAGAAGCAGTTCTTAGAATCTTAAGAAAACTTAGAATTCAAAGATTCCACATTCTTATTATTTGTTTATGCCCACCGTATGTTGTCAAAATATTTAAACAGGAAAAAGAATACGCGTATATGTGGGGTATAATCTTAGTACATACAACTTTCTCTTTATCATTATTGTTAGGTCATGCTAGTGCTTAGATTTTCAGTTTTGGGTACAAAAGTCAACTGAATGCTACCAAAAAGGGTGGTCATATTTTGTATTGATTGATTAGAAAAGGAACAGAATCTTTTCTTCACTTCATCAAGCGCAAGGTTATGGTTCTTTTTTAGGTGTAAAATTTTGGAAGAAACTCTTCTAAGTAGCTGAAGTTTGTGGGTTTTAATTGTATTGTCAAGTTCTAGTTGGTAGGTTATAGGTTTAGGAAATAGGAATTCATGATTATTTGGTTCGTAGGCTTCAAGTCCTAGTTGATAGGTTGTAGGGTTCTAAGCTCATCATTGGAGTAGCAAATTTATAAAATTTCATGATTTTTTGGTGGATAGAATTTGTTTATTCATTGGAGTGGTGTGGGGTGAAGTTCCGTCATTGGCACTTCTAGTATTTTTCTGGGAGAGGGTTAGTGTTGGTTTCGGGAGGAAAGTAATATGATTGATAATGGAAACAACAAAGAATTGACAGGTGATTTATTTTGTAAAGCTTGAAAGTAGTCAACAGACTTAAAATTCATATCAGTTGGAGGCAGTTCAGAGGATTGAGGTAGAAAATAACCTTATGGAGACAGTGGGAAGGGGGCTTTCAGACTTGTATAGGAACTCAAGTGAGGACTTGTTTCTGAGATTGTTGATGGAGAGCTCAACTGGGATGGCAGTACCAACCGTGGAGATGTTGGGGTTTAAGAATATTTTTCATACGGATAGTGAGCAGCTCTTCAAAAGCTGGCTCACAAATTGAGAGGCAAGTTTATTAATTGAAATTAGTTCTTAAAGTTTAATCAAATGTTGGTTAGTAAAACGTAAAGTTGATTTATATGTCATTTACTTCAATCTTTGCAAAATTTCCCGAGTCTAATAACCATCATTATCTACTTTCAGCTGTATATGTTAGTAACCTCTTCGTCCAATAAAGTAAAGATAGAATCTTTTATGAGTAGCTCCCTCTCTTTTTTCCCCCTTGCTTTTGCTTTTGCTTTTGATTCCTAGAATCAAAATAGGGCAAAGATAACAACTCACAGTTGAGATGCAGAATATATGCCAAATATGGGAATTGCTGCACTTTAGTAGCATTAGTTTGTACAGCAAACATGAGCCTTTTTTACTGTGCTTATTCAAGTAACGTTTGGCCACTACAGCTGTTAGATTTAAAAACAAGGAGTAGGTATGCAATGGGGGTTGATGGTTTAAATCCGATTTAATTGGGACCAATAGGTCACAAGCACTCAGAAGTAACACTTTTTTCCAACCACAGCTGATGAATTTACTTGTTTGTATATCATTGGTTAATGTTATATATCTGAGATCTGTTAATACATTTTTATTTTTTCTCAGTAATAATCAACAAATGCATGAGGTTGATGTCTGTCTGAAATGCAAAGGCAGCAGAGCTTGTAAGTGGAACTCCAAAATGTTCTCATCTTCATCTTCAAAACTACTGAAAAGAATCTCAGTCTTCATCTCCTCTTTTATTATAAAACCTCACTATTATAATTACTGTCATTCTACATTCTCTTCCTCTTCTGATAAAAGCCTAATAGACCATGTCTCGAAAGCATTTTACCAACGAAACCCCACGCTTGTAAACCCTAATTTTGCCTCAAAATTACAACCAGAACACGTAAAACAGATCCTTATTGCCCTCCAATGTAACCCTAAGTCTGCCATTGAGTTCTTCCAATGGGCTGAGAACTCTCTAAGGTCACCCCACATTGCACAGTCCTTCTGTGCACTCATTCACGTTTTGCTTCGCCACCGGATGTTTGTTGTTGCCACAGAGATATTCGACCGGATGATCATTCGGTTTGGTAAGGATTTTGACGTTTTTGGTGCGATTCACGATGGTTTAAAGGATTTTCGTTCAAATCATAGTGTTGTTCATGGGTTCTTGATGGAATTTTATTGTAGGAATAGAGTGGTTGATAGGTCTGTTGAGATGTTTTTGTATATTAGTGAATTGGGTGTATTTGTACCGCCTAATTTAGTGTATAGAATGCTGAGTTCTTTGGTTGACGAAAATCGTGTTGATATAATTATTGATAACTATGTTAAATTGTGTAAAGCATTGAGAGGACAGTGTTTTAGCGTACACGGGTTTGTTATGGATGGGCTTTTGAAGAAAGGTGAGGTTGAAAAGGGATTGAATTTTCATCAGGCGGTTATTAAGAGGGGTATTCTAGTAGGTATTGTTGCTTGTAATAAGATTCTTAACGGTCTTTGTGCAAAAAATCAAATAGGAATTGCTTCTAAGTTTTTTGATATGGTGCTACTTGTTGGTCCAAAACCAAATGTAGTGACATTTGGTACGTTAATGAATGCATATTGTAAGGAGAAAAAATTGGATGAAGCATTTGAACTGTATAGACTTATGATCGAGAGGGGAATAGAACCAGATTTAATTATTTATAGTATTCTTATTGATGGTTACTTCAAGGCAGGGAGATTGGAGGAGGGAAATAAGCTTTTCTCACTGGCATTAGATAGACGCATCAGATTGGATGTTGTTGTAATTAGCTCAGTTTTGGATGTATATATGAGAATGGGTGATTTAGGAAAGGTAATTGAGGTCTATAAGAGAATGTTGAAGGAGGGAATATTTCCTAATATGGTTAGTTATAGCATTCTTATAAACGGGATGTGCCAAAATGGTAGAATTGTTGAGGCTTCTGGGTTATTTGTTCAGATTGTTAAACATGGTTTTGAGCCGTCGCTTTTAACTTATAGTAGTATCATTGATGGCTTTTGCAAATCTGGAAATTTGAGGGATGGATTTCGCCTTTATGAAGATATGCTAAAGAAGGGACATGAACCTGATGTCGTTATTTATAGTGTGTTAATAAATGGTCTTTGCAAACATGGGCTGATGGGTGATGCTCTCAGATTCTTCTTTCAGGCTGCAAGTAGGGGTGTCGAACCGAATGTCTTTGTTTTTAACTCCTTAATGGATGGTTGGTGTAGATTGAAGTGTTTGAAGGATGCTTTGAAGGTTTACAATCTAATGGGGATGTACAACATAAAACCCGATGTTGTGACCCACACTGTGCTTATTAGGGGGACTGTTGTGCAAGAGAGATTGGATGAGGCATTGTTGATTTTCTTCCAATTGTTGAAGAGGGGTTTTAGGCCTGATGTTGTTTCATATTGCACTCTCATTAATGGATTCTGCAAGCAGAAGAATCCAACTCGTGGATTGAAGATTTTTGAGCTTATGAAAAAGAATGGAGTAGTTCCTGATATTGCGATATATAATGTTCTCATCAATATATTTTTCAAGGAATGTCATTTGGAAGATGCATCAGAACTCTTTGGGCAACTTATTGAGGGAGGACCAGAACCAGATGTCATAACATACAACACAATGGTTTGTGGTTATTGCTCTTTGAAACGGTTAGATGAGGCAGTTGGGATTTTTGAGAAGCTGACATGTGGCCATTTTGGACCAAATGCCATTACTTTTACCATATTGATTGATGCTTTCTGTAAAGAGGGTAGAATGGATGATGCTATGTTGATGTTCTCCAGAATGTTAGAAAAGGGTCCTAAGCCCAATGTGGTCACATATAGTTGTTTAATTGATGGGTATTTTAAATCTCAAAACATGAAAAATGCATTCGACCTTTACGAGGAGATGCTGGAAAACAATCTTTCTCCAAATATTGTCAGTTACAGCATCCTCATCGACGGTCTCTGCAAACGAGGATTAATTGAGGAAGCATCACTTACCTTTCATCATGCTATAGACAAACATATATTGCCTGATGTAGTTGCATATGCAATTCTGATTCGTGGTTATTGCAAGGTCGGGAGATTAACTGAAGCCATGGTGTTGTATGACCGCATGTTGACTAATGGTATCAAGCCAGATGGTTTGCTTCAAACGACCCTTGTGGAGTATCATCTCCACGATAGTGGGGCAAAAGATTTGTCTGCCTGCTTAAAGATCACAAGTTAAGAGGAGATCTTCCTTCTCATAGTCCATCAATTGGTGCATGGAGAATGATTATTCATTCTGCACTTTCTTCTAGGTAATTACTACAATGTGCATTACACTATTTTGATTTGAATTATATATGTACTTGCTAGATGGTTCTTGCTAGATCATACTTGAAACCTTCACTGTACAAAATGTTGAATATAGTCTTGTGTAGAATCAAGTGTATGCCATTCTTTACTATTTCAGTTACTTGGTATTTTTTGCATGTAGCATTACTATAATAGTTGTAATAAACATCTTCTTACCTCCTCTTGTTGACACTATATCCAACTTCTCATAGATGTTCAGATTCCTTATCCTGTCCATTCTTATCATGCAAATGTTAACCGCAAGACCACATTTTACACGAATTGTATGAGCATGCTCTAAACATTAATTCTGGTGTAATAAATGTTTAACATGTAAAGGATGGAGAAGTCATTCAAAGTGATGCTCTGACACCGCATGCTCCCAAAGCATCATCTCTACTTTCCATCTACTTCAAATTTATTTCATTAGGAAGTGATCATAAGTTCTCTTCAGAATTATTCTTGTAGAATATTTATAACATGTACTTACGGATATCGACTGAACTAGCCAATCTGTCTTGTCAGCAAAATGGAGGATGCTTCAGAAGCAAAAAAGCAACAAATGTTTTAGTTCCACAAAATATTTCCACGGCTGATGAAATCCCAGGGGACCTCAATCAACAATCTATCAGGTTGCTACTGCTCGCTAACAGATCTTTTAATACATAAACTTGGCTGCTACCTTTACTATTAATACATATTTCATGAATTTATGCAATATCAAAGGATATCACTATTTTGACAAAAGAGTACTATTTTTATGTATGATTTATTGTGTTCTCGATTTTTCTTAGTGTTGAAATAAAGAAAAGATGGGAGAAGAAACTCTTTTATATATATATATATATATATATATATATATATATATCGATTGAATGAAAATAATATAATTAACCTAACATATGGACATATGAATACTAAGTCTAATAGGAAAAGGACACAACAATTAAATAAAAATAAATATGATCTAAACTTACTAGGACACTCATTAAGAATCCTATTAGGACTCTTAACACTCTCTCTCAACTTGGAGCATAGATATCATATGCACCAACTTGTTACAAATAAATTGATCTCGAGAACCATCTAATGGTTTGGTAAATAAATTTGTTATAACTAGTCCTTCGACTTCATGTGTGGTACTAATCACATTTTGTAGAAGCTTTTCTCGAACAACATGATAATCAACTTCAATATGTTTAGTTCTCTCATGAAACGTTGGATTATTTGTAATATGAATAGTTGTTTGACCGTCACATACCAAGCTCGTTAACCCCAAGTTGTGCTAACAACTACTTTAGCCACACTATCCCACAAGTATGTTATTACTCTATATTCATATTCAAACCTTCAATTTAAGCATGACCATGATTTTGATAAAGTAAACCACAACCAGAGCACTCTTAAGATATCTGATGCAGAACAGGTAGACAAAGCAGAACAGATGGCCCTAGACTACCTAGAACGGTTGGACCGCTCCAAATCTAAGGGTACGGTTTACATTGTTTTACGTGCCGACTCGGATCAGGCCCCGGAGACCCTAGTCTGATTGGAAACGGGCCACTGAGCAAAACCTGATTTCTCCGCAATCAGCGTGGCAAGATTTTAGCCAAAAAACGACATTTAGGCCTCCAATTTAGCAGTTTTCAGTTTTTAGGAAATTTCCTATTTCGTACTTGTCTAATTTCAATTTTCTTTTTCTTTTTACTTTAACCTTATAAATAAGAAGGTCATGTAATAGTAGGGATTATTATTATTATTGAATAAAATTAGGGTTTCTTTTCTCTTTTCGAGAGTTTATTGAGGATTGAGACACAGTTCTTTTTCCTAGTTCTTTCATCCGCTAGCGTTTTACGTCAATTGGTATCAGAGCCTTGTTCTACCCTGGTCTGATGGCAGGTGATGGAAACGAAAGCAACCACCTTGACGACATTGATCGTGGGGTGCAGGTCCTATGGGCAGCCATAGATAATCACAATCAGCAATTTGATAATCACAATCAATGGTTTGATCGTATCGAACGCATGTTGAGGGAGATATAACAAACTATGACTGGTCTGAGAATCAATGGCAACAAGGGTGAAGAACGCAATTCGGATCGTGTCGGAGGCCTTGCTCGCGACCAATCGGTTGCTGGACGTGTTCCTGCTTCGCAGTGTAGGCTCCAAGCCAATGCCGCTTTATCCAGTGATGATGAGTTCGAGGTGCTGGGCGTCGAGAACAATGATGATGGTTAGCATGGTCGTAATCAGAATCGTGTTGGTCAGAACTGTTACAACCAGAACAAGTACGAACAGAACAATCATGATTTTCGGGTTAAGGTAGATCTACCGTGTTTCAATGGCCACCTCCACGTCGAAAACTTTATTGACTGGCTTCTCGAAGTGGAGGCTTTCTTTGAGTATATGCAGATCCCAGGAGATAGGCAGGTGAAGCTTGTAGCCTATAAACTGAAAGGGGGAGCCTCTGCGTGGTGGGAGCAGACGCAGAATAGCCGCAGGCGACAGGGTAAGCAGCCTGTTCGCTCCTGGTCCAAGATGAAGCAGCTGCTGCGAGCAAGGTTTCTTCCTCCTGACTATGAATAGATGCTGTACCAGCAATATCAGAATTGCAGGCAAGGGGTGCGCACCATCAGTGATTATACGGAGGAGTTTTATAGGTTGAACTCACGCAATGACCTGCAGGAAACAGAGGGACAGCAAGTGGCTAGGTATATCGGAGGGTTGCGAGTGTCCATTCAAGAACAGGTATCCCTCCATACTGTGTGGTCCCTATCCGAGGCGGTCAACCTAGCCATGAAAGTGGAGTCACAACAGTCCAGGCACTCATCACGTCCCCAACCATATCGATCGCAGCCATCACAAGTTTCAGTGCCGCAGACTTCACCACAGCCGTCAACCAGCAGAGTTTCCGGTACTGGTACCACCAACCCCACCAAACCAACAACCCCACAACTGTTGCCCCAGCACAAAACAGAGGGGTGCCCAGCAATCCTTATGCCCGTCCCATTCCAGGAAAGTGTTACAGATATGATCAACCTGGACATCGTTCCAATGAATGTCCCAACCGTCGGTAGGTTAACATGGTTGAAATAGCAGAGGAGGAGGAGAATCTTTTTGGCGCAGATGAAGGGTATTCTGGGGAGGTCGATGATTACGCTGGTGGTGAAGTAGCAGATGCAGATGAGGGTGTATATGTTAACTGTGTGGTTCAACGTCTGTTATTTACGCCAAGGTAGAAGGATGACAACCAACGACACTGTATTTTCAGGACGCGATGCACTATCAACTAGAAAGTGTGCAAGGTGATCATTGACAGTGGCAGCAGTGAGAATATCGTATCGAAGGCCCTTGTCACAGCATTGAACCTGAAAACAGAAAAGCATCCTTCTCCTCACAAGATTGGCTGGATCAAAAAGGGCGCTGAAACTCGGGTAACTGATATCTGTCGTGTTCCTTTTTCTATTGGCAAATTTTATAAGGATGAGATTGTGTGTGATGTTGATATGGATGCGTGTCATTTATTATTGGGGAGGCCATGGCAATTTGATGTAGATGCTATGCATAAGGGTCGGGATAATACTTATGTTTTCTGGTGGTTTGACAAAAAGATTGTATTAGTTCCTGCAAGTGAATGTGAACCAGCTGTCGAAACCCCTAGAGCGGAGGGAAAGACCTTTCTTACAGTTCCTGAGATGGAGTTCGTTGAAGATGTGAAGGCAGCAGGGGAGTTCTATGCGTTGGTAGTAAAAGGATAACCACCGGCCGAGTATCAACAGATTCCTGAGGAGTTAAAGCCATTAATGGCTGAATTTCAAGATGTTATACTAGTGGAATTACCTGAAGGTCTGCCTCGCATGAGAGATATTCAGCACCATATTGACTTGGTTCTTGGGGCTAGTTTGTCGAATCTGCCACACTACCGAATGAGTCCTCAAGAGCACGAAACTCTACAAAATCAAGTTGAGGAGTTCATTAAA
Organism: Bretschneidera sinensis; assembly: GCA_023935145.1. Taxonomy (NCBI): domain Eukaryota; kingdom Viridiplantae; phylum Streptophyta; class Magnoliopsida; order Brassicales; family Akaniaceae; genus Bretschneidera; species Bretschneidera sinensis. The sequence continues at coordinate 96,944,056 of CM043704.1, forward strand.
AAGGGGCTGATCAGAGAGAGTTTGAGTCCCTGTGCTGTACTTGCTTTGTTGATACCGAAGAAGGATGGAAGCTGGCGCATGTGCATTGACAGTCGGACCATAAACAAGATAACAGTCAAGTATCGCTTTCCCATTCCACGACTAAGTGATATGCTGGACATGTTAGAGGGTGCCAAGATCTTCTCCAAGTTAGATTTGCGTAGTGGTTACCATCAGATTCAGGTCAGGCCAGGGGATGAATGGAAAACAACGTTTAAGACCAAAGAGGGGCTTTATAGTGGATGATAATGCCCTTCGGTTTATCAAATGCTCCCAGCACCTTCATGCGTATAATGAACCAGGTTTTAAAACCCTTCATTAGTAAATTTGTGGTTGTTTATTTTGACGATATTTTAATCTATAGCCAGGATGAGGTGGAGCACTTTGACCACTTGCGGGAAGTGTTGCTGGTTTTACGCGCGAGTAAACTCTGTGAACCTGAAGAAGTGCAATTTTCTCACTACTAAGCTGTTGTTTTTGGGATATATCATGGGGGCAGATGGTATTCAGGTTGATGAAGAGAAGGTACGTGCAATTCGGGAGTGGCCAACCCCAACAACAATGCACCATGTTCGTAGTTTTCATGGATTGGTCACTTTCTACCGCAGATTTATTCGGAACTTCAGCAGTATAGTAGCACCAATCACAGAGTGCATGAAAAAAGGCCGATTCCAGTGGGGAGATGCACAAGATACAGCCTTCGCAGTGATCAAAGAAAGGCTTTCTACAGCCCTGGTACTTGCCCTGCCAAGTTTTGACAAGCTGTTTGAAGTTGAGTGTGATGCCTCGGGCGTAGGTATTGGTGTTGTTCTGTCATAGGAGGGACGGCCAGTAGAATTTTTCAGCGAGAAGCTCAATGATGCTCGCCAAAAATGGACCACATATAAGCTGGAATTTTATGCAATCATCCGAGCTTTGATGTATTGGGAGCATTACCTGATCCAGCGTGAGTTTGTTCTCTACAGTGATCACCAAGCCCTGAAATTTATCAACACACAAACCACCCTGAATCGAATGCATGCTCAGTGAACCACCTTCCTCCAGAAATTCAGTTTTATACTCAAACACAAGTCTGGGCAATTGAATAAGGTGGCAGATGCGTTAAGCCGGCGCGCATCCTTACTTTTGACTCTCCGATCAGAAATTGTGGGGTTTGACTGTTTGAAAGAGTTATATGAGGAAGATGCTGATTTTCAAGAAATTTGGGTGAAGTGTCAACGGAAAGAGGCGATCTCAGATTTTCATGTCCAGGACGGATTTCTGTTTTGCAGTAACCAATTATGTATCCCTCGCACGTCTTTGCGTGAGCAGATTCTCCGTGAGATACACAACAGCGGTTTAGGGGGTCATGCAAGGCGTGACAAAACAATAGCCCAGGTAGCTGAACGTTATTACTGGCCACAGCTGAAACGTGATGTGGGCAAATTCATACAGAGGTGCCCTGTCTGCCAAACTGAAAAGGGCCAAGCGCAAAATACCGGGTTGTACACTCCTTTGCCCGTGCCGGAAAACATTTGGGAGGATTTGACAATGGATTTTATTTTGAGGCTCCCGCGGACTCAGCGTGGGGTGGATTCTGTTTTTGTGGTTGTCGACCGGTTCTCCAAGATGGCACACTTTATTGCGTGCCGAAAAACTTCAGATGCGTCTCATGTAGCCAGCCTTTTTTTTCGTGAGATTGTTCGCCTTCATGGGGTTCCCAAGTCCATCACCTCTGATCGCGATATCAAGTTCCTTTGTCACTTCTGGAAGTCACTTTGGGGCAGATTTGACACATCCCTTAAATACAGCAGCACTTGCCATCCGCAGACAGACGGCCAAACCGAGGTGGTCAACCGGACCCTTGGTAATTTGATCCGTTGTGTGACTGGTTCTTGGCCTAAGCAGTGGGATGTCACCCTTCCACAAGCTAAATTTGCTCTTAATAGCATGTACAACCGATCTACCGGGAAGACACCATTCGAAATTGTCTACACCAAAGCACCTCAGCATGCTTTGGACCTTGTTCCTTAGCCCAAACCTCCTGGCCACAATCAGGCTGCTCAGAACCTAACTGAGCAAGTATAGCGCATCCATGCAGAAGTTCGCCAGAGTCTAGAATTGGCCAACAGCAAATATAAAGCTGCTGCCGATAAGCATCGGCGTGAACGTATATTTCAGGAAGGTGACTTAGTGATGGCCCATCTACGTAAGAACCGTTTCCCTGCAGGAACTTACAACAAGCTAAAAAGCAGGAAGTATGGCCCTTTCCGGGTGCTGAAGCGCATTAATGATAATGCGTATGTGATTGAACTTCCGGATAACATGGCCATTTCCAACACCTTCAATGTGGAAGATTTGTTCGAATATCATCCACCGGACGAACCACTTTATCCTGACAGTAACTCGGGGTCGAGTTCTTTTGAAGTAAGGGGGAATGATGCAGAACAGGTAGACAATGCAGAACAGATGGCCCTAGACTACCTAGAACGGTTGGACCACTCCAAATCTAAGGGTACGGTTTACATTGTTTTACGTGCCGACTCGGATTGGGCCCCGGAGACCCTAGTCTGATTGGAAACGGGCCACTGAGCAAAACCTGATTACTTCGCAATCAACGTGGCAAGATTTTAGCCAAAAAACAACGTTTAGGCTTCCAATTTAGCAGTTTTCAGTTTTTAGGAAATTTCCTATTTCGTACTTGCCTAATTTCAATTTTCCTTTTCTTTTTACTTTAATCTTATAAATAAGGAGGTCATGTAATGGTAGGGATTATTATTATTATTGAATAAAATTAGGGTTTCTTTTCGCTTTGTGAGAGTTTATTGAGGATTGAGACACAGTTCTTCTTTTTAGTTCTTTCTTCCGCTAGCGTTTTACGTCAATATCTTAAAATTCAAATAACAGCATCCCAATGACTAGTTCGTGGAGCATCGAGAAATTGACTAACCACATTGGTTGCAAATAAAATATCAGGTCTGGTAACAGTCAAATAATTCAATTTTTCAACCAAACGCCTATATTGCCTTGGATTAGATAGTAAGTTACCATGATCAACTGCAAGTTTTGTGTTAAGATCCATAGGGCTATCTATATGCTTACATCCTAACATTCCAGCATCAGTCAACAAATCAATAACATATTTGCACTGAGATAAAGAAACACCATGACAAGATCTAGCAACCTCGATATCCAAGAAATTTCTCTCAACAAATCAATAACATATTTGCACTGAGATAGAGAAACATCACGATAAGATCTAACAACCTCGATATCCAAGACGTATCTCAATTGCCCTAAATCTTTTGTCTGAAATTTAGTACTCAAGAATTGTTTCAGTGCTAGAGTTCTTTCTTTGTCATCTCCAGTGATCACAATATCATCCACATATACAATTAACAATATTCTACATGCCTAAGTATGTTTATAAAATACAGAATGATCTAATACCACATCTGCGGCCTAAAAAAAAGGTTAACCAAAAAAATCTTCTGAGAGATAAATTAAGAGGAAAGAAAAAGGAACATGTTTTTTTAAACTGTTTTTTTTTACAAATCTAACAAACTTTTGTTACTACCTGTGAACAATACCTGAAAATAGTATCGATGAACAGTGCTGGATGAATAGTACCTGATGACCATTACCGATTTTTTTTTTTAAGAAATAAGAAAAATTTATTCAGGATCCCAAAAGAGATCTTGCTCAGATACTATGTTGAAATAAAGAAAAGATTGAAAAAGAAACTCTTGTACATATCGATTGAATGAAAAGAATACAATTGTAAATGCTGTATTCTGTCCTTTTTTTCATCTCTGAATTGAGATGAAAGAAGCTCATTCATCTTCTTACCACAACAAACGTAAATTGTAAATTTTTAAGTATCACTAAGCATTTCTTTTCTTGTAAGATTTGGTGAAGTTTCCCTGGTAGCTCATCATCTCTCAATTTCAAAACTTCATCTCTTGGCTCAACGGCAAGGTCTATAAGAATTCTTATCCAAACATTTTGTTTGAAATTGTTGAGAAATGTTTGCCCAAGCAAAGTGATCAAAATGACTCATAATTTGGATATGACGGTAAATCTCTTTTGCCAGAGTTATCTTTCCGAGACCACCCATCCCCCAAATCGAAGCAACTCGGAAATGTTTTTCCTTAAGCTGAGCAGTGACTAATTTATTAATGTTATCCTCAAACCCAATAACATTGCATTTAACGATATGAGAATAAAATCACCTATGTTCTCGCCTGTCCAGTCAAGTTGGAGGTTGAATGTGTCATGTGAGATCTCTTATTTGGTCATCTGCGATGCACACTCTTTCTCTGTACGTGCATCTACATCTTTCAAGAAAGATTGCATCCACCTCAACTCCATTTGCAAACCCTGAAATTTTTCCTCTACCCCACACAAGAATGTGGCTTCTTCAAGTAGCAAACTGCCAAGCCTTGATGCAATGGGTAAGACCACAGACTCAGCCATGTTTTGCTATTCGTAATTTGTGTATGGAATAAAAAAAATGGAAGTTTTCTTTTGTATGATCTATCTGTATACCTTGATTAACTTTCCTCACTTTATATTCGTTGCTTGAGTAAATTTCAACTCTGGAATTCAGTTCTTATTTGTTTGAATAAGGCTTTTAGCGTGGTTCCCACAAGAAGAAGTGATCATGAAGGGAAGATACACAAAGGATTTATCAACAATCAACCACTTATTATCCTAGCAGAAGCAATGGATCCTATGTGCCAAAGCCCCACGCATCAACCATAATTCAGAGAAGCGGCCCCTTATTATCGACCCTCTCCTCCACATCCAATTCATCAGCATGATCTTCTCCTACCTCGTCGCGCTTCCAGAGGAGCGCCACCACCTCGAACACCAGCAGCAAGCAAAGGACCATGGCGGACACTAATCCATCCCTTTCATTCATCTCTCAATAATTCAGGTATTTTTAATTTCAAATTCAGGTTTCTCATTTTGGCTAGATTTTGATTTACGATAAATTGGGTTTAAGTGCTGGTGTATGATCATTTCAAATGGGTAATTTTTCCTTTTCTTGATTGATGTTGATTTTATTTTTTGGGTAGATTTTCTTTTTGGTTCATACTCCTTAGATAAAACCCACTTGTGCATTATTTTCATATCAGGACTGTACTGTCTTCACAATATATCCATACAAGCAGGTATCTAGCTAGACAGAATTCTGGAGTTGCCACATTAATCGCAAATTTATTTCTTGTGGTGTGTGGATTTTCATAATTAGGAAGATCATAATCCACAACATAGATGACCATTGGCATTTTCATTGTATAAAATTATTTTATTCATCAAAATGCACACAAATAGTACCAAAACAGAAAACATATTACATACAATCGAGCAAACACCAACCACACTTTCGAGATTACAAGGCACGACAAGTGCTACAACAAAAGACATGCAGATGGAGAAACAATTCCACACAAAACAAAAAAGATAATAAAAATAAATAAATAAAAGATAAAAAGGATAAGTTGGTGCAATCAACCAAGTTCTTCTCCTCAATTTTACAATTGACACAAATATAGAAGAGTTTTAGAGAAGAAAAAAATTCTTGTACTGGAGAGCAAAAGAAAAGTACAGTCTTTTGCCTGATGGTTCACCTCACCTATAAAGAAAAAGAAAAATAATCAATAATGAAGTAGAATGATGTCAAGGTAAGAGAGAGGTTAGAAGTAAGTGGGCCAATTACTTAGTGATACCACAAAATTAGGAGCAGAACCTCTGTTCCAAAACAGCAAAGCCATAAAATCAGAGCAAAACTTTGCTGGATTACTCCAGAGATTGTTCTGTGTGTTTTAAAAATTCCAGGCCAAAAGAGCATTTATGATAGAGTGGTTTCCAAGCTATAAGCAAGATCACTTCGTACAAGCAGCATCATACACTATAACATATTCTATTACGAACAAAAGAAGAAAATAAATAAGAGATACCCCTTACCTTTGATATTATATTTCAATTAATCAACCTCCGTTAACATTATTAGGCTTCAAGCTAGCATAACAGACCTCCTCACAGTTCATGTCTCCTAAGACAAAATAAGCACAAATGAATTAGGTCTTTGAGATGGCCTGTTTCGATTTTGTCATTCTATCAGGGAAACAAACAATATAAATTCAAAAGGAAAAGGACAAAAAGAAAAAAAACTAAACGACTGAGAAAGATGAGAAGAGAACCAAAAAGGTATTGATAGAAGATAGGAATCAGTGTCATCAGATAGGAACAAGTCATAGATCAAAAAGAACTCTACTGAAAATTTAAGAGATGTGAAATTGTGTGATCGGAAGAGGGAATTTTCAAAAACAAAAGATAATTCAAGCGTAATCAGTAGAATAGAAGAAAAAAAAACGGTTAATATATTTGTAGGGAATTCAGAATCCAACCTGTTGATGGATATCACTCTTCATCAGAGTCACAATGCTCAAATACGATCGAAGCCACATGCTGGACTTTGTAGAAATCCTCTCCTTCTTGAACCAATTTATCTTTGAATGTCTTGGGCATGGATCCTTCATCCACCTTCGACTCCTCTAAATTGTTCAGTAAATACAGTTCCAGAAAGTGGAGTCTAGGAAAACCTTGTGTAGAGCAAACCATTTCCCTCCCAATAAACGCATCCCAACGTAAATCAAGGATCCTTAAGTTAGGCAGCTTCTCTAGAATTGGCATGGGGTCTTGCTCAAGTTCACATGTGGCTAAGCTTATGGAAGTGATGTCGAGAGGGAATTGGTGGCTATCTGGTAACTTCACTATCTGCAAATACAACAGCTTAGAGAGATTCATATAACCCGGCACCAGTAGGCTTACATCAACGGGTGGTGGTGGCGGGTGTAAGTTGCTCTCTGTCACCCCAATCGCTTAGTGATGCAGGCATGATTTCCGTAAAATCTTTGCTTTTAGAAGAGCAGTATACTGTTAACTTTCTAAGATTTTTCATATTGAAGACATCGTTTCTGTCGCAAATCCCTGTTTGAAAGTTCCCAAGTGTTCGTAAGTTTCTCAAATTACCCAGTTGCAACATTGTTTTAGTATCACATCTACAAGGGAGATATAGATGTCTCAACCTTTCCATCTTCCATATGATATTGGGCCCATGGGCATCATAAACGCGTAAATCTAAAGTCTCTAACAACCTTAAATTCCCAAGTGATGATGGCAACTCTGCCAAATTTGCATCTTTTAAACTCAAGAACCTCAAGTGGATGAGTTTATCAATATCTTTCGGTAGCTTCCCTCCTTTAACTTCAGCTCCTTCAAGATCTAAGACTCTAAGCCATTTCAAGTTGTCAAATTTTGGCTCCAATAATTTTCAGTTTCTATTATCTGATGAAAAATAATTCACAACTCCATTGAAGTATAAAAGAGACCTGAGATGAGGACTTCTGATGTGCTTTTGGCGGAATATCTATCGTCCTTACTGAGAAGGTACAAATGTATAGCTAGTCTGCGAAAGTCACCCGTTGATGAAGAAGATAAGACATCATCACTCTCATCCTGAGGCTGCAGATTGATAACTTGTAGAAAGCTCTCCTTTTCTGCTTTCAACAAGCAGAGATCTCGCATGATGTCATGCATGCGACACGTTACAATTTTTGAACTTGCAATGTCTCTTGCTCCAACTAAAACCATGCTCCTCTCTATCAGCTCCTTAAGGTAGCCTTAAGCAACATCCTCCACATCCTCAGTTTTTTGCTGCTCCAATGTAATCATTCCTTCTGCAATCCAACATCTAATCAATTTTTCTGCAGGGATCACATAATCCTCTGGAAAATGGCCCTGGTAAAGAAAGCAATGCTTTAGTTGGAGTGGAAAATTATCATAGTTTAAAGAAAACACATCAAAAACCTATGAATGATTTTCTCCATGGCCATTGCCCCTAGTTATGTATGATTTGACGTTATCGTGCATGATCTGCCACTGATTTACTTTATTTTTTTGGCGCAAGAGTCCTCCCAGCACTGTGATGGCTAAAGGTAAACCTGCACAATGTTTAACCATTTGCTTCCCTATCTCTTCCATTCTTCCATCAATGCTAAACTCTGCGAAAGAACAAAAAATATTGAAATATTTAACATTTAAATGAGCTTCTGAAAATTGCATAAAATACTTTTCATTTGTAATCCAATGTATTCTTCCTTCTTGCTATATAAATCCTTTTTTTTCTTTCTCTTTTTTCAGGGAGAGTAAATAAAATGTGCATTTTTTTAAGAAGAAAATAAGAAATTAGCTTAGTTCCAAGAAATTTGAAAACTCTGTCCACATGAATCAGGTCAAAATAGCACTTGTCTGCATGTCCAACTAAAACTATGTTGAATGAGAAAATATTGATCATCTTATTTTTCAAAACTTAAAATGGGAGGAACTAAACTAATTGCCCATGTTTAATTGAATCAAAAACTAATCAACATTCTAGCCCAGTTTTTATGGTTAGAAATCACTCAGAAATCAAGAGGCAAAGCAAGAATAATAATAAATTATAAAGAGATTAAATCAAAATTTAAAACTTAATGGTTATTTCATTCCCAAAAAGATATTTTAGTTAACCAAAAAGTCTAAAAATTGTTTTAATCTCTTTTTAAAAGACTTTTCCAAGCTTGAATGCTCCAGATATCATCAAGTACCACCAGACATTTGTTGTTTTGCATGAATTGATGTAACTCCTCTGCCAATTCTTCATCCCTCAACTTTTCAAGTCTGTCTCTGTCACCTTTAGTGAGCCCCAAAAGAATTGCCTCCCACATGTCTCCTTTGACATTGTTGAGAAATATAGGACCAAGCGAATTGATTAAAATGACGCCTAACTTGGGTATGATGATAGATTTTCTTGGCGAGCGTGGTCTTCCCCAGACCACCCATGCGACATATTGAAACAACTCGAACATGTTTTCCTTCAGATATCAAAGCAGTGACTAATTCTTTAATATTATCTTCCAAACCAACAACATTATGTTCAACAATATGAGGAAAAGACTGTCTTTGCTCTCGTTTGGAAGAACTTGAGCCTTCTCTATCCCTTAACTCTTTTATACCGTAAGCTTCCAAATTCGTTGCTATTCGAGAAATATTGGTGGTAATCACCTCAATCTCTGAACAAACCTTGTGTCGTGTTTTGGCTTCATTGAAGATGCAAGCAAACCTTCTGACGATGTCTTTGATATCTCCTCGCCTTCTTGATGCTACTTTGAGGACAAAAGTTTCAATGATATCCTCTGCATCATAAGCAACTTCTCGGATTTCTGCAATCCAATTACGTACACATTGACTTTCATCTTGTCTGGCATCTGCATCTTTCAAGAAGCAAGTCACCAAACCTTTCCACTGCAAAGGAGACCACAGCTTCGGCCATTGCTCTGTTCCGCTAGGATGATGTGCAAGCCTTAATAAGTAAAGACTATAAGAAGTTTGTGTGTATGTGTTAATCTAAAACTGCTTTCTTTTTATGAGTCAATCCTGCTATAGGGCTACACCTTCCTTAGCTAAAATTGCTATAATATCACCATACTTACGTCCGACAACCCATATTGAATAAATTGGCTAGTTGCATGATATGGTTTGATCTATAAAGCTATTTTATTAATTACTTAAATATAGTAGCAAATAATTTAAATATATTTGCATGACATACAACAAATGCATCAGTAGCAAACTAAAACAATGAAAATTGTTGATGCCGTATATTGTTTGGTGCTGACGTGCCTGGTGAGCTGGTGTGGGCTGGGATCCGCGTGGCTTGTGAGCTGGGCTCGGCCCGAAGGGTGATTCGGCCTGGGTCCTGCACAAGTGACAAGTACAAATTGAAGGTCTTCGGAAGGAGGGGAAGGAGAGACCTCCGAAGGCGCTCCGATGCTTAAGTTAGCATAAATTCAAGGGAGGAGTCGCGGGTTCGAGAGAGGAACCGAGGACTCTTTAGAAAATTAAGTGGGGTGTGTGTGCGTCAACCTTAATCTCTTTTTGTTATGTCCATACCTTGGCCTATTTATAGTCGTTTGCTGGTGGAGAGGATATGATTGCGAGCCTAGGAGAGGGGACGCCGTAGGGCGGCCGTAGGGTGGTGGGCGACCATAGGGTTGTGGAGTGGCTAGTCCCTGTAAGGTGGCTAGTGTTGATAGGGGAGATCTTGGTATGGGTCGGCTGGGTCATTCTTCACGGGTTTGGGGATTCTTGCTGGGCAGTGGAGCATACTTGATTGTTTGTCCAGGCCGGGGTGTTCTTTGAGTCAGCTGGGCTGGGTCACCCTTCCAGGGTTCCGAACTTATCTGGGCCACAGGTTTGAGCCGGGTCTGGCGTTTGCTTGGGCCAAAACAAGCCTGCCGAGTCTGGTGTTTGTTTGAGCCTTGGTGTCTGTTTGGGCTAGTGTTTTTTAGGCCCTATCACAGGCCCCCCACTTCTTGGAGTTCATTTATGTGTTCCGGGAAGTATTTCTTGGGCCGGGCTGCTCATGGAAGTTGAGTGAGCTCGCTTGTGGATCGTCGTTTTATGGGAGGCGAAAAGTTTCAGGGGATGACGAAGAGCCTTCTCCGGATAGCGAGGTCAATCAGTGGTTTAAGTGGTGCTCCTTGGGAATCAAACCGTCATTCTCGGAAGGTAGGAAACTGCCTGGAGAAGCTAAGAGTCTTCTCGAAAATCGTGGGTTTGTTTCGTTTTCCATTTCTAGTATTTATTGTTTCGCGAAATGTGTTTCCTCGCCTTATAAATAGGGTCCTCTGGCACTCTTTGTTTCAAACAGAAAAGTGTGGTTCTGAAATGAGGAGAGAAAATAATTTTCTGAGGATAGCCATCACGGCACTTTAATTGAGGTTCGGGTTTCTTCCTGACTCCGAATGGGGACACAGGCTTCTTCCAGACTCCGAAGGGAATGGAGAGAGGAGAGTGTCGTGTCTCTAGATGGTGGGAGTCCCTCATGCCCTGGCTTACGAGGAACGGAAGAAGAAGAGGGGCGTGGCTGCAAACTCCTAGAAAGTTAAGAGTAAGGCTGCAGCTTCTCATCCGACGGTTCTTCTGGTGGCAGCAAGATAAGGGGAAATGTTGTCACTCTTTTCTTGCAAGTTGGCGAGGGTTTTCCTGAACCTGGGGCTGATCATAGACCGCACTTTCAGTCTCAGGTTCGGCCCACGAAGTTTTAGGGTTCGTGTCGGGAGCTCTTCAGTCAGAAGTGGGTGAAGAAGTTCGTGACCGGCGCTGCCTAGAACTTTTTGGTTTTCATTATCTTCTTTGTACTTCGAGGCCGTTAGGGTCCTCTTTTATTTGTACTTCGAGGTCGTTAGTTGTAAATGGTTGTAATCCATTAACATCAATAAATTACCCTTTTTTTTAAATATTCGTGTTTTCGTATGAACTTCTTTCTCCTGATACTTGTTTAAATTTGATGGCAAACTTAACGGAACGAAAAGGGGGGGGGGGTCCAAAGCCCCCGTATTTGGAGATTCGACCGAGCGTTGACGGGGCTCGGATTTCCTGGAGAAATTTACCGAGCGTGAGCAGAGCAGCTCATATGCTCGGACTTATTTGGAGATTCGACTGAGTGTTGACGGGGCTCGGATTTCCTGGAGAAATTTGCCGAGCGTGAGCAGAGCAGCTCATACGCTCGGACTTATTAGGAGATTCAACCGAGCGTTGACGGGGCTCGGATTTCCTGGAGAAATTTACCGAGCGTGAGCAGAGCAGCTCATACGCTCGGACTTATTTGGAGATTCGACCGAGCATTGACAGGGCTCCGATTTCTTGGAGAAATTTGCCGAGCGTTAGCAGAGCAGTTCATACGCTCGGACTTATTTGGAGATTCAACCGAGCGTTGACGGGGCTCGAATTTCCTGGAGAAATTTGCCGAGCGTTAGCAGAGCAGCTCATACGCTCGGACTTATTTGGAGATTCGACCGAGCGTTGACGGGGTTCAAATTTCCTGGAGAAATTTACCGAGCGTGAGCAGAGCAGCTCATACGCTCGGACTTATTTGGAGATTCGACCGAGCATTGACGGGGCTCGGATTTCCTGAAAAAATTTGTCGAGCGTGAGCAGAGCAGTTCATATGCTCGGACTTATTTGGAGATTCGACCGAGCGTTGACGGGGCTCGGATTTCCTAGAGAAATTTACCGAGCATGAGCAGAGTAGCTCATATGCTCGGACTTATTTGGAGATTCGACCGAGCGTTGACGGGACTCGGATTTCCTGGAGAAAAATGTCGAGCGTGAGCAGAGCAACTCATACGCTCGGACTTATTTGGAGATTCGACCGAGCGTTGACGGGGCTCAGATTTCCTGGAGAAATTTACCGAGCGTGAGCAGAGCAACTCATACGCTCAGACTTATTTGGAGATTCGACCGAGCGTTGACAGGGCTCAAATTTCCTGGAGAAATTTACCGAGCGTGAGCAGAGCAGCTCATATGCTCGGACTTATTTGGAGATTCGACTGAGCGTTGACGGGGCTCGGATTTTCTAACAGTCCTGGGTGCAAGGGTTTTTAGTCACTTTAGGCCTGCCAGATGGTCACGACTTTCTTCTGCGTGTGTGGGCCTTTTGGCCCATTTTAGGTCTGCCAGATGGTCGCGGCTTCTTTCTTCGTTTAGGGGTCTTTTGGCCCATTTTGAGTCCATTAAGTAGATGCGATGAATGGCGACGCTTGACAAGAAATGACGGCGTGCCAGTTTAAGTAGAGGTCGCGCCCCAGTGACAGCTGGCACCTACATTACTGGAGGCGGCACCTGGGGAACCTGAAATGGCCCCTAGGAAACTGCAAAGGACGCGTCCGTTCAACTGACGTGTGACTTGATTACCTCATTTTTGCTACCATAACCCCTATAGAATGGGGTAACCCCTCCTTCAGTTTTCACTTTGCATTTTTGAGAAATTTTGAGGGTTTTGGTTCTCCTAGTGAGTCTGAGAGAGCTCGGCATTGCTTAGGAGTTTTTCACTAAAAGTTTCCTCCTTTTCTTGGTGAGTAATGTCTATCGGTAGTGAGTATAGCGGAGCCCTGTCCAGGGAGCTGGGTGAAGCCATGGGTGTTTCATCCAGCGAAGGGGTTGCTTCTCGTGAAGCGACTTCTTGGGTTGGAGGCCGGGCCTTAGTCCCGTACGCGAGAGATAGAGGGGAGGGGCAAGGGTCCGAATCATTAGGGGGAGATGAGGACCTGGCCCTTGCATCTATCAGGGATGAGGCCCGAGACACAGAGAGAGAGGAATGGGTGTTCGAAGCGAACACCGTTCCTAGTACTGTGGCGGGATCCAACCTTTTAAGGATGAGGGTCAAATATAGGATCCCCATGGATTTTAACATGAGGGCCCCCGAGGGTGGAGAGAGGGCTTGCGATGTCCTGTCCAGCCGGTAACAGTATGAGTTGTGCCTCTACGAGCATCAGCTTAAGGCGGGGCTCAGGCTTCCTCTCCACCCATTTCTCTGCGTAATACTTAGATACTTCGGTATTGTGTTAAGCCAGCTAGTGCCCAATTCGGTTCGACTGATTCTGGCATTCATTGCTGTGTGCCAGGAGGTAGGGGTGATGAATATAAACGTGTTCAAAGCCCATTTTCAACTAGCCCAGCTAGGTCACTCGGGCTGGGTCATCGTCAGTTCGAGGCGGGGGAAAAGCATTCTAAAGGAGAAGCCTTCCTCAATCAAGGGATGGAAGGGGGGCTTCTTCTTTGTCCAATCTGCCGAAAGTTTTGATGTTCCCCTCACTCGTGGCCTAGAGCGTGTTGGCAAATGCAAGAGGTCACACCTCTCCCTTCGTGAGGAGGAAACTCTGAGGGCAATGCTGGCCGTGCCCTTGGAGATCGATGTTCTTGGAGACAATGAGGAACTCCACAGGCGCGGCCTGTGCCCTCCTCGCCTTTCCTCGCGCCTCTTCCATGGTAGTCACTGGCTCGTCGACTTATAGGAATTTTTATTTACTTTTTTTCAAGTTTTTAATGCCCTTTCTTTTTGTGCAGACATGGAGATGGCGGCGATGGCCAAGCAGCTGACTTGCGAGAAGAAGAGGGCAGCTGAAGCTAGCGGTTCTGGGCAGAAAAAGAGGGCTAAGGTTCCGATCGTGGCTTCGATTCCGGTGGATAGCCCTCTCAGGCCTTCGGTGGATCCTTCTCTTTCAGTGGCTCCCTTACCTCGGGAAGGATCTGAGATGGCTCCTCTTTTCACTCCTCGGTGGGCTCTGAGGCTGGATGACTCGGTGTTTACCAGCACTAAGGTCGCTCGAGAGCATTTAGTGCTAGGGATCCCTCCCCGCGATAAGGCGAAGATTTTGTCGAAGCCATTCGAGTTGCTCTGTTCAGCGGTGGAGGTTGCTTCCTCTCAAGCCGGGGTTCTTCATGGGATGCTTTCCCGACGTGCCTTGGAGATGGTGGACCGCTTGTCCAAGACCGAGCTTAAGCTGAAGGAGTCTGAGGACATTGCCCATGACCAGACCATTTCCCTCGAGATATCGGAGACGGAGACGGAGAGGGAAGAGGCAATTTTTGACAGGGATCATCACCGTCGGACTGCAGAGGTCCTGAGAGAGGAGCTAGATGAAGTTCGACGTCGTTCCGCGGAAAATGAGGCTTTTTTGACGAAGAAAGGGGCAGTTCAGTACCTCGAAGGTTTCGAGGAAGCTAAGAGGAGGGTAACACTCCTTTTCCTGGGGTTGGATTTCTCAGGTCTCGATCTGGCGAGCGACTCCGAAGCCTCTAGTGCGGATTCTTCAGGAGGAGAAGATGGTGCAGCCGTTCAGGCTGGGGGTCAGGATGGCCCAGGTGAAGCCTTGCCTGCCCCAAGTGGCGAGGTGGGGAAGCGCAAGCTGGAGGGGAAAGCGAGGCCCAGTCCTAAGCTAACTGCGAGGTTTTCGGGGCCTCGATTGTACCTAAATAGTTCTTTGTATCAAAGGCCAACAGTTTCTTCTCTTTGTACCTCTCTTCCTATGAATGAAGTAAAGAAGTTTCAAAATTTCAAATTCTTTATTGATTTTCGTGCTTTTACATTTTATTGGTATAATCTACGGGGGTTCTCCTTTCCATGTCTTCTAGCTCATAGGTGCCTATCCTGCAGATCATTCGAACCCTGCGAGGTTTTCAGGTGCGGGGAACGGGCTTCCTTTCCATGTCTTCTAGCTCATAGGTGCCTATCCTGCAGATCATTCGAACCCTGTAAAGTCCTTCCCAATTCGAGACCAACTTACCCGTGTGTCGGGGGCGTGAGATTTCACTCTTCCGGAGGACAAGGTCATTAAGTTTGAAGTGTTTGTTCCGTATCCAGGAGTTATAGTACCGAGCGGCCCTTTGCTGATTGTTGGCGAGGCGAACTTGGGCTTTGTCTCTGGCTTCTTCAACTAGATCTAAGTTCATTTTTAACCCTTCTTCGTTGCTGCTTGGCTCAAAACACTGTACTCGGAGTGATGGGACCCCGATTTCGAGAGGAATGATGGCTTCTGAGCCGTATGTCATGAAAAAGGGAGTTTTGCCTGTTGGCGTCCGGGCCATTGTTCGATAGGCCCAAAGGATGTTGTGGAGCTGTTCTACCCAACAATTGTCCGTCTTGTTGAGTCTTTTCCTGGTTCCTTGGAGGCGCGTCATGTTGGTTACTTCAGCCTGGCCATTGGCTTGCGGGTACCCCACAGAGGAGAACCAATGGTCAATATGGAGGTCGTTGCAAAATGTTTTGAATCGAGAGCTGTCGAACTGCTTTCCATTGTCGGTGATCAGCACGCGAGGGATCCCGAAGCGGCATACTATTGACTTCCAGACGAAGTTCCTGGTTTGGTGATCCGTGATGCTTGCCAATGGCTCGGCCTCGACCCATTTGGTGAAGTAGTCAATGGCCACGATGAGGTGCTTCTTCTGCCCAACGGACGTTGGGAATGGGCCCAGGAGATCCATCCCCCATATAGAGAAGGGGAGGGGACTAGTGATGGAAACGATGGGGTTAGCAGGTCGATGCGATGTCGGAGACCATCGCTGACAATTTTCACATTTCTTGACCAAACTTGCCGTGTCATCTTTTACCGTGGGCCAGTAGTAACCCTAGCAGAGGATTTTAAAGGCTAAGGCCCGAGCCCCAATGTGGTTTCCGCATATCCCTCCGTGGACCTTTCGGAGTGCATAGTCTGCCTCTCCGGGTCCGAGGCATCGTAGATACGGTGTAGTTAGACCCCTTTTGTATAATTGTCCTTCCATAAGGGTGTAACGCGAGGCACGGGATATCACTTTTCTGGCTTGATCCTTGGGTTTAGGCACGGTGCTGTCTTTTAGATACTTAAGAATCGAGTCCATCCACGAGGGTCCTTTTCCCACTGGCAGGACCGAGGCTTCATCTATACTTGGGGTAGGGAGAGTTTCCTGATAGACAGCTCGACTAGGCACCAGTTGTTGGGAGGAGGCCAAATTAGCCAAGGCATCTGCCCTAGAGTTTTTGGCTCAGGGAATCTGAGTTATCCGAAATGTTTTGAACAGGGTAACCGACTCCTTCACTTTTTAGAAATATCGGGAGAGCTTCTCGCTCCTGGCCTCGAATTCTCCCTGCACCTGGCTTACCACTAGCTGAGAGTCGCTGAACACCTCTAGTGCTTCTACTGCTATTGCCTTGGCTAACCTCAGTCCGGCCAGAAGGGCTTCATATTCTGCTTCGTTATTGGAGGCCTTGAATCCGAACCTCAATGCATATTCAATGGCGAAACCCTCCGGGTTGCAGAGGATGAGTCCTGCCCCGCTCCCTAGTGAATTCGAGGATCCATCCACATTGAGACTCCATCTCAGAGGGGGACCGTCGTTTAAATGTGCTTATGGTTCGTCCGGAATTATGGGTAAAATTGTCTCCACGATGAAGTCGGCCAGGGCCTGGGCTTTGATAGATTGCCTGGGTCGATAGCGGATATCAAACTCCCCTAGCTCGACTGCCCATTTTATCATTCTTCCTGAAGCGCTCGGATTGTGGAAGACTTGCCTCAAGGGTTGGTCCGTCAAAAGGACGATAGTGTGCTCTTGAAAATAAGGTCAGAGTTTTCGAGCGGCTATTACCAGAGCATAAGCCATTTTTTCAATAGGAGGATACCTCGTCTCGACCTCATGAAGAATTCGGCTAACGTAGTAGATGGGCTTCTGGATACCTTCTTCTTCTCGTACCAGGACAGTGGCCACAGTGCTTAGTCCGACGGACAGGTAAAGGAAGAGCTCTTCGTTCAGGAGTGGTTTGGTCAAAAGGGGTGACGAACTCAAGTACTTTTTTAAGTCTTCAAATGCCTCTTGGCAGCTCTCAGACCAGGCGAAGTTTTTTGCCTTTTTGATAGCCTGAAAGAAAGGGAGGCATCTTTCCGTCGATTTAGACACGAAACGGCTCAGGGCTGCAATTCGTCTAGTGAGTTGCTGGACTTCTTTCACTGACTTGGGAGGGGCCATGTTGAGGATAGCTTCTATCTTCTCTGTGTTGACCTCTATCCCTTTCTGAGTGACCATGAATCCTAAGAACTTGCCTTCGGTTACCCCAAAGGCACACTTGGATGGATTCGACCTCATATTATGCTTGCGCAGGACTCCGAAGGCCTCCTCCAGATCGGAATGGTGGTTTCATGCCTCAGGGCTTTTAACCAGCATGTCGTCCACATAGACTTCCATATTCCTCCCAATCTATCTTTTGAATATTCTGTTCACCAACCTCTGGTAGGTTGCCCCAGCATTCTTCAGCCCAAAAGGCATTACCTTGTAGCAGTATAACCCTCACTCGGTGACGAAGGCGGTCTTTTCTTGATCGGACTTATGCATGAAGATCTGATTGTAACCACAGTAGGCGTCCATGAAAGAGAGGAGTTCATGCCCTGAGGTGGCATCCACCATTTGATCGATCTGGGGAAGAAGGAAGCTGTCTTTTGGGCAAGCTTTGTTTAAGTTGGTGAAATCAATGCAGATGCGCCACTTTCCACTGGCTTTCTTGGCCATAACCACATTAGATACCCACTCGGGATACCTTGCTTCTTTAATGAAACCGGTTTCCAACAGCTTGTCCACCTCGGCGTTGATGGCCACCTGACGCTCTGGGGCAAAGGACCTATTCTTTTGAATGATTGGCTTGTATTCAGGGTCTACGTTTAGGTGGTGCTAAATGGTTTCAGGATTGACCCTGGCATGTCTGATGCTGACCAGGCGAACAGATCTTGGCTCCTCCGGAGGAGGTGGAGGAGCTCTTCTCTGGCCTCCTTTGAGAGGTTTTCTCCGACTTGTATGGTCCTGGCGGGGTCTTCTCTTAGGAGTACAGTGGTCAGTTCCTCGACGGGTCGGCCTCTGGGTGCCTTCATTTCGTCCCGCAGATCCTCAACTTCAAGTGGTAGGGCCTCGGTCTTTTTTCCTTCTCTGATGGCGCTCAGGTAGTAGGACCGAGAGGCTCTTTGATCCCCCTTTATCACCCCTACTCCTTTGCTAGTGGGGAACTTGACCTTTAGGTGATAGGTTGAGACGACGGCCTTTAGCTTGTTGAGGGTGGGCCGCCCAATTATCATGTTATAGGAGGAGGGTTGTTTTAGCACAAGGAACGTAGTCCGTACAGTGGATGTTCTTGGTACTGTCCCGGCTGTTACCGGGAGGATTACACTTCCTTCTGGGAAGACTGGGGATCCTCTGAAGCCGTAGAGGGGGGCAGGGGCAGGCTCTAGAGGTCTCTCCTTCAGTTCCATGCGCTGATAGGTATCGTGAAACAGTATGTCAGCGGAGCTCCCGTTATCGATCAGAACCCGCCGTATCTCGCAGTTGGCCACTAGGAGCGCAGCTACTACAGCGTCATCATGGGGAATCTGCACGTCCTCCAAGTCATCTTTCGTGAAAGAGATCACCGGCTCCGTTTTTCTTTTCTTGTGGGGGCCGCTGATTGAGGCCACGACCCTGGCATATGCTTTACTGCTCTGCCCCGAATTACCTCCAGCGGTCGACCCTCCGCAAATTGTTTTAATGATTCGGGTGGTTGCGGGTACCTCTAGCTTTTTCTGGTAGGACCTCTCCTGTTCCGCCCTGGGGTCTCTCCGAGGATTCGGCCTCCCTTGCCAGTGTTGATAAGGGCGTCTGTCATCTCTCCTTGGTGGCACGGGGTTTTCATGCCTTCGAGGCCTAGTGAACTCCTTCAGGTGCCCTCAGTTAATGAGTTTCTCAATCTGTTCCTTCAGGTCGTGGCACTCATCCGTGTCGTGGCCACGGCTTTGGTGGAACCGACACCACTTCTTAGGGTCTCCCCCAATGGGCTTCTTGGGTGGCCACTGTAGGACATACTTGTCTTGAAGCTGCATGAGGACGTCAGTCCTAGTAGTGTTGAGGGGAGTTAAGTTGTCGACCCGAGGGTGGGGCCTATACCTATTCTCTTGGTAAGGTTTTTTGGCCACTTCCTTATGAGGGGTAGGGTCTTTCCTTTTTCTTTCGGTTTCTCCTTCTCTTTCTCTTCTGAAGGCTTGATCATCCTCTGTCAGCATGTACTTTTCTGCCCGGGCCAGGATTTCGTTCATGTCTCGGGGCGGGCGCCAAGTTAGCTTGGAGCTAAAGATTCTCGATCTTAATCCGTTTTTGAAGGCCATCACTTGGATGTTGAGATCAAGGTCTGAAATTTCCCAAGCTGCTCTGTTGGACCGGAAAATGTAAGCCCGAAGCCTTTCTCCCTTATGCTGGATAATGTTGAAGAGGCATTCCGAGGTTTTCTTGGGCCCCTTGCTGCTGAGGAAGTGGGAAGCGAAAGCATAGCTGAGTTCTTTGAAATTACCAATGGTTCCTGGCTTTAAGCGCGAGTACCAAGTGCCTGCCGCCTTTTCAAGAGTCAAGGGAAAAGCGCGGCACGTGATCTGATCTGAGTGCCGATGCAGCACCATCGTCATTTTATAGTGTTGGAGGTGGTCCATTGGATCCGTAGTCCCGTCATACATTCTGACCTGGGGCATCCTGAAGTTTGGCGGGAGAGGGGATTCTAGGACGCTTTCCGTGAAAGGGGGTTTGGACGCAGAGTTCGTCTATAATACTGAGATTTTTGTATCTCAGAGCCGAGTCTATTATTTCCTGCATTTCTTCAAATCGTCTGTCGAGACTGGGGTTGCCCTTTGAGGTGGAACTTTTTTTGGGCCGACTATGGCGCGGTGAGGGCTCAGCACGGGGCTGGTCATGTGTTGGGTCATTCCTGCCTGACGACTCGGCCTCTCCCAGAGCTTGGTGGGGAGGATATAAAGGCTGTCGGCCCCCTTCCCGGACTTGAGCCGCCAGATTGGTTATCATTCTGGACAGTTCTAGGAACTGAGCTTGGGTTGCCGGAGCTTGGAAGTGCGTAGGGGCTCCCTCGTCGTCCGGGGAGTCGGTTTCAGCAAGGTGGGGACGCTGTTCCCTGGCGAGGGTGGCGTGCTCTGGGATTGTCAAAAATCCGGATATGGATCGGTTACCGTGAACTTCGCCTTGGATGGGAGCTGAGCACGCAGCTGGGGCTTCCTTGTTGGCTCTCCTAGCACCGTTCCTTGGCGGCATCGTGACAGATGAGTTTTTTCACTTCTTCGCTTCTATTGTAGCGAGAGATTGTTGTTTTCCACGGACGGCGCCAATCTGTTGATGCCGTATATTGTTTGGTGCTGACGTGGCTAGTGAGCTAGTGTGGGCTGGGATCCGCGTGGCTTGTGAGCTGGGCTCAGCCCAGAGGGTGATTCGGCCTGGGTCCTGCACAAGTGACAAATACAAATTGAAGGCCCTCGGAAGGAGGGGAGGGGGAGACCTCCGAAGGCGCTCCGATGCTTAAGTTAGCATAAATTCAAGGGAGGAGTCGCGGGTTCAAGAGAGGAACCGAGGACTCTTTAGAAAATTAAGTGGGGTGTGTGTGCGTCAACCTTAATCTCTTTTTGTTATGTCCATACCTTGGCCTATTTATAGTCGTCTGCTGGTGGAGAGGATATGATTGCGAGCCTAGGAGAGGGGACGCCGTAGGGCGGCCGTAGGGTGGTGGGCAGCCACAAGGTTGTGGAGTGGCTAGTCCCTGTAGGGTAGCTAGTGTTGATAAGGGAGATCTTGGTGTGGGTCGGCTGGGTCATTCTTCACGGGTTTGGGGATTCTTGCTGGGCCGTGGAGCATACTTGATTGTTTGTCCGGGCCGGGGTGTTCTTTGAGTCAGCTGGGCTGGGTCACCCTTCCGGGGGTCCGAACTTATCTGGGCCGCAGGTTTGAGCCGAGTCTGGTGTTTGCTTGGGCCAGAACAAGCCTGCCGAGTCTGGTGTTTGTTTGGGCCTTGGTGTCTGTTTGGGCCAGTGTTTTTTAGGCCTTATCAAAAATCAATACGCCTGTTCCAACAGAGATACACACATAACGTCACATCATCAATTCATAACATTGGTTTGCAGAAAGCCGAACTAATTTTATCTGATTTTGTTGCAAAAGATGTGTATTTCATGTGAGTTTGATGGAATTATTTCATTAGAACTTGGTGCTGGAGCAGGGCTGGTGGGTATTGTTTGCATGTGTTGCTTAGATTGTGTTCCTAACTTGTACATCTCATTTGTATATAGAGATACAGATTTCCTACCCAAGACTTATATTTTCTGCATTCCTTTTTCGTATGACCATTCCTCTCACAGAAGAAACATTTCCATTTTTTCTTAAGAAAACCACTTGTAGGACCCTTTAAATCGCTGGTCTGACTAGTTTTATTTTCTTCATTAGACTTGGGAGCAATAAGATTAGGTGGTTTTTTGCTTTTCTTACTGGTTCTAGTGACAATCAAGGTTGTTTGATTTTTTTCACTATTCAGTTTTTTATCCTCAGCCCCACATTTGGTAATGAGATCATTGAATTTCCAAGCTTTATCCTAGAAGTTGTACGTGGTTTTAAACGATTTTAGACATATCAATCACACAAATAATGAAAATAAACAGAAAAAAAATAATACAACACGATATACCCAAATTCACCTCAAAAGGTTTCCTCAACTTAAATCTATTCTTTGTTTGTTTGTCTATAGTGTACCATTTGGGTTCTGCATTTTTTCATTGATTGAAGAATAATGCCGTAGCAGGGCTCCTTTATACACCCTCTAGTCCTCTAAATTGTTAAGGTAATTGTTTTGGAGAGTGGAGTAAAGGAAAAACTGTTGATGATTTTCGAAATAAATTTGGTTTTAAGTTTGAGATATTTTAGAAAATTAAAGGAAAAGAAAAAAGAGAAAAGGAAAACGAATTTTGGCTTTTGAGAATGGATACATTGGTTAAATTTTCTTGAAACTTTTTGAAACTTTTTCAGTGGTCTGAATGCAAAGACTCCATGAACTGGATGTACGAAAATTTTGAATTTTCAAAACGTTAAATTACAGTTGAATGTGAATAGAAATGTCATTTGAAAAAGAACACTCAATATTCAATTTAAATCAATTTCCTACTTATTGAAAGTGTCTCTAAAATGAAAATTAAGAAACTCAAGGGATATATGTGACCAAGTTTGCACAACCTCATCAAGTTCTTCACAATCAATTCCATCTGTATGCAGTAAACAGTCATCAATAGAGAGCAGTTCCAAAAGAACCAAAAGAGCTTTGCTAGATGGAATACTTCACCTGAAGGGGTAAAAAGGATAATTAGCATAAGAAAAGTCAAAAGTGCAACTTCTCTAGCACATATATAGAAATATACATACAGGCTGCAGCAGATCAACCTCTAATTAATAGAAGGTTCCAATTAAGGAATATGTGTTTAGCTGATTTAATTTTTGGGTGAAATAAACCAAAATCTCACCATTAATTGAAACAAAAACAACTATAAATTATTTGAAGATTGCTAAATTGGATTCCCCAAGTTCAAAGAAATTGAGTCTTTGAGATGGTATCTTGTTTTTTGCTGATGAATTAAGATGCTAAAAGTAGGAATAGATTGGTTCCAGAAGGGCTGCTCTTCTAACAATATACAGAAGAAAAATAACTCTATTGTTCCGAGTGGATCAAAAACTTTTAACAACGCAAAGATAAGGGAAGATGGAGAGAAATAAATCTTTTTTTTTTTCCAATAATAACTGATCATATGGAAGTATTAAGAAGAAGAAAAATTACCATTAGCATATTTCTAGAGAATTCAGAATTAAAATTTGTTATTTTAAAATTATTACCTGATGATGATTATCAAAATCACTTAAAATTCAAAAACAAGATGGAAGGCACATGTTTGACTTTGTAGAAATCGCTCCCTCTCTGAACCAGTTTATCTTTGAATGCCTTTGGCATAAAAAAAGATCTTCAATTCTTGGAGGGTTGTGATGAACCTCAAACCTTTTGGAAGTCTCTTCAATTTCTCGGAGACTCCAATCTCCAGATTACAAAGATTGGACAGAGCTCCTTTATCCACCCTCCACTCTTCTACGTTGTCCACCTCAAACAACTCCAGAGAGTGGAGTTTAGGAAAACCTTGTGTAGAACAAACCATTTTCCTCCCAATAAATGCATTCAGCAATAACTCAAGGACCCTTAAGTTAGGCAGCTTCTCTAGTGTTGGCATTGGATCTTCCTCAAGTTGACATTTGCTTAAGGCTATGGAGGTGATGTTTGGAGAGAATTGGTGGTTATCTGGTAACTTTTCTATACTCGTTGATAAGTCTAACTCACAAAGATTAACACATCCAGAGACCAACCTCTTACATCTACTCTCCCAGCTTTTTTATCACTACTCCTTTCATTTATGGACAAGGACTGAAGATGTTTTAATAATTTGATGCTTAGGGATTTCAAAATTTCCCTAAAATGAACCGGCAGGAAACTTATTGTCAAATCTCTAAGATTGGTCAAATTTAAGAGTTCTCTTGCATCACAATTTGGTAACAGAAAGTTGACAAGTGTTTGCAAGTGTCTTAAAGTACCCAATCTCAACCTTGTTTTACTACTCTACTTATAATCATCAGGGGGATAAAGATGCCTCAACCCTTCTATCTTCCATATTACATCCGGTATATGCACAAGTTCATCAAAACAGCTTTCAACACGTAAATCTAAGGTTTGTAAGAACCTTAAGTTACCAAGAGAGGATGGCAACATGCTTACTTTAACTTCCTTTAAACACAAGAATCTCAAGTGGATCAAGTTACCAATATCTTTCGGTAACCCAAATACACAAAGTCCAGCTGATCTCTCGGCATCCAAAACTCTAAGCAGTTTGAAGTTTCTGCACAAGACTTTCGTAGATTGTGAGAGCTTGTAAACAAATTTACACATTCCTATAAACCAACTTGCATTGATCGGACGTTCATCCGGGACCTCTTGATTGAAGAGCAAATGATATGCATCCGGGACCTTTTGATTGAAGAGAAAACGATATTCATCCGGGACCACTTGATTGAAGAGTAAAAGAGATCTAGATCTGAGGCGGCGACTTATAATCTGTTGCGAGAACACATATTCATGCATGGCAAGTCTGCGTGCTCTCTTAGTTGTGGACCAAGAACCAGAATCAGCATTGGCATCTCCAAGCCGATGATCAATAACGTGGAGAAAATTTTCCTATGCTGCTTTTGACAAGCAAAGATCTATCATAAGGTCATGCAGGCGACAAGTTTTTACTCTTAAACTTGCATCTCTCTATCAACTCATTCAAATAATCATCAGCGACATCCTCCATCATCTCCTCCCCCTCTCTTTCTTGATTTTGATCCAATGTTATAAAGTTTTCTGCAATCCACATCAGAATCAATTTACGTGCATCTATCTCATAACCCTCCGGAAAATGGCCTAAATAAAGAAAGTATGGTTTTAACTGCAGTGATAGATAATCATAACTTAAAGTCAAGACGTCATTAACTCCAAGGTTTCTTTGTTCATAGCCTTTACCTTTAGGGCTGATTGAATATTTTCACTCACCATTTCCCACTCATTAATTGAATGTTTTGTTGCCAAAAGTCCTATTCACAATTTTCTTTCTCAGTTATTCTATTCTTGAATCGGTTTTAAGCTCTACAAATCAAAAGTAAATATAGATTAATATAAATAAAATAACAGAAATTGAGAATGAAGGCATATATATCCCTAAAATTATCAAAACCACTTCTATATGAAATTGAAAAAATATGTGAAAATTTTATTTTTACTCCCTAACCAATATACAGGCTTCAATTTTAATATCAAAGGATATTGATCCGATAATACATAAATTATGACGATTTACATCTCACATCGATAATGCGATAAAAAAATATTTAATATATTATAATAATAATAATAATAATAATAGTGGTAAAGGATAAATGAACTCACGGTGTTACATATTTTATGCTCGAATAAAATTCAAAAGAGTGTCTGACTCTTAGTAATGATCAGCTAAAGTTTTTTTCGTGGGGTGAGGAGGTGGGTTTACAAAAAATTAAAAAAAAAAAAAAGCAATTTAACAATGGATCATATAAATAAATACATCAGAATTATTTAAAAAAAATATATTCTGACCTCAACCCTCTACGAAATTAAATAAATGAAATGAAATAGTATCTAAATCTATGCTAATTTATTATTTCAGCTTGAATATATAATATGTTCACTAGTTAAATAACCCAAATATTCTAAGATCCAATATTAGAATATAGTTATATACTTTAGTAATAATTATCCCTCGTTCTCAATTACATTAGAATGACATGAACTATGTACTATATTAATCTATAATATCTTTTGAGTGCTATGTTATTTTGGATTGAAAAACGTGACAGAAAATCAAAATTTTCACTGAAAAATTAACAAAAGAGATTTTAAAATATATTATGTTATTGGATAAATTATATATTTATCTTTATGTTTTAATTTTAATTACAACTCATCTACTAGTTTGCAACTCATCCCAAAAGAATAATGCGTACCAAACAAATCAATTTTTGCTGATAAATTTCTTCCAAAAAGCATAAAAAATATTGATGTGACATTTTTAATGGTAGAAATGTCATTGGTTAAGTAGTCATGTCCTATGTATATTGTGTTTAATTTTTCATCTTACACCATTCATGCACTTTTGTGTCACACGCCTAATGCTCTTGGTCTTGGATAAAAAAACACACACTTTGTTGTTAGGAGAGAAATAGTCACCGATGGAGAAACGAAAAGTAACCTTTATGCTTTTTCAATCTGTAAAAGGTACTATTTAAGTTGAGTTTTTCATACTTGAAGGGCTTAGGGCATGTTTGGTTAAGGAGATTAAGGTGAGATTAGATTATTTTAATCTCATATAAATAGTTATCTTTCGTTTAGTTGGAGAGATTTATAATTCATGTGGGATTAAGGTGACATAAAATTAATTCTGATCCCAAAATTTTTGTCACCTCTCTCATGGGATAGAATCTATCTCACCCATATGAAACTAAATTTTTTCTTTTTACCCTTGAATAATAATAATTATTTATTAAAAATAGTTTTTCTTATAATAATAAAAATAATATTTTAAATAAAATAATAATAACGATAATAGTCTATTTATTATTATTTATTATAATAATAATTTAATAATAATTATTATTATTATTATAAATGTAATAAATTTTTAATGATTGTGATAATAATAATTATTATAATAATATTGATAATGATAGTAACTATTATAATTATAATAATATAATAGTATTTATAATATTATGATAATAATATTATTCTTATAATTATAATAATAATGATAATGATAATAACAATAATAATTATTATGATTATTAATTATAATAATAATTTTTGTGATTGTTAATTATAATAATAATTATCATAATTATGATGATAAAAAATAATTTTATTATAGTAATTATAATAATAATTATTATAATTAAATTTCAAAGTTTGTTAAAAAAAATAGAGATTAATAAGGAATTTGAACCGTGCTAGGGTATCTTGGTACTTAGACTTCTTATCCCACTTCAGTGTCAATCCAGCAATCCCATAAACCAAACATAGTATTAAGGTATTACCACTTTAATCCCCTTTATCATATTACACGTTAATCATAATCATATCCTACTATAATATTGTCCTGAACTAAATGAGCTCTAAAAGGTCATTTTTTGTGTTTTATTTTTCTAGCTTTGTTCTTCTAAATAAGTTATGCTTCCAAATTATTTGGTAAAATATCAAAAATGTAGGTAAACATGTCTTTATCTATATCAAATTTTGCTGGAATGAATTCATAAATCAAATCACTAAACAACCCTAAATTTCGGTTGTAAAAAACATTAGCAAAAAAAACCTTAAAATCAAACTCAAAGTAAATATAAAACATAAATATAACCTTGCATTACTGGTATATTATGAAAGATGTTTATGAATGTATCTGGAGAGTGTTACTTTCTCCCTATGGAATTCGCCCATATATATAATATAAAGGTAATTTTGATATTTTTATTTTAAATTATCGTAGTAGAATGGATTGTAATTTAAATGAAAATATAATTAAAGATGAATTTGGACCATATATTATTTGTATGGACTTTCAACAAATATTTTTCTTATGAACTATTCCCAAAATGGAAGTATACATTAAGGCCTAGCAATCATAGAACATGAATGATTTTGTATCTAAAGCCTGATCATAACATTTTTCATTCATAATATGAAAATTACAAATCCCTACTTACGTATGTCTTCATGGAAGAAATTCAATAAAAAAAATTTACGAAAACCCGTTAACAATACCATCCATGACAAAATTCTCCCAAGAAAATATTTCTTAAAAAATAATATTAATATCGAAGCCCATTAGCATGCATGTACAGAATAAATGTCAATAAACAGAGTAATACATATGTACACCAAAAACACATAATTACCAATTCAGTTAAAAAATAGCTAAACTCAAGTTCATAATAATGGCACAAAAAAAATGTATAATGAAATTAAACAAAAGTGTTGTGAAATGTTACCGTTTCCAGCTCTTTCTGGGATTGCTATCTTCTGTAAAAATTCCCATTGTTGGAAATCACCTTGACAAGATGCCCAAGTAGTGATCTTCCAAACATCCAAGTCTTGAATGACTTGTAGAAAGAATTTCAGCAATCAAACTCAAGAACAGAAAATCAAAGAAAGAAAGAAGACAAGTAATTTGTTGTCGAGGTTCGACAATGTGCCTACATCCCCGTGAGTTCCTCTGAACTCTCTGCACTATCTCAATGGTTCTTACAAAGTTACAGCAATCCCCTTCAAGAATCCAAGTTCTTGAAGAAACAAGAAGAGAAGGAAGAAGATGAGAACTCAACAATGTTCTCTAATATAATCTAGACTCTCTCTATCTTATTACAACCAGCCTCACTACAAGAGTCCCTCTTGTGTTTATGTCTCTCTACACAATTCTCTCTTAGTGTTTACAATGATCTCACAATGTCACAAAACTTTCTTGTATGTGTGTTTTTGTATCTTGTATTATCTTATGAAATGAGGCATTGAAAACCCCTTTTATAGCCTCTTAATTCTTGGACATTCTTGTGAGTCATTATCCTCCCTTTGATCATGTTCTTCCTTTAATCTCAGCCCTACATCACTCTCTAAGTGATGTTGTGTGTTTTGGTGTGGTGCACACATGATTGGAGAGGTCTTATGCATGCTGGATCAAGTGTGCAGCCATGTGCTGTGTGCTGCGGCGTGACCTGATGCTGCAGCCTCCTGATGCTGTGCGCACACCTCTTGCTTGTGTGCTGAAACTTGCACAGCAGTGTGCCTGACCTTCCCACCTCAAAACTTAAGCACACACTTGTGTGCAACCTTTTAACTTACTGAAATATCATACTCCACCTTTGGTTTGGACTTTAACTAACTTTAGACCATGTTTGGACATATTTGAAACTTAGACAAATAACAACACCCATCTTATGTCTTCATTTAAAGGTTGCAGTGGATGCAAGAAACGATTTTGAACATCTGAAGCTACTTCTTTGTTGCAAGAGGTGATCAATATTACGCTACTAGTTTGCTCATTTGGAAAGGCGACTTTGAGATTCTTCCAATCTTCAATTTTCCAAACATCATCAAGTATCACTAAGCATTTCTTTTCTTGTAAGACTTGGTGAAGTTTCCCTGTTAGCTTTTCATCTCTCAATTTCAAAATTTCATCTCTTGGCTCAGGGGCAAGGTCTATAAGAATTCCCTTCCAGACATTCATTGTTTGACATTGTTGGGAAACTTACGCCCAAGCAAAGTGATCAAAATGAAGTTTCATTTTGATATGGCGGTAAATCTCCTTTGCGAGAGTTGTCTTTTGGAGACCACCCATCCCCCAAATCAAAGCTACTTGGAAATGTTGTTCTTCAAGCACTATAGCAGTGACTAATTCTTTAATATTATTCTCAAACCCAATAACATTGCGTTCTACTATATGAGAATAGGATCGCCTGCCCACCTGCCTCATGTATGAAGAACTTGAGCCTCCTCCTTCCGTTAATCGTTGTACACCATACCTTTGTAACTGTCTAGTCAAGTCAGAGATTCTGGATGTGATTGCCTTAATCTCATACCCAAGCTTGTGGAGTGTCCACCCTTCTTTCAAGATACAAGCAGATCTTTTGATGACATTAACACAACCTCCTCTCCTCTTCGATGCGACTTGGAGGTTGAATGTGTCGATGACATCATCAATTAAGGCTTTTAACGTGGTTCCCACAAAAAGTGATCATGAAGGGAAGATACACAAAGGATTTATCAACAATCGACCACTTATTATCCTAGCAGAAGCAATGAATCCTATGTGCCAAAGCCCCACGCATCAACCATAATTCAGAGAAGCGACCCCTTATTATCGACCCTCTCATCCACGTCCGATTCGTCAGCATGATCTTCTTCTACCTCGTCACGCTTCCAGAGGAGTGCCGCCACCTCGAGCACCAGCAGCAGGCCAAGGACCATAGCGGACACTAATCCACCCCTTTCATTCATCTCTCAATAATTCAGGTTTCTCATTTTGGTTAGATTTTGATTTACGGTGAATTGGAATTAAGTGCTGGTGTGTGATTGTTTCAAATAGTACCGTATTAACAATATATCCATACAAGCAGGTATCTAGCTAGATATAAAGAATTCTATAGCAAAGAAAACTGTTAAGATCGGGAGTACTTCATACGGTGGGAGATCGCACGAACATAGGCTTGGCATACATAGATGGGCACCAATATGACTCAAAAGCTTAAGCTCAAAAATCTTGGGCCCAAACCATGCATGTATATAAGTTGTTCTTATTTATCATGAAAGCAAAGATTATTTCTCCAAATTTGTATGTTCTGTAGGGTACTATTGTTACTGGGTGACTTCTTCTACTATGTCAAATTCTGAGGTTACAATATTGTGGCATATGAGATTTGGTCATATGATTGAAGAGACACTAACTTTGTTGAGCAAAAGAGGTTTGCTATGTGGACTACAGGTAAAATGGAATTCTGTGAGCATTGTGTTTTTGGCAAACAGAAGAGAGTTATCTTCAGTACAACGATTCACCGAACACAGAGTACTATGGATTATATTCACTTTGATCTTTGGGGACCTTCACGCGTTCCATCTAAGGGTGGTTCTAGGTATATGCTTACATCCATTGATGGCTACTCAAGAAAAACTTGGGTGTATATGTTGAAGACCAAAGATGAGGCATTCAAGCGTTTTAAACAGTTAAGAACCAAGATTGAAAAACAAACAAGGAAGCATATTAAAAGGCTAAGGACGGATAATGGTTTGGAATTTTGTTCAAACGAATTTGATCACTACTGCAGAGATGAGGGTATTGTTAGACAAAAGACAGTCAGAGATACACCACAACAGAATGGGGTTGCTGAGCGAATGAATAGAACTCTTTTGGAGAGAGCTCGTTGTATGCTCTCAAATGTCGAGTTGATTAAAGTGTTTTGGGCAGAGGTGGCGTTTACTCCCTGTTATTTGGTGAATTGATATCCTGCTACAACTCTAAAGTGTAATACCCCACATGAAGTATAGTCTGGTAACCCTCCTGATTATTCCATGGTAAAAAAATTTATATGTCTTGCATATGCACATGTTAATGATGGAAAATTATAGCCTAGAGTTAAAAATTGCATTTTTCATGGTTATGTTGATGGTGTGAAAAGATATATATTATGGTGTCTTGATCCTAAGTCACCTAAATTTCTCATTAGTCGTGATGTTACTTTTAATAAATTTGTTATGCTTAACCTGAAGAAAGAGGAGTCTGTTGCTTGTGATTTTAAACAAGGTAATAGTAGCACACAGCAGGTGAAGTTGGAAAGTTTTGATTCAGATCCTATGCAAAACATTTCCACACAGTGTAGGATAGTGGCAGCAGGAGAAGAGATACCCATGTCAGCGAGTAGCCATCGAAGCCAGAGAAGTTCTTGAGTTGCATCAGCCATGGCACGATATTCAGCTTCGGTACTGGAGCGAGCAACCACAGTTTGTTTCTTACTACGCCAGGAAATGAGAGAATTGCCCAAAAAGAAACAGTAACCAGTGGTTGAACGTCTGTCGGTGGGGTCTCCGGCCCAATCGGCCATAGGAGCAAAGAGGAAGGTGAACCTCCAAGAAACCAGTGATGTGACGGTCAACTGATGATGTGGCAGTCAACCGGTGATGTGGCGGTCAACTGATGACGTGGCAGTCAACTGATGATGTGACGGTCAACGAGTAACGTGGTGCTGACGTGTTGTTGATGTGGTGCTACTGTGGCAGCAGCGTGTCTGAAACAGGAGCGGCAGCGGAGATGATGTCAACGGGTGACGTGGCACTGATGTGGCAGCGGAGCTGATGTCAATGGGTGACGTGGCACTGAGGTGGCAGTGAGGTGGAACTGATGTGGCTTTTAGGGCTGACGTGGCAGCAGCGTTTCTGAAACAGAAGCGACAGCGGAGATGATGTCGATGGAGAATGAGACTCCGACTATAGTGAT
The DNA here is from genome assembly GCA_023935145.1 of Bretschneidera sinensis. NCBI lineage: Eukaryota > Viridiplantae > Streptophyta > Magnoliopsida > Brassicales > Akaniaceae > Bretschneidera > Bretschneidera sinensis. The sequence continues at coordinate 96,975,903 of CM043704.1, forward strand.
GACCCGACAGGTATGAAAAGGATATACTAGAAGTTTTTCTGATGTGAAGGATCCACTAATAGTGGCAATCACAGAGCATACTCAACTCTTAATATACCGAGAATTTCTGATGTGAAGGATCCACTAATAGTGGCAATCACAGAGCATACTCAACTCTTAAAATACCGAGAACCATTAAGGCTCTGATACCATGTTGAATTTAAGAGAGGAAGTGAGACAATACAAAGAGAAGAATTGTATTGAATGGTGTGATTTACTTACAAAGGGAGCTATCCTATTTATATAAGCTAATAGGAGAAGTAAAGCTATACACAACCAATGTGGGATTATCTTATTTATACAAGCTAATAGGAGAAGCAAAGCTATACACAACCAATGTGGGACTAAGCCCATATAATACATTAACATGTTAGAAAAATAAAGAGTGATTGGAGAAAAAAACTCTTGTATTATTGATGTATATTATTGAAGTTATTGTGAAAGACGAATACAAGCCTATATATAGGCTAAGAATATAAAACCTAATAGAATTAGGAAACATAGGGTTTATAATAAAACAGGAAACTAAACTAATTAGGAAACTAATACATATGAAACTAGGAAGCTAATATTGCAGTAAGAATAGGAAATATCTTTTAACAGCCCCCCTCAAACTTAAGGTGGTAAAATGGATGCCAACTTGAGTTTGTAAACTGAATTAACGAAGCACAGAAAAGACGAGTGACAGGCAGGGCCCGGAGCGGAATCACGAGTGATGACTTGGCAGGACCCGAAGCGGAATCTCGGGTGATAACTTGTTGCTGCTGCTGATGCTGATGATGATGCTGCTACTGTTGATGCTGTTGCTGTTGATGCTGATGGTGCTGATGGTGATGCTGTTGATGCTGATGGTGATGCTGCTGCTGATGATGCTGAGAGAATCATGGGTGATGACTTGGCAGGACCCGGAGCGGAATCACGGGGTGATAACTTGCTGCTGTTGCTGATGCTGATGATGCTGCTGGTTATGCTTGTTGAAATGTGACTTGAGATTCGGCGGTTCCACAAGATGGTGATGGTGGAATAGATGTAGCTCGTGTTTGAGTTGTTGTTGATGCTGGTGATGCTAATGCTAATGCTGTTGATGCTGATGGTGATGCTGCTGCTGAGAGAAACATGGGTGATGACTTGGCAGGACCCGGAGCGGAATCACGGGGCTCTTACCAGATGGGAGAGAGGTGGCAGTTATGCTGAAGGTGGAGGTGAACTCCCTGGCGGTTGTGGTGATGGTGGGGGTGATGTAGGTGAAACAGGAGGAGGAGGAGGAGGTGCTGCTGTATTATCGCCATAGAAACAGCTGGGTACTGCATAGCTGCCATCCACTGTTGTTGTTGCTGTGAATGCGGTACCCACTGTTGATGTGCTTGCTGCGACTGCGCTTGCTGCTTCGGTGGGTTGCTCAGATCAGGACCGTTAGTCGGCTGCATCTTGATCTGATTGATTGATTGCGTATAGTTTCTTCCTTACAAAAATCAGAATAATTTCACTCTCCCTCTCTCCTTCTCTCTCTCCAATAAGAGTATGTTATGGAGAATTTGAGGAGTGCTGAGAGAGAGAGTGAGGGCAGAAGTTTGAGAGAGAGGGAGGGCAGGGGTTTGAGGTGTGCTGTTGTAGGTGCCAATGGGGTGAAGGTGAAGATTCAGCAGGGGTTGGTGTGGTGATGCTAATGTTGCTGTTGCTGACTCACGGGTGATTATTTGGTAAAGATTATAATAGTATATAACAAGAAGGAAAAAAAGGTTATGTTCGGGCGAGCGATATGAGGTTATATCGGGGTGGGCGGCTTAAAGCGAGCGGTATAAGGCCGCCCGCCAAAATTGCGGAAGCTCAAAATACGACTCTCAAAATAAGATCAATAGCTCTGATACCATGTTAGAAAAATAAAGAGTGATTGGAGAAAAAAACTCTTGTATTATTGATGTATATTATTGAAGTTATTGTGAAAGACGAATACAAGCCTACATATAGGCTAAGAATATAAAACCTAATAGAATTAGGAAACATAGGGTTTATAATAAAACAGGAAACTAAACTAATTAGGAAACTAATACATATGAAACTAGGAAGCTAATATTGCAGTAAGAATAGGAAATATCTTTTAACAACATACAATTGAGCAAACACCAGCCACACTTTCGAGAATACAAGGCACAACAAGTGCTACAACAAAAGACACGCAGATGGAGAAACAATTCCACACAAAACAAAAAAGATAATAAAAAAGTAAATAAATAAAAGATAAAAAGGATAAGTTGAAGCAATCAACCAAGTTCTTCACCTCAATTTTACAATTGACACAAATATAGAAGAGTTTTAGAGAAGGAAAAAAAAAAAAAAAAAAAAAAAAAAAAACTTGTACTAGAGAACAAAAGAAGAGTACAGTCTTTTGCCTGCTGGTTCACCTCACCTGTAAAGAAAAAGAAAACTAATCAATAATTGAGTAGAATGATGTCGAGGTAAGAGAGACTTTAGAAGTAATTAGGCCAATTACTTGAATGGTCTACATCACAACAAATATGTCTCAAAAAAAAAAGTTTTTGTTTAGTACAGTGCCATGAGAGATATATGGTACAAAAGTTCATCTCACAGTTAAATGATATGAGCAGAGAGAAAAAAAATAGTTTATTTTCACAATGTGAGATAAACCATTGTGCCATGTATATCTTATGGTAAGAATTTTTTTACTGAAGAATTGTTGTGAGAAATATTGAGCATATACAAAAAAATTTGTGAGAAATATTGAGTATATACATTATTGTTCTTCTACTCAGTGATACCACAAAATTAGGAGCAGAACCTCTGTTCCAAAACAGCAAAGCCATAAAATCAGAGCAAAACTTTGCTGGATTACTCCAAAGATTGTTTTGTGTATTTTAGAAAATTCCAGGCCAAGAGAGCATTTATGATAGAGTGGTTTCCAAGCTATAAGCAAGATTACTTCCTACAAGCAGCATCATACACAATACCATATTCTATTACGAACAAAAGAAGAAAATAAATAAGGAATAATTGTTGTTGGCCTTACCTTCAATATTATGTCTCAATCAATCAACCTCCATTAAGATTATTAGCCTTCAAGTTAGCATAACAGACCTCCTCACAGTTCATGTCTCCTAAGACAAAATAAGCACAAATGAATTAGGTCTTTGAGATGGCCTGTTTCGATTTTGTCATTCTATCAGGGAAACAAACAATATAAATTCAAAAGGAAATAGGAAAAAGAAGAAAAAAAAAAGACTAAGAAATACAAGAAGAGAACCAAAGAGGTATTGATAGAAGCTAGGAATCAGTGTCATCAAATGGGAACAAGTCAGACCAAAAAGAACTCTACTGCAAATTTAAGAGATGTGAATATGTGTAATCAGAAGAGGGAATTTTCAAAAACAAAAGAAAATTCAAGAGTAATCAGTAGAATAGAAAAAAAAAGGGTTAAAATATTTGTAGGGAATTCAGAATCCAACCTAACGATGATTATCATTCTTCATCAGATTCAATTCTCAAATACCATGGAAGCCACATGTTGGACTTTGTAGAAATCCTCTCCTCCTTGAACCAATTTATCTTTGAATGTCTTTGGCATCCCATAAACCTCAAATTCTTTTAGGGTTGTGATGAACTTCAACCCATCTGGAGCCCTCTTCAATTTTACACAGCTTCCAATGTGCAAAACACAAAGATTGGGCATGGATCCTTCATCCACTTCCCACTCCTCTAAATTGTTCAGTACAAACAGGTCCAGAGTGTGGAGTCTAGGAAAACCTTGTGCAGAGCAAACCATTTCCCTCCCAATAAACGCATCCCAACGTAAAATAAGAATCCTTAAGTTAGGCAGCTTCGCTAGAATTGGCATTGGGTCTTGTTCAAGTTCACATGTGCCTAAGGTTATGGAAGTGATGTCGAGAGGGAATTGGTGGCTATCTGGTAACTTCACTATCCGCAAATACAACAACAATTCAAAGAGATTTATATAACCCGGCAACAGTTGGCTTACATCAACGGGAGGTGCTGGCGGGTGTAAGTCGCTCTCTGTCACCCCAAATTCTGAAGAACCTCCTAAGGACAATGACTGGAGATGTTTTAATGCAACACTTAACGATGCAGGCATGATTTCCGTTAAATCTTTGCTCTTAGAAGAGCGGTATATTGTTAACTTTCTAAGATTTGTCATATTAAAGAGATCATTTACATTGCAAATCCCCACTTGAAAGTTCCCAAGTGTTCGTAAGTTTCTCAAATTACCCAGTTGCAACATTGTTTTAGCATCACATCTATGAGGGAGATATAGATGTCTCAACCTTTCCATCTTCCATATTACATTGGGCACATGGGCATCATCGATGCGTAAATCTAAAGTCTCTAACAACCTTAAATTCCCAAGTGATGATGGCAACTCCGCCACATTTGCATCTCTTAAACTCAAGAACCTCAAGTGGATGAGTTTACCAATATCTTTTGGTAGCTTCCCTCCTTCAACTTCAGCTCCTTCAAGATCTAAGACTCTAAGCAATTTCAAATTGTCAAATTTTGGCTCCAATAATTTCCAGTTTCTATTATCTGATGAAATGTAATTCACAACTCTATTGAAGTATAAGAGAGACCTGAGATGAGGAATTCTGATGTGCTTTTGGCGGAAACGTCTATCATCCTTACTGAGACGGTACAAATGTACAGCTAGTCTGCGAAAGTTACCAGTCGACAAAGAAGATAAAACATCATCACTCTCATCCTGAGGCTGCGGATTGATAACTTGTAGAAAGCTTTCCTTTTCTGCTTTCAACAAGCAGAGATCTCGCATGATGTCATGCATGCGACACGTTACAATTTTTGAACTTACAATGTCTCTTGCTCCAACTAAAATCATGCTCCTCTCTATCAGCTCCTCAAGGTAGCCTTCTGCAACCTCCTCCACATCCTCAGTTTTGTGCTGCTCCAATGTAATCATTCCTTCTGCAATCCAAAATCTAATCAATTTTTCTGCAGGGATCTCATAATCCTCTGGAAAGTGGCCCAAGTAAAGAAAGCACTGCTTTAGTTGGACTGGCAAATCATCGTAGCTTAAAGAAAACACATCAAAAACCTCTGAATGATTTTCTCCATGGCCATTGCCTCTAGTTATGTATGATTTGATGTTATCGTGCATGTTTTGCCACTGATTTATTTTATTTTTTCGGCGCAAGAGTCCTCCGAGCACTGTGATGGCTAAAGGTAAACCTGCACAATGTTTAACCATTTGCTTCCCTAGATCTTCCATTCTTCCATCAATGGTAAACTCTGCAAAAGAACAAAAATTGATTGAAATATTTAACATTTATATGAGCTTCTGCAAATTGCATAAAATACTTTCCATTTGTAATCCAATGTATTCTTTTGTTCTTGCTATATAAAACTTTTTTTTCTTTCTCTTTTTTCAGGGAGAGTAAATAAAATGTGCATTTGTTTAGGAAGAAAATAAGAAATTAACTTAATTCCAAGAAATTTGAAAACTCGGTCCCCATGAATCAAGTCAAATTAGCACACAACTAGTCTGCATATCCAAATTTCTAAGTTGATTAAACTGCAAGAGAAATTGCAGAAAACTAATATTCTAGTTCAACCTTCCCTATTTCTCCTCACTAAATGGAAAACTTGTCTTTTGGAATCATTCTTTTTTTAATCAATCTTTCTGGTTCTTATTTATAAAAATAAATAATAAAAAAAAAATTGTAGTTCTCTTTGCGAAAACTAAAAAATTCCAATTGCGCATCAAAAGATGGATGAACAAAGAAACTAATCATTTAACCAAAGAAGATAATCAGTAAGTTACTATAACAAACGTGGTGAATATCTTGAACTATTATCACGAACTATTTGAAAAGAGAAACAAATGATCTTTGCACATGAACATTGACAATATGGAGTGTGGGTGATATATTACCTGCACCATCTCTTCTAGAAAAGGCTATCTTCTGAAACAATTCCCAGCTCTCCTCATCTTTTAAGCATTGTGGTTCATGAAGAAATCCTTCTGGATCTGCGTAGAAAGCTACATCTTTGTTGCGAGATGTAAGCAATATTATGCTACCAGTTTCATCCGGGAAGGCAGCCTTTAGACTATTCCAAGCTTGAATGCTCCATATATCATCAAGTACCACCAGACATTTGTTGTTCTGCAAAAATTGATGCAACTCCTCTGCCAATTCTTCATCCCTCAACTTTTCAAGTCTGTCCCTGTCACCATTAGTGAGCCCCAAAAGAATTGCCTCCCACACATCTCTTCTTTGACATTGTTGAGAAATATAGGACCAAGCGAATTGATTAAAATGACGCCTAACTTGGGTATGATGATAGATTTTCTTGGCAAGCGTGGTCTTCCCCAGACCACCCATGCCACATATCGAAACAACTCGACATTGTTTTCTTTCAGGTATCAAAGCAGTGACTAATTCTTTAACATTATCTTCCAAACCAACAACATTATGTTCAACGATATGAGGAAAAGACTGTCTTTGCTCTCGTTGGGAAGAACTCGAGCCTTCTCTATCCCTTAACTCTTTTATACCGTAAGCTTCCAAACTCGTTGCTATTCGAGAAATATTGGTGGTAATTACCTTAATCTCTGAACAATAGATTAAGAAAAAAAAGTTATTCGAGAAATATTGGTGGTAATTACCTTAATCTCTTAAATTGTAATTGAAAATTAATAAAACAATAGATTTCAAAAAAAATTGTCCAACCACATTAACTATGGGTGTTATTACTTTTTATTTATTTTATTTATTTAAATGTTATAGTTCTGTTTTTTTATTTAAGATTGAGTACATATAAAATCCCAACACCAAAAACCCTTCAAAATTTCTAATGAAATTTTGAACAAATCTTGGTTTTAAACCCATCTAACTAAGAATTCCTCTTGATTACCATTTTCCAATTAATTGATAGTGGTGGGAAGAAGTCAAATTAAGAATTAAGAAACTCATACGCAATTTAAATAAACCATGCAGACATGTGATTCAGACTCGCAATTACAATTTAAAGAAAGACTCACTCATCCACTATGAGTCTTTCTTAATTCTTAATTTGACTTCTTCCACCACTATTATTATAATATTATTACAATAGTTACTACCATGTAAATTTTCTTAATTCTTAATTTGACTTCATCCACCACTACGTAAATTTTCTTAAGTAAATTTATATTTCACTATATTCGAGAACATTGACTGCATACCGTGAAAAGAAATAGTATTAAATCATTTACGCCAACTTAAATAAATCCTTGTGACCTAAAGTATTAACATTTGAACATCCCAGAAGAGTAAAATATAAATTCACATCAAGTCAGCGTTGATGAACTGGTTTTTGATACCTAAAGTATCGAGGAACTGGTTTTTGAGATGGTTTTTACGTTGATGAACTGAAAAAAATAAACGAAATAGGAAAAAAGTGAAAGAAAGTAAGATAGAAAAACAGAGGACAAAGTACTTACAAATTACCCTGAACTTTGAACTGAATTCGAATTTGGTAACTGAACTTTCGGTTGTGCCAATTAAGTCACCCAACTTGCATTGATGAATCAATTTGATCCTACCGTCAAAATTATCAACGGATGTCTAACGGAATTCGCCATGCCAGCAGCCTTGGTTATACAAAATGGGTAATGACTGGGGTGGTGAGATACGGCTGTGAGCCATCGCCATGCCAACCGCTTGTTATTTTGCTTATCACACAAAAGGAAAAAATAAAGATATTTTAATAGTAATTAGGGAAATATTTAAATCCATTATCTATGTTTTATTGCTACTTAGATATCTAGGCTAATAAAAGAGATAGAGTTACATGTCAATTTGATATCTTTTTTATGTAGGACGATGGTTGACTATACATATCGGTAACATAAGATTGTCCTGAAAAAATATAATAGAATGAAGTGATTATATGAAATTTAATCTCCAAAATTTGGTATAAGACGTTACTAGTGAAAATAATTTTGTGGACCAGTTGTCTCAGATCATTTAAGACTAAATTTTGAGACTAAGAATCATAACATTGCATATTGCTTTAAAATTAAATATATTATTTAAAAAACTAAGTATTAATTTATTATTAATTAATTTTCACGTATTTGACAACGTAACTCGTTTAGTCCTATTATATGCAAATAAAATATTTTTTAATTAAGCATAAATATTTATTTTGTTGACTCGACCTGACTCGATACGACCCGACCCAAGACTCAATACGACCCGAGCTCGAAATGACCTGAACAGACTCGATCCGATCAGACATGACCCAAGACCCGAGACGACCTAAGGTTGAAATGATCCGAACCAGACCGAACCTGAACCGAAGTGGCCCGCGACTCGAACCACTCGAGACTCAATATGACTCCAACCCAAGCCACCTCTATTTGTCTTTCCGCTCTGCACAATTTTGTCCAGATTTTCTTTTTCATTTTTTCTTAATTTGCTTTTTATTCCATGTTGAGATTTTCAACAAACACAGAAGAAAAGAAAAAAAATTAGCATTTCTTATCATTGTGCATGCTAGAGAAACAAGATGATGGGATCTTTTCTATCAAGAAAGCTTCTGTATGTACCATAATCTACACAAATGTCATACTTTTTTTAACTATGTAATGTCTTTTTTTATATTATTTTTTATCATCAAAGTTAATGTAGAATGATTTGACAGGATGATTTTTGGTTACGCTTTATCTGGCTTATGAGTGCTTTAAAGCCGCGGAGAAGAACAAACTAGAGATAAAACAACTGTTTTGGTAACCTAGAACGCAAAAAGCTTGGTAACCAAAGGGAGAAAGAATCCTTTGAAGATAACAATAATTTTAAAGGGAATCATATTCATGAAATGCCAGGAAACTTTCAACAAGTGTTCAAGTCGATGATCATGGAATTCTACAAACAGTTCAACAATCAATAAATTTTGACATAGAAGGTTTTGTGAATGCCACAAACACAATTCATTTTAGCTCAATTTCTCGTGAACCTTCGTCAAGTGAGTCTTCTGTTGCACATCAGTATAATTGAATTTCATTTGGATATTTTCCCTTTCTTAGGTCTCATTCAGTTTTCTTGACAGGAAATTGCTTTTCTTTTCATCAAGACCCAATCCCAGTTCTTTACCACTTCAGCTAAAGCTAAAGAGACATATTGATGCCGGACAGCAACTAAGTAATAACAATAAACCGAATGTTAAGATTTGGGCTCAATTCCTCACAAAGAAGACTTCTAATTGGTTTTATTTTATAGTTGTTTGTTTTATTAATAGTGGTAATAATTTCCTATTGGATATTGCTTGTCCAAGTAGTAGTGGAAGTTGTTTTCTTTGTTGTTGCTCTTTTCCTATTAGTATTAGGAAAATATCCTCTCTATATAAAGAGGTCCTAGATAAGATTTAAGGCACACTCATAATTCTCATATACATTGTAAACTATAGGGGTTCACTACTAGAGTTAGGATGAGAGTTTTTTGTGGATTGGGGTTTGGGGCTGTCAAGTAGATATGACACTTATAACTAGAGTTAGGTTAGAAGTTTTTATTGTATTGGGACTTTGGGATGGGAGTTTGACAACTTTGCTCTTCCTAAAGTTGTAATTGAAGATTAATAAAGCAGTTGGTTTGTTAGTGATGTAGGCAAAGAGATTGTCGAACCACATTAATTCTGGGTGTTCTTGCTCTTTATTTTATTTTCCTATTTAATTGTTGTGGTTCTGTTTTTGTCTAAAATTTGAGTACGTGGATTTTAGAGGTAAAATCTTAATATTGAAAATAGAAGATAAATTGATATAAATCACATGGATCAATCCCAAATCACATAGAAAAACTCAACACTCAATCACAGAGTATAAAAAGTAACATTTTAATCTGATTTCATTCATAAGCTGCCAAATAACACATGAATTTCCAATATATAGGAAAATCCTAACCTAAAGCAAAAGAATAAATTTTAATAAGATAAGAACAACTTATCAGATAACAATGGAAGAAGATAAGTCTAATCCTAATCTTACTCCAATAAAGAAGCTAACTAATAAAATAATTCTTAATATTTCCATTTACATAATTATCTCCATAATTAAAATATCCTTCAACACTTAAATTAAATTCCTTAACTCTACCATTTCTCTTGTACTCCATTATTCTCCACCACTTCGAAAGAACTCGACCTCGAGTTGAAAAATGTTTGAGGATCAACAACTCGGATTTGTGGAGAAATAAGGCAAAGTCATGAAACTCAAGGAAGCCGAAGTCACTACGAGGTGAAAAAAATTGCACTGAAAATGCTTGTTGCCGAGGTGCTTGAAATCAGGTAGTTAGGATAAAATCAATATCCAAGGCATATATATCTACTTAAACCTTAATCGTACAACCAAGCTTGTCTTTATTTTTGTCTTAAGTCTTTTCAACATCCTCAATATGATTAATAAAATCTTGTTGGACTAGCTCAACAAAGTCAATTGCACAAGGAACTGACTCAATAGGTGCAACCTCTACTTGAATATCTTTATTCTCGGTGACTTCATCTTGTCTTGGAACTAGCTCATATTCCAAAACCTTCTCTAGGTGCTCTTGGAAGTCTTCCCTATCATCAGTGGGCTTTGAGTGATCAAGCTCAATATCAGATTTCATTGCCATAATATCCAAGTGCTTGCACAATTTCTTACATTCTTGTAGCAATTGGATTATCTTATCTCGAGCTGGGGATGAAGCTATTGGGTTGGACTTCTGGTCTATCACAAGTTCATCATAGGTACCATACCCCTCTAAACTTCCATAAACACACTCATACCCAACATAACCATGGTAAACATCTTGAGGAGCATAAAAATAATTTTTATAAGCAAATCCTTCATCATCATAAACATAATCGCCATTACCATTCAAAGTATGGACATCTCGAGAACTATGCTCATACACATACTCATATTAGTGCTGCAATTCTTCAAGTCGCCTCTCATCACGATAAACCCAATATTTAAGTTCTTCATATTCTTCATACATACTCCGGGTAAGATAATACCAACTATACTTTATCGCTTTATATTTCAACTCATTCACGTGATAGTAAGCACTTGATAGCTGAGCTTGTAGGTTTCTAATACGAGTCCTAGTATGGTAAGACATGATAGCAAAATAGAATAGCTCAAACATATTTTTTTTTCTAGGCCTTCTTTTTTTCTTTTTTCTTTTTTCTTTTTTTTCCTTCTTTTTTTAAATCGGAAAGAAAATATAATAATTGCAGTAAACTAAAAAAGGAAAAAAGAAAACCTGATTTTTTTAAGAACTAGCTCAGCTCAGATCAATTAGGTGGCTTGAATTTTTCTGTTACCAGCGCGGCTCGGCTTGCTTTTTCTTCTGTCATGTGCAACTAAATTGGGGCGGGGCCGGATCGGATCAGATCCGGTGCAAGTTAGATTAGATCAGGGCCAGTCTGAAAAGAGTTGACTGGAACTGTCCTCCGATCACGATGGAGGTACTAGATCCGATATAGGGTGGCCGGAGAAGCCGGATCGGACCACGAAAAGGTTGAGACAGTGCAACCGTTTTGCAGGTTAAAGAGGCGGTGGACATGATCGGGATTCTCTGGGTTTGATCACCCAGGAAGTCCACACTATTTAGTAGTGTCGCGAGCTTTTAGTGGAGGTGGCTGATGGCGACAAACGGTGATGGCAGGCGGCAGCAGATACGGACAGTGGCGGAACACACTAATTTTTCTAGATTTTGATCGAAACTTCCCTCCGGTCACGATGGCGGCCTTGATCTAGCGTTAGGTGACCACAGAGCATTAGATCGGGGCTGAGGTATTGCAGTGGTTTAGGATGTTTCTGGCCTTTTTTGGTGGGATCATGGCATGTGAACACTAGATCGGAATAGAAGGGAGTAGTCCGATCAGGGTGGTGTGGTTGGGGGACTCTTCAAGTGGCGACACCGGCGTGTGGTGGTGGTTGATGGTGCTTTTTTTTAGGTGGAGTCACGATGCGTGAATACTAGATTGGAATAAAGAGGAATAGACCGATTAGGGTGGTGTGGTCGGGGGAGTCTCCAAGTGGCGACACCGGTGCATGGCGGTGGCTAATGGCGGACAACTATTGTACGTTGGGTTTTTTGTGGTTCTTTTTCAAAGCTAATTTGGTGTTAGGACGTGTTTGGGTTGTTGTATTCAGATGAGTTTTAGTGCGATGGTAGCTGTGATAGGGGATCGTTGTTTGTGCTTTGATACCACTTGATGCGGGATAGTAGCTAAATAATAACAATAAACTGAAAATAAAAGATAAACTAATCCAAATTACATGGATTAATCACAAATCACATGGGATAACAATCCAAATCATATGGACAAACCCAACACTCAATCGCAGAGTATGAAAAGTAATATTTTAATCTAACTTCATTCATAAGCTACCAAATAACAACTGAATCCCCCATATATATATATATATATATAAGGAAAATCCAAACCTAAAAATAAAGAATAAATCCTAAGAAGATAAAAACAGCTGATAAGATAACAATGGGAGAAGATAAGCCTAATCCTAATCTTATTCCAATAAAGAAGCCAACTAAGATAATAATTCTTAATATTTTCAATTATATAATTATCTTCATAATTAAAATATCCCCCAATACTCAGATTAAATTCTCTAACTCTACCACATCTCTCGTACTCCATCATTCTCCACCACTTCGAAAGAACTCAACTTGTGTTGCAAACTATTTGAGGATCAACAACTTGGATTTGTGGAGAAATAAGGTAAAGTCATGAAACTCAAGGAAGTCAAAGTCACTAGGAGGTGAAAAAAAATTGCACTGGAAATGCTTGTTGTCGAGGTGCTTGAAACCAGGTAGGTAGGATAAAATCAATATCCAAGGCACATGTATCTACTCAAACCTTAATCATACAATCAAGCTTGTCTTGAGTCTTTTCAACATCCTTAATATGCTCAGTAAGATCTTGTTGAACTAGCTCTACAGAGTCAATTGTATAAGTAACTAACTCAATAGGTGCAACCTCCACTTGAATATCTTCATTGTCGGTGACTTCATCTTGTCTTAGAATTGGCTCATATTCCAAAGCCTTCTATGGGTGCTCTTTGAAGTCTTCCCTATCATCAATAAGCTTTGAGTGATCAAGCTCAAGATCAACTTCCATTGTCATAATATCCAAAGGTTTGCACAATTCCTTACATTCTTGTAGCAATTGGATTATCGTCTCTCGAGCTGGGGATAAAGCTATTGGATTGGACTTCTGGTCTATCACAACTTCATCATAGGTACCATACCCCTCATAACTTTCGTAAACACGCTCATACCCAACATAACCATGGTAAGCATCTTGAGGAGCATAATAATAATTTTTATAAGCAAATCTGTCATCATCATAAACATAATCGCCATTACCATTCAAAGTATGGACATCTCGAGAACTCTGCTCATACATATACTCATATTCGTGCTGCAATTCTTCAAGTCATCTCTCATCACGATAAACCCAATATTTAAGTTCATCATATTCTGCATACATACTTCGGGGAAGATAGCACCAACCATACTTTATCACTTTAGATTTCAACTCATCCATACGATAGTAAGCACTTGATAGCTGAGCTTGTCGGTTTCTTATACGAGTCCTAGTACGGTAAAACATGATAAGAAACTAGAATAGCTCAAACAAATTTATTTTTTTTCTCGGTATTTTCTCTTTTTTCCTTCTTTTTTTAAAGTCAGAAAGAAAATACAATAATTGCAGTAGACTAAAAAAAAACATGAATTTTTTTAAGAACTGGCTTGGCTTTCTCTGTTAACAGCGCGGCTCGGCTCACTTCTTCTTCTATCTTGTGCAACTAAACAGGGACAGGGTAAGGTCTGATCGGATCCGACACAAATCAGATCAGATCAGATCAGTGCCAAACTGAAAGAAGTTGACCGAAATTGTCCTTCGATCACGATGGAGGTACCAGATTCGGCGTAAGGTGGGTGGAGGAGCCGGATCGGACCGCGAAAAGGTTGAGATAGTGCGGTTGTTTTGCAGGCCAAAGAGGCGATGGACAAGGCTAGGCTTCTCGGGTTTGATCGCCCAGGATGTTCGTACTGTTTGGTAGTGTCGCGAGCTTTTGGTGGAGGTGGCTGACGGCAGCGGCCAGCGGTGGCAGGCGGCAGCAAATGTGGATAGTGGCGGAACACATTGATTTTTCCAGATTTTGGTTGGAGCTTCCCTCCGGCCACGATAGCGGGGCCCGGTCTAGTATTGGGTAATTGGAGAGCCGTAGATCGAGGCTGAGGTATTGTAGTCGCTTAGGATGTTTCTGGACTTTTTTTGCTGGGTCACGACGCTTGAATACCATATCGGAATAGAGGGGAGTAGCCCGGTCAATGTGGTGTGGTCAGGGGAGTCTTCAGGTGGCGACGCCGGCACATGGCGATGGCTGATGGAAGTGGTTACTGTATGTTGGGTTTTTTATGGTTTTTTTTCAAAGCTGATTTAGTGTTCGGACGTGTTTGGGTTGGTGTATTCAGATGAGTTTTGGTGTGATGGTAGTAGTGATGGAGGATCGTTGTTTGGGCTTTGATACTACTTGATGCTGGATAGTAGCTAAGTAATAACACTAAACTGAAAATAAAAGATAAACTAGTCCAAATCACATGGACAAACCCAATACTCAATCACAGAGTTTGAAAGTAATATTTTAATATGATTTCATTCAAAAACTGCCAAAACCTAGAGATAAGAATAAATCATAAGAAGATAAGAATAAATGATCTTATAACAATGGGAGAAGATAAGCCTAATCCTAATCATATTTTAATAAGGAAACTAACTAAGATAATAATTCTTAATAATTCCAATTACATAATTATCTCATAATAAAAATACCTCCCAATATTTAAATTAATTTCCCTAACTCTACCACTTCCCTTGTACTCCATCACATATAAATTATTATCATACCCCTATCATCTTGGGAAATTGTAAAAGAAGTGTTATGTGGGCATCCCAGAAAAATAAAAATAAAAAGATTTCTGATGAACTCACTACTTTAGAGAGAGCTCTTTTACCTAACTGCTTTTTTATTCGATCAGATAAAGTACATGAAGTTGATTTCTCTTCCAGCTTTTAAAGATTAAAACATAAGGAATGCTTGATGTGACTATCAAAGAAATTGTTTATTCTATGTTCCGGAGAAAAAAAAATTACTTAAGAAAGAGCTTAATAGTTTCTAAAACTCGAATAAGATTAATTTTATTTCATTTCGTAGAATTCAAAAAATATCTCCGAATGCTAGCATTAGAATCAATGATTCTCTCACCAAAAGCATAGTATTTATGGATTCATGCAATGCACACAATTGACTGAGATTTGGCTGTTATATGACATTAAAAGCTGCACAAGTTGTTTCTGGACATTAGTTTACCTTTTGTAAATTGAACCTAAACTCAGTCTGAACTGCAGATTTTAGGGAACGGATAATTGACAATTTGAAAAATGATCGAAAGATATTCCTCATTCTTGATAGAGTATAGTATTTTGTTGAAAATTATAAATGTGATCCTTGGAGCATCTTAGGTAGTTCTGCTTTATTTGTTTACTTGGAATTCTTTAACAGAGGGTAAATCTAGTGAGGTATGGATCTGTGACATCTTCTGGTTCAGGTAATAGTTGTGTTCAGAACCTTTCTATTATGAACATTTGGCTTACCTATTCTAGGCTTCTCTAAAAGGAATTTAACTTTGCTTTAGATGAATTTGATATAAGAAAGGAATATATTCTATAACTTGAAGCAAAATTAAGCAATAATAAGACAACATTATTGGCCCTACATGAATTCACGAAGAGATCGCGAACATACTTCTAAAATGCAAAGTATAATGTTTTAACATTACTGTGTCTGTGTTAGATAACTTAGATTTATGAAATCATCCTTCTGGCTGTTCCAATGGTGAGATTGGGATATATTTGCTAGATTTTGATTCCTTTCTGGTCACAATTTGAATCTTGTTATTCTACACTGAAAGAAATTATGTTTCTGTTAAGGGTAAGCTTTTCCAGAATGACTAAATGTACTGGAATGAGTGGATAATAATGAATTGGAAGCACATGCATTGATCTTGTTAGGTAATCTGTTGGATTAAGAAATTATATTCATGCTGAATCATGTGTTGAATAAATTGAAATGGTTGCTTTCTTGATATCCAAACATTTCTTGGTTTTTCCATTTGATGTCTTATACCACATTGAATATGGCTTTCCTTCCCAGTAGCAAAATCTTGGAACAAAATTTTCATATTTTCTTCAAAAAATATTTGCTACCAATTTAGGCATGCTTTAAAATATTTACATACTTGTTTTTGGATGAATTCTGCATGTCAAGCCATAGATGATCAAGGGGTTACGTGGTGATAGGAGGAAGGAGATGATGGGAGGGAGAGAGAGAGGCCCAGGCCATCTAAAAAATAACCCATTTTTTTGTGGGTGTGAGGGGTATTTGTAAGTAATCCACGTTTAACTAATTCACTTGTGTTGGGGGTAGCCAATAGAAGTACAAGCTCATGTCCAATTATCCTCTCTGTAAGACTCAGCCTAACTCAATTAACAGTGGAGACTAGCCCTGTAAAGTTCCCCTAAAGGCTACTTTCAGTTTCAATTGCACTCGAACTATAGAAACTTGGATAGAATCCTTTATTATATTTATTTAATAGAGTCTGACCCCATTTGGAGAACCAGATATCTACCAGAAGCTGCTCTGCCCCTCACTGTTAGTGCCATGATCATGAATTTGTTTCTTTCTTCTTCTTATTTTCTATGCTATTCTTACTCTTAACTCTTGGATTGCATGAAGATTGAAGTAAATGATTTGGAAGCTACAACTGATGATATGTTAATCTGTTCTGCACTCATGAAATAACACTGCGACCAACATGTTCCAAATATTAAGCTTTTTGTCTGTTCTTATTTTGCCCCTCTACAATAGTTGATCTGCTTGTGGTATAATTAAATAGTTAAAAGATTTCATATTATTCAGAATAGAGAACATAATACAAATACATCACTCTTGTAATCTTTGTTGACTTCATGAGAAAATTAGAAATACTTATAAATGCTATAGGATATACTGAATTTCTTGGTGATGCAGGATGGCAGAGGCAAAGGAAAGAAATTCAATGCCTGCAATTCCATTGATATGCAAGTGGTTTCGAAGCGGTGTGAAAATCTTGAGAAGGAAGTGCGATCACTTAAACTCAACTTATCTTTCATGAATAGGTAATAATGCGAAGTGATG
Organism: Bretschneidera sinensis; assembly: GCA_023935145.1. Classification (NCBI taxonomy): domain Eukaryota; kingdom Viridiplantae; phylum Streptophyta; class Magnoliopsida; order Brassicales; family Akaniaceae; genus Bretschneidera; species Bretschneidera sinensis. The sequence goes on from CM043704.1 coordinate 96,993,214, forward strand.
TTATTTTACTCACAACTGCTAATTATATGAAAATGACTGATGTTATTTTTGCTGGTATTGCCTTCTTGATTTGTTATTGGTAAACTTAATCAGGATACTAGTACTCTGTGATTCTGGTAACTTGTTCACATGGGTAGAGTGGATAAAAAAAGTTGTTTCCCAAGGAAATGTGAATTATGATTTGACAACTTATGATTTAACCCTTACTTCCAAATGAAATTCTAGTAATCTAATTTGTTAACAGATTAGACATATTTGATATCATGCTTTAGTTGGACTTGCTTCCTTGTTAAAATTGGACTACCCTATTATAACATTTGAATGTTTTGTGGTGGGATAATGCAAGTAAGTGGATGTCTAGTTTAGTTGGTAGAGTTGCTTGTCATTGCACAAGAGACAGGGATCGAACCCTTCTCACACCAAGGATGGAGAGATAAGAGATGAGAGAGGGTTTCCTCCCATTGTGTAGCCCGATTCTGAACCAACTAAGCAGATAGAAGAGCTTCAAAGCATAACAAGGACTTGGCATATTAAAAAGAGCGCCTTCTAAAAGAGATTGAGAGGATCCTTGGAGAAACAGGCAAGTGAACTCAATTATACTAGTCTCTTGTCTGCCTAAGGTGATTATACTCTCAAGTATGCAGCAAAGACAGAATTTCCCCGCATCTTGTTTGGACCCCTAGATAATCCTACAACAGGGATAAATAAGTAAAACAATGTTATCTACGCTTGATATATTAGTTCAAGTGAGTGGCTTGTTTGCTAAAATATATTAGTACAAGTGGGAGGCATTCAAGCGTTTTAAACAGTGGAGAACCATGATTGAAAAGCAAACAGGGAAGCAGATTAAAAGGTTAAGAACAGATAATGGTTTGGAATTTTGTTCAAATGAGTTTGATGATTACTGTAAAGATGAGGGTATTTGATAAGGATTCGTAATATCTATATGTTTGTTATATTTCCTCATGTTTTAATGATTATAAGTGTTTAAATCTTGGATTTTGATTATGTTTCGTATTTTGTGGAGTAGTTTGAGGAGTTAAATCAAATTGAATTCAAAATCAAGAGATTTGGAGAGGAAAAATCGAAGCTCAAAAAGATGTACATTCCAGAAGCGGTTTTTGCTTAAAGCGTGGGCACGTCATGTTTTCCCAGAATGTTCACAGAAGCAGTCAGCAGATAAAGTGTGAGCGCGCCTTACTGGATCCGAGGATCTGACCTAGGGTTACGAATTTGTTGGAGAAAAAAGGATATGTATGATAGCTGAAAAGATTTTGTTACCCATTCTTATCTTTAGGAAAGTATTTGCCAAGACTCCTTATTAAGGTTTAGAAGAAGGGAAAGATCCAAATTCAAATTGTAGTGTCCTATCGTCAATGGACTCTTTCTCTTGTTTAAAAAAGAAAATTTAAATTGAAGATTTTGGAGCCTATATAAAGGGAGGGGAGAAACCCTAATGAAGGGAGGCAGCTTGCAGCCCTAGAGACACAAATTATTCATAAGAAAAATTCCTCTTCTCTTTTCTTTAGGCGTTCTTTTAATTATGAGTAGCTAAATACTTTTCTTCCAGCTGAAGGATAATTGAAGTTTTGGTTCTTCAAGAATTGTGAGATCTAAATAATTTTCATTGCTCTTTTATTTCTTCACTATTTATATATCTTCTATATTTATTAAAAATTATTGTCTTGATTGATTGATGCAAAGGGCCCGTTGTTCAATTATCAGGTTAATAAATTGCTATTTAGAACTTTAAATCCGTAATTGTTTAAATATTCTAATATTAGTGGTAAAATAACATAGTTGATTATAAAGAGATTTTCGATTTATGTTATGAAGGTACATAATCTAGTCTAAATGAATCGAGCTTGTGTATTTGTTGGCTAGAATTGGTAGTCTCTCTAATTATTAATGTTGTTGATAGATTAAATCTTAAGAGCTTGTTTAGGGTTGTTTATTAACAAGGGAAGTAATCAAAGAGCTTGTTTTGGTTATCGAGAAAGTAAGAAGAGATAGGTTGTTAGAGCTTGTTAATAACCATAACCAATTTAGTGAAGAATAGAAGATTTTATCCTTGTATCTGTGATCAATTCTCTAAACCAATTTTGAAATTATACATTTGGTTGGATATTTGCCTGATATTGATTTCTTCTTAGTTTTTAGTTGATTATAATTTATTTCTCTTTTATTTCACTTTGAAATTTCAAACCCCCCCCCCCCTTTTCTTTGCTTTAATTTTCATTAAAATAAATCTACCCAATCTCTGTGGATACGACCTTGCTCATCACTGTTACAATTTGTATTTTTTGAGAGTGAGAATTTTATTATTTGTTGGATTCGACACCCACCAAATTTTTGGCGCCGTTGCCGGGGATTGGCATTGATTAGATTTATTTTAATGCTTCATTCTTCTCATGACGCTAGAGATTTGATCTCCATTATGGCCACTAACTCACAACAATTTGGATTCAGGCAAGACACATCTCCAATAAGGGTGAATGAGGTAAGTATATCCTCCCTTGCAAATCAAATATCCAATCTAACTTCTATTGTTCAACAGTTAGCTGTAGGAAATATGCAACAAGTGAAAGCTTGTGGGATTTGTGCTACCATCAGTCATCCAACTGACATGTGCCCTACACTTCGAGATGATTCCTATGAGCATGCCAATGCAGCTGGAGGATTTCCAGGACCACCACAAAGGAAATACGATCCCTATTCAAATACCTACAACCCAGGATGGAGGGATCATCCCAATTTCAGCTATGGAGCAAGACCACAACTCCAACACTTTCAGCATAGACCACCTGTTCCACCACCACAACAAACTTCCACAAGTTCAGGTATGTCTCTAGAAAAAATTGTTAAATCACTTGCAACTAACACACAGCAATTTCAACGGGAGATAAGAACAAGCATTCAACAACTGGAGAATCAAATGAGTTAACTGGCATCTTCTGTGAACCGATTGGAATCTCAAGGTAAATTGCCCTCACAAACTGTTGTTAACCCAAAACAAAATGCTAGTGCAGTTACCTTGAGAAGCGGGAAAGAGTTGAAGGAACCCAATAAGGCAGCACGTGGAGAAGAAATTGAAAAAGAAGTAGTTGCTCCTAAACCTCAAACTGACTAGCCTAGAGGACTCAATAGTGAACAACCATAGGCATTGGTGACAAATCCTCCATTTCCTACTAGATTGACTAAATCCAAGAAAGAAAAGGAAGAGAAGGAAATTCTTGAAACTTTTCGCAAGGTTGAGGTAAATATTCCCTTACTTGATGCAATTAAACAAGTGCCTCAATATGCTAAATTTCTCAAGGAGTTGTGCACCAACAAGAGGAAGTTGAAAGGTAATGAAAAGATAAGTATGGGGGAAAATATTTTAGCTGTCCTCCAGAAAAAATTACCTCTAAAATGCAAGGACCCAAGTATGTTTACTATCCCTTATAAACTAGGTGATGTTAGGATTGAGAGAGTAATGCTAGATCTATGAGCTTCAATAAATGTCATGCCTCTCTCTATTTATTCATCTTTGAATATTGGTCCATTAAAAGAAACAGGTGTGATTATTCAACTTGCTGATAGATCTAATGTATATCCTGAAGGAGTCTTGGAGGATGTCTTAGTACAAGTTAATGGGTTGGTCTTTCCTGCTGATTTTTATGTTCTTGACATGGAAGAAGATGACTCTTCTAATTCAACACTAATGTTATTAGGAAGGCTATTTCTAAAAACATCTAGGACAAAAATTGATGTGCATGATGGTACACTCACAATGGAATTTGATGGTGAAATTATTAAATTCAATATTTATGACGCCATGAGGTACCCTAATGATGTACCTTCTGTTTTTGTTATGGATGTTATTGACCCATTGGAGCAGGAAATCTTTGATCTAATTGATGATGATAAGCTAAAAGTTACACTTAGTAGATATTTCACTCTTGAAGGGCTACAGAAGATCATGAAGAAGTTTGTGTTGGATTCCGACCTGCAAGATGCAATCTACAAATTGGAATCACTTAAACCTGTAAGGTATGATGTGTCTTACATTGAGTTGCCTCTTTCTCACACAAAACTTCTTCCTTCTACTGTGCAGGCACCGAAATTGGAATTGAAACCCTTACCAAATCATCTGAAATATGCATTTTTGGGAGAAGGAGAAACTCTTCTGGTGATAATCTCAAACAAACTCTCCATATTAGAGGAAGAAAAGTTGATTCGGATGCTTAGAGAGTATAAAGAGGCTATTGGCTAGACTATAGCTGACATTAAGGGATTGAGCCCTTCCACATGCATGCATAGGATACTATTAGAGGAAGATTGTAAGCCTTCTAAAGAAGCCCAACGCCGGCTGAATCCACCAATGATGGAAGTGGTAAAGAAATAAATTTTGAAACTTCTCGATGCAGGTATGATCTATCCAATTTCAGAAAGTAAATGGGTAATTCTGGTTTAGGTTGTGCCAAAGAAAATAGGTATAACAGTAATAAAAAATCCTGATGGTGAGTTGGTGCCCACTCGAATTCAAAACGGGTGGTGGGTTTGTATAGATTATAGGAAGTTAAATGCATCAACTAGAAAAGATCACTTTCCTCTTCCATTTATTGATCAAATGCTTGAACGTTTGGCTGGTCGTACTCATTATTGTTGTCTTGATGGTTATTCAGGTTTTCATCAAATCCCAATCGCACCGAAGGATCAAGAAAAAACTACTTCACATGCCCATTTGGCACTTTTGCATACCGACGAATACCATTTGGACTTTGCAATGCTCATGCTACATTTCAAAGGTGTATGGTTAGTATATTTTCAAAGTACGTAGAAAACATCATAGAGGTATTTATGGATGACTTTACAGTCTATGGTGATTCTTTTGATACTTGTTTAACTAACCTTGCAAAAGTGCTTAAAAGATGCATAGAAACGAACCTTGTTCTGAATTATGAAAAGTGTCACTGTATGGTTGATCAAGGTATTATTCTAGGCCATATTGTATCTTCTAAGGGAATTGAAGTTGATAAAGCTAAGATAGAAATTATCAAATCTTTACCTTATCCCGCAAGTGTGCGGGAAATTCGCTCTTTTCTTGGACATGCAGGATTTTATCGACGCTTTATCAAGGACTTTTTCAAAATCACTCAACCCTTATGTAGGTTGTTGCAAAAAGATGTGGTGTTCAAATTTGATGAGGTGTGCAAAGGTGCATTCGATAAGTTGAAGGATATGCTAACTTCAGCACCAATTATCCGGCCACCAAATTGGGATCTTCCATTCGAAATCATGTGTGACGCAAGCAATCATGCAGTTGGTGCCATTCTTAGACAATGAGTTGGATGAGTTTCTCATTCCATCTACTATGCTTCAAGAACACTTGATAGTGCGCAGAGGAACTATTCAACGACGGAAAAAGAACTTCTAGCTATTGTTTTTGCTTTAAAAAAAATTTGTCCATATTTACTTGGCACTAAAGTAATTGTTTATTCTGATTATGCAGCTCTCAAGTATTTGCTGTCAAAAAAGGAGGCAAAATCCAGACTCATTCGGTGGATACTTTTGCTACAAGAGTTCAATTTGGAGATACGCGATAAAAAAGTGCTGAGAATTTGGTCACTGATCATCTCAGTAGATTACCCACAAATGAAGAACCATCACCATTACAAGATGACTTTCCATATGAGTATCTCTTTTCTATTGAAAAGTCAATCCCCTGGTATGCTGATATTGTTAATTATCTAGTTACTAGAAAACTGCCAGCTGATTTGTCTAGAGCTCAAAGAGATAAAATCAAAAGTGATGCTAAATATTATGTTTGGGATGATCCTTATTTGTGGAAACATTGCTCTGATCAAATTATTCAAAGGTGTGTCTCTCAACAAGAAACTCCTTCCATTTTGAAATTGTCATTCATATGCATGCGGAGGACACTTTAGTCCCAAAAGAACAACTCGTAAGGTGCTAGAATGTGGATTGTTTTGGCCTACTTTGTTTCATGATTCATATATGTTTTGTAAAGCATGTGAACAGTGTCAGAAAACTGGAAATTTAGGGCATAGAGACCAAATGCCACTCACCCATATTCTTATTTGTGAAATATTTGATGTGTGGGGTATTGATTTCATGGGCCGTTTTCCTTCTTCTCATGGTAATGTTTACATCATTCTTGTTGTGGATTATGTTTCAAAATGGGTAGAAGCTAAGGCTACTTGGACTAACGATGCTAAAGTTGTTGAAGATTTTGTCAAATCTCATATTTTTGTCAGGTTCGGGACACCAAGAGCTATAATCGGTGATCGTGGGACTCATTTTTGCAACAGAGTAGTGGGGGCTTTATTCAAGAAATATAATGTTACCCACTGCATCTCCACTGCTTATCATCCGCAAACAAATGGGCAAGCTGAAGTATCTACTAGAGAGATCAAGTCCATACTCGAGAAAACTGTCAACCCACATAGGAAGGATTGGAGTATGCGGCTTGATGATGCACTATGGGCCTACCAAACATCTCCAAGTCGAACTAGAACACAAGGCATATTAGGCTGTCAAGCATAGCAACATGGGAATGGATGAATCAGGCGAACAAAGGAAATTACAATTGCAAGAGCTAGAGGAAATCCGCAATGATGCCTATGAAAGTTCGAGAATATACAAAGAAAAGACCAAAGCCTTTCATGATCAACTGATTTCTAGGAAAAAAATTTCTATTGGTCAGAAAGTTTTACTTTATCACTCTAGACTAAAGTTATTTCCTGGTAAATTGCGTTCTAGATGGGTAGGTCCTTTTGTTGTAACTAATGTATTTCCTCATGGTGCAATTGAAATACAAAGTTCGGATACAAGTAAAACTTTTAAGGTCAATGGTCATCGTTCAAAATCTTTTTATGAAGGTTTTCAAGTGTATAATGTTGATCAAATTATTTTGGAATGTCCTACTTATGGTGATTAAGAGGTGGCAATGTCTAGCCAAAGACGTTGAAGAATGGTGCTTTTGGGAGAAAACCCAACTTTTTGTCTTACTTTCCTTGTTTTCTTTATTTCTTTTCCTTTTATTTAGATTATTTTTAGCTTTTTATCATTTTTCGGAGTGCATTTCATTTTTTTTCCAATTTTTTTGGCAGAAGATGATTTTCGTAACCCGTGGGCACGCCTTATGGAAAATCTTGAATCCTGGAATTAGGCAACAAACCAGAAGAAATCTTTGAATACAATGTGTCCACGCCTTATTCCAATTGTTCTCCTGGTTGAAAGAGTCAAAAACAAAAATCAAAAATCAAAAATCAAAAATAAAATATATATATATATATATATATATTGACAAGTATTTCCTTTTCAATTTCTTTTCTTCTAAGTTGCCCTAACTCTTCTCTTGCTCTAAATTTTCCAGCCATGTCCTTCAAACAGCCCCGCGCCTCACGACCTGTACCGCACCACCAACGGGGCAGCTTCACTGCGTGCGCCACCCACGCACAGTGCGCGTTATTCCCAGTGCGGCACCAGGCGCCGATCATTCAGCACTACCAAGCGACGATCGTGCAGCACCAAGCGTAGACCAACCAGCCCCGCACCACCACGCGACCACCGAGCACCGCCCCAGTCCACCCTTGCACATCACCCAACCCCGCACGAACAGAACAGTCCCTTGGAAGCCCACCACACAGCCCTCCACCAGTCCACTTCTATCTCTCTTCCTCACACCATGGGAAAGAGAAAGATTGCTCCAAGCCAATTGGACACACAGTGAGAAACCCCTCCAGTGCATACAAGAGCCAAAATTGGGAAAGGGAAGCACATTCTTCCACCTTTAGAGTCGGATTTGAAAGGGCATTTGACATTCACTAAAAATAAATATAAGGCAAGGTATCAGGACATCTGTAGATGGTCAATGATCCCTTGTAAGTATATTCATCACCCTACAATGGAAGCTTTGGATATCTCTACTGTTGTGTTTGAGCTCATTGACAATATAAGGTGGCAAACTTACTTTTTCATTACTTGCCCGGAATTTATTGAACTAGTCAGAGAAATTTACACTACTTTTGAGTTCAACAAGCCTAATAATTTCACACTTCACAGCCCACAAGTAGTCAAGTTTAGATTAATGAGAAAAGAATTTAAGCTCTCAATCACTGAATTCAACATTGCTTTTGGATTTATCTCTGAAGAATATGCTAAGTCTGATGAATATTTGAACAGTTCTTGTGATTTTAGTGAAGCCTTTGAACCAGTTAGATTGTATAACACTTTGTCCACTGCTGATCACTATGACCTAAGTAAATCCAAAGATACCTACCTCCGTGATCCTGTCTTGAAATATATTCATAGGTTTCTTGCCTTTACTTTTTCAGGTAGGAAGGATTCTGCTGCTGTGTTGTCAAAAGCTTAATTTTACTTTTTGTGGTGCATGCAAAACAAAATCAAAGTGAATCGTGGGTGTTGGTTAGCTTCACAATTTGCTAGTGTCCTTAAAAACAAGCGTCCTTTGATTTTAGGTTCACTAATCACCCACTTAATTGTTCATGAAAAATTGATTGATCTTGAGAATAATGATCTTCATGTTGCTTGTAAGATGTTGCCCTTAGACTTATATTGTTTGGAGGGGATGGGTTTAGTTGGAAGAAAAGAGGGTATCTTCTATTTTTATCCATTAGGACCCGTTTTGACACGATCACAACACAAGCTCCTTGACGCCAATGATGATGACGAGGTCGAAGACTCTACCGACTTGCCTTCCACGTCCACTGCATCTTCCCAAGGACAATTTGGCGATCAACTTGCGAGACTCGCAGACAAAGTTACTAGATTGGACAGAAACTTGACAGCTTTCTTTGCTTATATGGGATTCACACCACCTTCACCCCCACGCACGTGACTGATATCTTGGTTGATGCTCAACATTTTCAGGGGAGTTTTCTACTTACTCTTGTTCTTTTATAGTTTTTGAGCATCTATTTTTGATACATTGAGGACAATGTATGGATTAAGTGTGGGGGAGGGTCTTTGACATATGAATTTGATTTTACTTTGAACTTCACTTTTAGCTCCATTTTGATCAATGTTTGCGTCATTTTTCAAGAAAATTTTCAAAAATCCAAGTGACACTTTAGTTCTTGTTTGTGATCCTTCTCTTCTGAATTCTAGATTCTGTCGATGCTTGTCTTAAATGATCTAGATTATTGTGAATTATTGAGATAAATTGAGGCATAATAAGGGATTAGCATGAATGGTTGAATTCTTATTTATTACACAGTGATTAATTGCTCTTGATGATTGATTGAATGAAAAATGTGTGGGATCTAATGCACATAGCCCTTTTTGTGTGTTTTTAAGCCAATGAGCATTCATATTATATTATGCTCTATTTTCTTAATTAAGTGATTGTCGTATAGTTGATTTTTCTAGAACTTGCTTTGTTATAAATGTCAGGAGACTACATTGTTGAATTGGATGCATTGAATTAATAAGGGCATTTAGGTGGAGTCATTTAGCTTTCTTAAAAAGCCTACCTTGATTTTTACCTTAGAAAGCCAATTTTGAACCTTGGCCCTTTTGTTGGAAGTTAACCATGGTATAAGCAATGTCAACCCATTCATTTGTCGATTTCCCTCTTTTGAAATTTGAATTAAAGGATCGTACTAGCTTGTTCACATGAAGCTTCAAATTAACTTTGAAAGGATTGAAATATGCTGGGAATAAAGTGATTCAAGTTACAAGTGCCTTGGTTTTTCAAAAGAAAAAAAAAAGAGAAAAAATAGGCGGCTAAAAAAAGAGAAAAGTTGTGCAATTTCAATTGTTTGGAAATGAACTGATTGAAGAAAACATTTAACGTTATTGAGTTATGCTTTGTGTGGAGAAGTTGGTATAATTCCTTTGATAAAAGTACCTAAAAATTCCTTCTCACCACACCTTACCTAAGCCCCGTTACAACCCATTTAAGACCCTTAGATTCTTTGCATTCAATTCAATCCATTGATGATAAAGATGTGATATATTAGCAAGCTTATGGTAAAGATCTTCTATGTTTTGACTTGAGAGTTCATTGATACCCTAAACACTTTGAGTGTATTGAGTGAATCCAATGAGAGGGTGTTAGATCCTATTGCATTTTGATTTCGAGAAAATCATTGAGGTGATTGTTCATGGGTGTGGTTTATAAGAATTTACTCTATGAAATTGTTCGTTTCTTATTGTCTTTAGATTTAAATCTTTAAGGCATGATAATTTGGATTATAGAGGATGAGTAAAGGTAGAAGAAGGAACGATGATGAGAAAAGGTGACGAACTTGAGCTATTGTATGCTTGAGGACAAGCATTGTTTAAATGTGGGGGAATTTGATAAGGATTCATAATATCTATATGTTTGTTATATTTCCTCATGTTTTAATGGTTATAAATGCTTAAATCTTGGATTTTGATTATGTTTCGTATTTTGTGGAGTAGATTGAGGAGTTAAATCAAATTGAATTCAAAATCAAGAGATTTGGAGAGGAAAAATCGGAGCTCAAAAAGATATACATTCCGGAAACGGTTTTTGCTTAAAGCGTGGGCACGTCCTGTTTTCCCATAATATTCACAGAAGCAGTTAGCAGATAAAGTGTGAGTGCGCCTTACTGAATCCGAGGATCTGACCTAGGGTTACGAATTTATTGGAGAAAAAAGGATATGTATGATAGCTGGAAAGATTTAGTTACCCATTCTTATCTTTAGAAAAGTATTTGCCAAGACTCCCTATTAAGGTTTAGAAGAAGGGAAATATCCAAATTTAAATTGTAGTGTCCTATCATCAAGGGACTATTTCTCTTGTTTAAAAAAAGAAATTTAAATTGAAGACTTTGGAGCCTATATAAAGGGAGGGGAGAAACTCTAATGAAGGGAGGCAGCTTGCAGCCTTAGAGACACAAATTATTCACAAGAGAAATTCCTCTTCTCTTTTCTTTAGGCGTTCTTTTAATTATGAGTAGCTAAATACTTTTCTTCCAGCTGAAGGATAATTAAAGTTTTGGTTCTTCAAGAATTGTGAGATCTAAATAATTTTCATTGCTCTTTTATTTCTTCACTATTTATATATCTTCTATATTTATTAAAAATTATTGTCTTGATTGACTGATGCAAAGGGTCTGTTGTTCAATTATCAGGTTAATAAATTTTCATTTAGAACTTTAAATCCGTAATTGTTTAAATGTTCTAATATTAGTGGCAAAATAATATAGTTGATTATAGAGAGATTTTCGATTTATGTTATGAAGGTACATAATCTAGTCTAAATGAATCGAGCTTGTGTATTTGTTGGCTAAAATTGGTAGTCTCTCTAATTATTAATGTTGTCGATAGATTAAATCCTAAGAGCTTGTTTAGGGTTGTTTATTAACAAGGGAAGTAATCAAAGAGCTTGTTTTGGTTATCGAGAAAGTAAGGAGAGATAGGTTGTTAGAGCTTGTTAATAACCATAACCAATTTAGTGAAGAATAGAAGATTTTATCCTTGTATCTGTGATCAATTCTCTGAATCAATTATGAAATTATACCTTTGGTTGGATATTTGCCTTATATTGATTTCTCTTTAGCTTTTAGTTGATTATAATTTCTTTCTCTTTTATTTCACTTCGAAATTTCAAACCCCCCCTTTTTCTTTGCTTTAATTTTCATTAAAATAAATCTACCCAATCTCTGTGGATACGACCTTGCTCATCACTGTTACAATTCGTATTTTTTGAGAGTGAAAATTTTATTATTTGTTGGATTCGACACCCTTCAGTATTGTTAGACACAAGACAGTCAGAGATACACCACAACAGAATGGAGTTGCTGAGCGAATGAAAAGAACTCTTAGAGCTCGTTATATGCTCTCAAATGCCAAGTTGATTAAGAAGTTTGGGGCAGAGGTGGCGTTTACTGCCTGTTTTTTGGTGAATTAATCTCCTGCTACAGCTATAAAGTGTAAAACCCCACATGAAGTATAGTCTGGTAACCCTCTTTATTATTCTACGGTAAAAATATTTGGATGTTCTGCATATGCACATGTTAATGATGGAAAATTAGAACCTAGAGTTAAAAAGTGCATTTTTCTTGGTTATGTTGATGGTGTGAAAAGATATAGATTATGGTGTTCTAATCCTAAGTTACCTAAATTTCTCATTAGTCTGTTGCTTGTGATTTTAAACAGGGTAAGAGTAGCACACAACAAGTGGAGTTGGAAAGTTTTGATTTAGATCATCTGCAAAACATTTCCACACAACGTGTTTTTGATCAGAGTGAGAATTTTGGTGAAAAACATACTCAACAAATTCAAAATGAACCTTATAGTATTGTCAAACACAGACCAAGAAGATATACTAGACTACCGTTGAGGTACAGTAATGTAATACCCGTATTCATGAATTAAGGGTAAATAAGTAATTTGATAAATATGTCACGAAATTTAAATAATATATTTATGTGAAGGATTAGTAGTGAATAAAATAATTCTTTAAAAAAAATAAATTAGATACTAGGTCCAGAAGAATGAAAAGAAGGAAAAGAAGAAATATATATATATATATATATATATAAACATTATTTTAAAAAGAAAAGTTAAAAAAAATTAAAAATCAAAGAAAGTTGGCAGCCTTGCTGCCAAGGAAATTTATGTGGGAGAGAGTTCTCCACGTTTTTAAAACGTGGAGGATTTTTTTTAAGAAAGTGGGAAGTTAGGTTGGGGGGGCGGCTGAAGCTCCTCCTATATATATGTGTAGAAACTGAAATCGTTCAGTTTCTTTCATTTTTTTTTTTGTTTCTCAAAATACTTGGGAACATAAAGAAAAGTCAAAAGAGCAAATTTTTGAGGGAATTTTTTGCGGAATTTCATAGAGGATCATGAGAAGCTATCAGTATTATGAGGTGTTGACTATCTACTACAGGAGAAATTTCCGAGAAGATCGGGAAAGACAAGAAGGTGACCCACGGGTAGTTTTAAATGTTACGGGGTGAGTTGGATTTACTTTAAGTAGTCTAAATAAAAATCAATTATTTGGTGATAATATTAAATTTAATTATTAAAGTATGATTGGGTGGTAGATAAATCTTTGGGTGAATAGATATGGTATAGATGTTGGAATCATAGAAAATTATTACGTGAGAAGAAATATTATTAGAAAATTGAGTTGACTTAATAATAAAAGTGAGAAGTGATATTCTTGATGAGCTATGATTGAGATTTTGATACGAATTATGATGAGATGAATTTTAGTGGATCTTGACAATTTTTGATGGATGAATTGATATGATTTGGGATGGAATTTGGGTGAATCTTGACAAACTTTAATAGATTATTTGATGTGATTTGGGATGAGAGGATTTTTTTAGAATAATCAGGATAGCCGATTTAAGTGTTTTAAATTTATATATTGTTTTTATATTACTGTTTATATGTATATTTCATATCAGTGCTCATATACATATGCATTAAATGAGAAAGAAAAGAACTGGGAAGGCAGCCGGTCTAATGAAATAACTGTGACAGTCGGTATATGCTGAAAATAAAAGTGACACCGTGACAGCCGGTATATGCTGGAAATAAAAGAGACACCGTGCCAGCCGGTATATGCTGAGAAAATTCCGTGGCAACCGGGACTAAGTTGCAAAGTAAAGAACCGGGAGAGAGTCGGTCTGAGATAATAACAACCTGTCGACAGGTGGGAAGACGTTCCCATCATAATCATTCAAGCATTTGCATCTGTTTTAATTATTGCTGCATGATTAAAATGCTGAGGTGTGATATGTCATCGTGAAAATAATTATAGATGATTGAGTCTCACAGAAAGAGACAGTTATGATGAAAATATTATTGAAAAGCTTAGATGTGGTATATTGTCGTGTATGATGGCTGAGTCTCATAAAAAGAGACAATTATGATGATGAGATTATTGAAATGCTGAGATGTGATATATTATTGTGAATTTAATTATAGATGATTGAGTCTCATAGAAAGAGACAGTTATGATGAAAATATTATTGAAAAGCTAAGATGTGGTATATTGTCGTGTATGATAGCTGAGTCTCATAAAAAGAGACAGGTATGATGATGAGATTATTGAAATGCTGAGATGTGGCATATTATTGTGAATTTAATTATAGAAGGTTGAGTCTCATAGAAAGAGACAATATGATGATAAAACTTATCTAAATGGTAGACTTTATGATGTGAACCTCATTACGAGATAATTATGAGATAATTGATGATCTTAAGGTGGACCAATGATTGAGAATAAGAGATTGATAGAGAATAAATCTTATGATATGTGTAATGATGGTAAAAAGTTGTCATCAAATTATGTGAAAAATAAAATATTAAATATTAAAGGACTATTTATAGAATTTGGAAAATTTTTAGTAAATTTAATTCACTGAGCTTGTGAAGCTCACTTCTCATTGTACAATGATTTTCAGATAGCAGGCTTAGCAAATAGTTTGGTGAGTTGAAGTTCAGAAGAAATCATTTTCTGTAAGCTGCGTACGTGTCATCATCCTCAGACTAATGAGAAAAATAAAATAAAAATTTTATTTGTAAATCTTCATGCATTTTACGGATTGATGTAAAGTTCTTTTGGTGATTTTTATTATTGCATATATGTGTCGTGCTGGGATTCTCAAAATGTGATGACACCGTTTCGGAGTGGCCAACCCGGGATGGGTTGTTACATGTAATATTGTTTTGTCTAGTAATACTGATGTTATTGTCTATGTTTTGTCAGTTGCGCAAGAAACCAGTGATGCGGGTGAACCTTCTACATATACAGAAGTCATTGTTTGAGCTTATTCTTTAAAGTGACTAGTAGTCATGCATGAAGAAATGAAGTCTCTTGAGAAGAATCAGACTTGAAAATTGGTAAAACCACCAATGGGTAAGAGGATAGTTAGTTAGAACTGGATATTCAAAAAGAAGGAAGGCACCCCAAATATTAAAAAGAAGATGGTTGTGAAAAAGATTGGGACAACAGATAATCCAATAAACATGTTGACTAAACCACTTCCAATGTTCAAGTTCGAGCATTGCTTGGACTTGATTGATACTACTTACAGTATTTGAATTATGCCTGGATGGGGTATTTGTTGAGATGGTGAAGTATATTTACTATTTGTGAAAATTCAAGTCAAGATGAAGATTTGTTAATTTATTGCCTGAATTTTTTTGGAGTAAAAGTAGGTTCATTCTCTTTTAATTGTCACGTCAGCATGCAATAGTACAAATTAAGAAGTAAGAGTTATAACTCCGAAACACGTAAATTTTTTGTATCTATTTATTTTTCCGCTGCTTTATTCCTAACCAAAATTATAAAACTAAGCCACAATAATCACAAATTTATTATATGCGGTTTGTGGATTTTTTTTCATATCAAAGAGATTGTAAAATATATTCATCAATAGCAGTGACATTGTCTTGAATCATGATTAGGAAGATCATAATCCCACATTAATATAAGCATTTTCAATGTATAAAATTCTTTTATTCATCAAAATGCACACAAATAGTACCTAAACAGAACATATTACATGTAAATGAGCAAACACCAACCACACTTTCGAGATTACAAGGCATAACAAGTGCTACAACAGAAGACACGCAGATGGAGAAACAATTCCACACAAAACAAAAATGATAAGAAAAAAATGAATAAGTTAAAGCAATCAACCAAGTTCTTCAGCTCAATTTTACAATTGACACAAATATTGAAGAGTTTTAGAGAAGAAAAAAAAAATCTTGTACTAGAGAACAAAAGAAGAGTACAGTCTTTTGCCTGATGATTCACCTCACCTGTAAAGAAAAGGAAAAGTAATCAATAATAGAGTAGAATGATGTCAAGGTAAGGTTCAGAAGTAATTAGGCCAATTACTTGAATGGTCTACGTCACACTAATATGTCTGAAAAATGAGAAGTTCTTGTCTGACACAATGCCATTAGAATTACATGGTACAAAGGTGCATCTTACCGTTAAATGGTATGAGAAGAGAGAGAAAAAAAGATATTTTATTTTCATTCAAATGTGAGATGAACACATATATCTCTCATGGCATTGTGTTATGCAAGAATTTTTCCTAAAGAAGGTACTCAATTTTGCTATCTAACATTTCTATTTCCTTACGTATAAAAATTGTTGTAAGAAATATAGAGCATATACATTGTTGTTCTTCTACTCAGTGATACCACAAAATTAGGAGCAGAACCTCTGTTCCAAAACAGCAAAGACATAAAATCATAGCAAAACTTTGCTGGATTATTCCAAAGATTGTTTTGTGTAATTTAGAAAATTCCAGGCCAAGAGAGCATTTATGATAGAGTGGTTTCCAAGCTATAAGCAAGATTACTTCCTACAAGTAGCATCATACACAATACCATATTCTATTACGAACAAAAGAAGAAAATAAATAAGGAATAATTGTTGTTGGCCTTACCTTCAATATTATCTCTCAATCAATCAACCTCCATTAACATTATTAGCCTTCAAGTTAGCATAACAGACCTCCTCACCGTTCATGTCTCCTAAGACAAAATAAGCACAAATGAATTAGGTCTTTGAGATGGCCTGTTTCGATTTTGTCATTCTATCAGGGAAACAAAAAATATAAATTCAAAAGGAAATAGGAAAAAGAAGAAAAAAAAGACTAAGAAATACAAGAAGAGAACCAAAGAGGTATTGATAGAAGCTAGGAATCAGTGTCATCAAATGGGAACAAGTCAGACCAAAAAGAACTCTACTGCAAATTTAAGAGATGTGAATATGTGTAATCAGAAGAGGGAATTTTCAAAAACAAAAGAAAATTCAAGAGTAATCAGTAGAATAGAAAAAAAAAAAAGGGTTAAAATATTTGTAGGGAATTCAGAATCGAACCTAACGATGATTATCATTCTTCATCAGATTCAATTCTCAAATACCATGGAAGCCACATGTTGGACTTTGTAGAAATCCTCTCCTCCTTGAACCAATTTATCTTTGAATGTCTTTGGCATCCCATAAACCTCAAATTCTTGCAGGGTTGTGATGAACCTCAACCCATCTGGAGCCCTCTTCAATTTTTCACAGCTTCTAATGTGCAAAGCACAAAGATTGGGCATGGATCCTTCATCCACTTCCCACTCCTCTAAATTGTTCAGTACAAACAGGTCCAGAGAGTGGAGTTTAGGAAAACCTTGTGCAGAGCAAACCATTTCCCTCCCAATAAATGCATTCCAGCGTAAATCAAGGATATTTAAGTTAGGCAGCTTCTCTAGAATTGGCATGGGGTCTTGCTCAAGTTTACATGTGCCTAAGGTTATGGAAGTGATGTCAACAGGGAATTGGTGGCTATCTGGTAACTTCACTATCCGCAAATACAATAACAATTTAGAGAGATTTATACAACCCAGCACCAGTTGGCTTACATCAACGCGAGGTGCTAGCGGGTGTAAGCCTCTCTCTGTCACCCCAAATTCTGAAGAACCTCCTAAGGACAATGACTGGAGATGTTTTAATGCAACACTTAACGATGCAGGCATGATTTCCGTTAAATCTTTGCTCTTAGAAGAGCGGTATATTGTTAACTTTCTAAGATTTGTCATATTAAAGAGATCATTTACATCGCAAATCCCCACTTGAAAGTTCCCAAGTGTTCGTAAGTTTCTCAAATTACCCAATTGCAACATTGTTTTAGTATCGCATCTACAAGGGAGATATAGATGTCTCAACCTTTCCATCTTCCATATTACATTGGGCACATGGGCATCATAGACGCGTAAATCTAAAGTCTCTAACAACCTTAAATTCCCAAGTGATGATGGCAACTCCGCCACGTTTGCATCTCTTAAACTCAAGAACCTCAAGTGGATGAGTTTACCAATATCTTTTGGTAGCTTCCCTCCTTTAATTTCTGCTCCTTCAAGATCTAAGACTCTAAGCAACTTCAAGTTGTCGAATTTTGGCTCCAATAATTTCCAGTTTCTATTATCTGATGAAATGTAATTCACAACTCTATTGAAGTATAAGAGAGACCTGAGATGAGGAATTCTGATGTGCTTTTGGCGGAAACATCTATCGTCCTTACTGAGACGGTACAAATGTACAGCTAGTCTGCGAAAGTTACCAGTCGACAAAGAAGATAAAACATCATCACTCTCATCCTTAGACTGCGGATTGATAACTTGTAGAAAGCTCTCCTTTTCTGCTTTCAACAAGCAGAGATCTAGCATGATGTCATGCATGCGACATGTTACAATTTTTGAACTTACAATGTCTCTTGCTCCAACTAAAACCATACTCCTCTCTATCAGCTCCTCAAGGTAGCCTTCTGCAACATCCTCCACATCCTCAGTTTTGTGCTGCTCCAATGTAATCATTCCTTCTGCAATCCAAAATCTAATCAATTTTTCTGCTGGGATCTCATAATCCTCTGGAAAGTGGCCCAAGTAAAGAAAGCACTGCTTTAGTTGGAGTGGCAAATCATCATAGCTTAAAGAAAACACATCAAAAACCTCTGAATGATTTTCTCCATGGCCATTGCCTCTAGTTATGTATGATTTGATGTTATCGTGCATGTTTTGCCACTGATTTACTTCATTTTTTCGGTGCAAGAGTCCTCCAAGCACTATGATGGCTAAAGGTAAACCTGCACAATGTTTAACCATTTGCTTCCCTAGATCTTCCATTCTTCCATCAATGGTAAACTCTGCAAAAGAACAAAAATTGATCGAAATATTTTACATTTATATGAGCTTCTGAAAATTGCATAAAATACTTTCCATTTGTAATCCAATGTATTCTTTTGTTCTTGCTATATAAAACTTTTTTTCTTTTCTCTTTTTTCAGGGAGAGTAAATAAAATGTGCATTTGTTTAAGAAGAAAATAAGAAATTAACTTAATTCCAAGAAATTTGAAAACTGTGTCCACATGAATCAGGTCAAATTAGCACACAACTAGTCTGCATATCCAAATTTCTAAGTTGATTAAGCTGCAAGAGAAATTGCAGAAAACTAATATTCTAGTTCAACCTTCCCTATTTCTCCTTACTAAATGGAAAACTTGTGTTTTGGAATCATTCTTTTTTTAATCAATCTTTCTAGTTCTTATTTAAAAAAAAAAAAAAAAAAAAATTCTAGTTCTCTTTGCAAAGACTAAAAAATTTCCAATTGCGCATCAAAAGATGAATGAACAAAGAAACTAATCATTTTACCAAAGAGGATAATCAGTAAGTTACTATAACAAACGTGGTGAATATCTTGAACTATTATCACGAACTATTTGAAAAGAGAAACAAATGATCTTTGCACATGAACATTGACAATATGAAGTGCGGGTGATATATTACCTACACCATCTCTTCTAGAAAAGGCTATCTTCTGAAACAATTCCCAGCTCTCTTCATCTTTTAAGCATTGTGGCTCATGAAGAAATCCTTCTGGATCTGCATAGAAAGCTACATCTTTGTTGCGAGATGTAAGCAATATTGTTGAATTTAAGAGAGGAAGTGAGACAATACAAAGAGAAGAATTGTATTGAATGGTGTGATTTACTTACAAAGGGAGCTATCCTATTTATATAAGCTAATAGGAGAAGTAAAGCTATACACAACCAATGTGGGATTATCTTATTTATACAAGCTAATAGGAGAAGCAAAGCTATACACAACCAATGTGGGACTAAGCCCATATAATACATTAACATCCCCCCTCAAACTCAAGGCGGTAAGTGGGAGGTGAACTTGAGTTTGGAAACCAGAGAGTGAAAGCGTCCGGGTGGATGAGCCTTAGTGAAAATGTCAGCTGTCTGATCGGCTGAACTGACGGATTGTAGACGAACCGTATTCTGGAGAATATGATCACGGATGAAATGGATATCATTCTCGATGTGTTTTGTACGCTCGTGGAAGACATCATTGTGAGCGATCTGAATAGCACTCCTGTTGTCACAGTGTAGGATAGTGGCAGCAGGAGAAGAGATACCCATGTCAGCGAGTAGCCATCGAAGCCAGAGAAGTTCTTGAGTTGCATCAGCCATGGCACGATATTCAGCTTCGGTACTGGAGCGAGCAACCACAGTTTGTTTCTTACTACGCCAGGAAATGAGAGAATTGCCCAAAAAGAAACAGTAACCAGTGGTTGAACGTCTGTCGGTGGGGTCTCCGGCCCAATCGGCATCAGAATAGGCTTGTAAAACGGGGGCAGACTGTGCTGAGAAATGAAGCCCATGAAATAAAGTACCCTTGACGTACCTAAGAATGCGAAGAACAGTTGAGTAATGGGTGGTCCGAGGAGCGGACAAGAACCGACTGACCTGATGAACGGCATAGGCAATGTCAGGGCGAGTGACAGTAAGATATACAAGACTTCCAACCAGTTGACGATATAGAGTGGCATCCTGAAGAGGTGAACCATCGAGTGGGGTAAGTCTGACATTCAGCTCGAGAGGAGTAGTGGCAGTGGTTGAGTCAGTGATCCCAGCCTTGGAAAGGAGGTCCGAGGCATATTTGGCCTGAGAGAGAAAAAATCCATCAGAATTAGATGAGACTTCGAGGCCAAGAAAATAGGTGAGCACGCCAAGATCTTTCATCTCGAATTGGCCACTGAGAAACTTTTTGAGTTCAGAAATACCATGTGGATCATCTCCAGTAATAACCATATCATCCACGTACAGTAAAAGAAGGATAATACCGTTGGCAGTATGGCGGATAAACAGAGCCGAATCATGAGCACTCGGTGTGAACCCAAACTGATGAATGGTAGTGCTGAATTTGGCAAACCAGGCACGTGGAGCTTGTTTTAAACCATATAAGGCACGACGAAGGCGACAAACTTTGTTTCGAGTGGCATCCAAGCCGGGAGGTGTATGCATATAGACTTCCTCAAGAAGTTCCCCATTCAGAAATGCATTTTTGACATCCATTTGAAATAGAGTCCATCTTCGAATGGCGGCGACAGCAATGAGTGTACGGACAGATGTGAGCCTCGCCACTGGAGCAAATGTCTCTTCATAGTCAATGCCATATTCCTGAGCAAATCCCTTGGCAACAAGTCGGGCTTTATATCGTTCAATAGAGCCATCAGAAAGTGTCTTGATCTTAAACACCCATTTGCACCCAATAGGAGTTTTTCCAGCGGGTAGATCAACAATATCCCATGTATGAGTTTTAGCTAGGGCCTGAAGTTCTTCATCCATTGCTTTCTGCCAAAGAGGATTAGTACTAGCCTCCTTATAGGATTGAGGCTCATGCAAATGAAGTATAGTGGAAAAACAATGATAATCACAATGGTAATCAGCAAGATGAGAAGGGGGGTGAGTTACCCTGGTAGATCTGCGGGGGTGATCTGGAGGATGGCTCTCAGAGGGAGTCGGTGCAGACTCATCAGACATAGGAATATCCTCGGGCACGACCGATTGAGTCAGAGAGGTGAGGTCAGCTGATGGTTCTGGAGCTGGAACTGGGTCTGGGTCTGGGTCTGGAGAGGTAGGATCAACTGGTGGTTCTGGAACGGAAGGGGTGATATCAGCTGGTGATTCGGAGGTGGACTCAACAGTACCTGAAACTGGATTCTCAGGAAACAACTTAATAGATGGATCAGTAAAGAATCTGGAGTTAGTGATGGTTGATATGTCAAATGACCGTAAGGAAGAGAACATTTGATGTTCCCAAAAAATGACATGACGAGAGATACGAAGAGTTTTAGAAATAGGATCCCAGCATCGATACCCCTTATGTTCAATACCATATCCAATGAAACAACACAGATGAGCCCTTGGTTGTAATTTGTTGTGTTCATGTGGTTTGAGAAGAACAAAACAAGCGCAACCAAAGACTCTGAGGTTAGAGTAATCAGGAGGTTTACCGAAAAGGCACTCGAATGGAGATTGATTTTGGATTGTAGTGGAAGGGACACGATTGATTGTGTATACTGCGGTGAATGCAGCATCACCCCAGAAATGTTCAGGACATGATGACGAAATGAGTAGAGCACGAACGGTGTCAAGAATATGTCGATGTTTGCGTTCAGCTCGTCCATTTTGTTGGGAGGTTCCAGGGCACGAGCGGTGGGGGAGCGTGCCATTTTTGTGAAGTAGGTTTAGAAAAGCACGGTCTTTATATTCCATTGCATTATCTGAACGAAAAATTTTGATATTCCGAGAGAATTGAGTTTGAACCATAGAAGAAAAATCAGAATATATTTGAAAGAGTTCAGATCTGCTTTTCATAAGAAACAACCAAGTATAACGAGAATAGTCATCCACAAATATAACAAAATAACGAGCACCACCCATTGATGCATGAGGAGAAGGCCCCCAAACGTCAGAATGTACTAAATCAAAAGGTGCAAGGGAAATGGACTGACTCTCATTAAAAGGTAAAGCTGATTGTTTTGCAAGTTGACAATGAATACAATGAAAAGACTCATGCTGAAGTGAACCTAACTGACCACTAGAAATAAGAGAACGTAGAGGGCTAGATGAAGTATGACCTAACCGAGAGTGCCACAATTCCACAGGTGAGAGTGCTGGGATGGATGCGGCTGATTGATTTGGTGATGATGAGGATGGGACTTGGAGATGAGTGAGCTCAAAGAGGCGTCCAACTTTACGGCCGGTTCCAAGGAGTTTTCCTGTCTGAGGGTCCTGCACACGACAACCAGTAGAAGAAAAATGCACATCAAGTCCAAGATCACATAGTTGTCCAACAGATATAAGGTTAAGCGTAAGATTAGGAACTAAATATGTGTCAGGGAGAGACAAATGAGAACTATCAACATGTCCAGTATGGCTGACCAGCATATTTGATCCATTGGCAGTGTGAATAGTATGCGCATGCTCATCACGGGTTTTAGAGGAAAAAATAGAGGCATCAGAAGTCATGTGATTGCAACAAGCAGAATCGAAATACCATCGGGATGTACCTGGTGTAGTTGACATGGCTATATTGTTACCGATTTTATTTAGAGCCTCGGTAAGAACGGTGCAGAAACCACTCCAAGCAGGTGGAGAATTGGATGAAGTTGGTGTAGCATCAGTGGTTACGGCAGCAGTATTCTTTGGCTTGGAATATGGCCGATTGTATGAGCCTCGAGAGTGATATTGGTTCCCATTTGACTGATTTCCAGATGGAAGTTTAGGGCAGTCTGCAAGATAGTGACCCGGTTCTCTGCAGACTTTACATAGGCGAGAAGGACATTTGAGCAATTCATGCCCTTGTGAATGACAATACTTGCAATATAAGGGCTTCTGGTGTGTGCTCTGTCGGTGGGGTAAGTCCGATTCAGCCATAGGAATATCCTCGGGCACGACCGATTGAGTCAGAGAGGTGAGGTCAACTGATGATGTGGCAGTCAACCGGTGATGTGTCGGTCAACTGATGACGTGGCAGTCAACTGATGATGTGACGGTCAACGAGTAACGTGGTGCTGACGTGTTGTTGATGTGGTGCTACTGTGGCAGCAGCGTGTCTGAAACAGGAGCGGCAGCAGAGATGATGTCAACGGGTGACGTGGCACTGATGTGGCAGCGGAGATGATGTCAATGGGTGACGTGGCACTGAGGTGGCAGTGAGGTGGCGCTGATGTGGCTTTTAGGGCTGACGTGGCAGCAGCGTTTCTGAAACAGAAGCGACAGCGGAGATGATGTCGATGGAAAATGAGACTCCGACTATAATGATGACCCGACAGGTATGAAAATGATATACTAGAAGTTTTTCTGATGTGAAGGATCCACTAATAGTGGCAATCACAGAGCATACTCAACTCTTAATATACCGAGAATTTCTGATGTGAAGGATCCACTAATAGTGGCAATCACAGAGCATACTCAACTCTTAAAATACCGAAAACCATTAAGGCTCTGATACCATGTTGAATTTAAGAGAGGAAGTGAGACAATACAAAGAGAAGAATTGTATTGAATGGTGTGATTTACTTACAAAGGGAGCTATCCTATTTATATAAGCTAATAGGAGAAGTAAAGCTATACACAACCAATGTGGGATTATCTTATTTATACAAGCTAATAGGAGAAGCAAAGCTATACACAACCAATGTGGGACTAAGCCCATATAATACATTAACAAATATTATGCTACCTGTTTCATCCGGGAAGGCAGCCTTTAGACTGTTCCAAGCCTGAATGCTCCAGATATCATCAAGTACCACCAGACATTTGTTGTTTTGCAAGAATTGATGTAACTCCTCTGCCAATTCTTCATCCCTCAACTTTTCAAGTCTGTCATTGTCACCTTTAGTGAGCCCCAAAAGAATTGCCTCCCACACGTCTCTTCTTTGACATTGTTGAGAAATATAGGACCAAGCGAATTGATTAAAATGACGCCTTACTTGGGTATGGTGATAGGTTTTCTTGGCAAGCGTGGTCTTCCCCAGACCACCCATGCCACATATCGAAACAACTCGAAAATGTTTTCCCTCAGATATCAAAGCAGTGACTAATTCTTTAATATTATTTTCCAAACCAACAACATTATGTTCAACGATATGAGGAAAAGACTGTCTTTGCTCTCGTTGTGAAGAACTTAAGCCTTCTGTATCCCTTAAATCTTTTATACCGTAAGTTTCCAAACTCATTGCTATTTGAGAAATATTGGTGGTAATTACCTCAATCTCTGAACCAACCTTGTGTCGTGTTTTGGCTTCATTGAAGATGCAAGCAAACCTTCTGACAAAGCCTTTGATACCTCCTCGCCTTCTAGATGCTACTTCGAGGACAAAAGTTTCGATGATATCCTCTGCATCATAAGCAACTTCTCGGATTTCTGCAACCCAATTACGTACACTTTCGCTTTCGTCTTGTCTCGCATCTGCATCTTTCAAGAAGCACTGCATCCGTTGCAGTTCCTTTTGCAATTGATCAACTTGGTCGCTCACTTCATATAAGAATTTTGCTTCTTGTAAGAGCAAGTCACCAAACTTTTCCACTGCAAAGGAGACCACAGCTTCACCCATTGCTCTGTTCCGCTAGGATGAGGTACAAGCCTTAATTAGTTAAGTCCTTAAGAAGTTTGTGTGTATGTATTGAGCTAAAATTGCTGTCTTTTTATAAGTAAACCCTGCCATAAGGTTACATCCTCCCTTAGCTAAAATTGCCACTACTATTTATTTTATTTCTTTTCTTTTCTTTTTTTTTTTTTCTTGGTTAGATAATTGGAATTTGGACAATATAATATCCAAATAATTTGATCTTGACAGCTATACTCACAATTAAAAAAATGGTCCAATTATATTAATTATGAGTGTTATTAATTTTTATTTTTTTTATCTATTTAATTATTGCGATTGTATATTTTTTTAAAATTGAGTACATAATAAAATCTTAACTTCAATAAAACCCTTCAAAATTGCTAATGAAATTTCGACCAAATCTTGGTTTTAAACCCATCTAGCTAAGAATTTCTCTTGATTACCATTTTCCAACTAATTGATAATGGTGGAAGAAGTCAAATTAAGAATTAAAAAAGACTCATACGTAATTAAAAAAGACACATGTGAATCAGACTCGCAATTACAATTTAAAGAAAGACTCACTCATCCACTGAGTCTTTCTTTATTCTTAATTTGACTTCTTCCACTACTGCTCAACTGTTACAGTAGTTGCTTGGTGGTATATACGTAAATTTTCTTAAGTAAATTTATATTTCACTATATTCGAGAACATTGACTGCATACCGTGAAAGGAAATAGTATTAAATCATTCACGCCAACTTAAATAAATCCTTGAGACCTGAAAAAATAAACGAAATAGGAAAAAAGTGAAAGAAAGTAAGATGGAAAATCAGAGGACCAAGTACTTACAAATTACCCTGAACTTTGAACTGAATTCGAATTTGGTAACTGAACTTTCGGTTGTGCCAATTAAGTCCCCCAACTTGCATTGATGAATCAATTTGATCCTACCGTCAAAATTATCAACGGATGTCTAACGGAATTCGGCATGCCAGCAGCCTTGGTTATACAAAATGGGTAATGACTGGGGTGGTGAGATACGGCTGTGAGCCATCGCCATGCCAACCGCTTGCTATTTTGCTTATCACACAAAAGGAAAAAATAAAGATATTTTAATAGTAATTAGGGAAATATTTAAATCCATTATCTATGTTTTATTGCTACTTAGATATCCAGGCTAATAAAAGAGATAGAGTTACATGTCAATTTGATATCTTTTTTACGTAGGACGATGGTTGACTATACATATCGGTAACATAAGATTGTTCAATTTTTAGAATCGCATGCTCTTGTGTAATTATTTTTAGACATAATATTTGATGTGGGATAACAGTGATTGAGAACTTTTTGGGTTCATGATTGAAGGCTGTTGTTTTATATATCGAACCCTAAATGCTGAATATTTACAATCAGAAACTTGTTTTTAGAGGTAGCAAAATCTGATCCGACTCAAAAACTCAATCCAACCCGAAAAATCGATCCGATCTAAAAATATATCAAAATAATATGATTCGAGCTCGACCCGGCCCTAACTCGAGTGACCCGGATTCAAAATGATCCGAACTCAAACAACCCGAACCCAAACGACCCAAAAACCCAACACGATCTGAATCCTAAACTACCCGACCCAAAATGAATTGAAAATATATTATTTTATATAAAAAAAACAATTTGCTTTCTAAAATTGAGTTATAGTTAATTTACTAGTTGTCAAATTAAATAAATATTATAACAATTAATTAATTATTGATTTACATGTGTTGATATGCATAGTTCAACATTTTATTAATATGAGTAATCTCATTAATTTCAAATTAAAAAATTAAAAAAATAGTAAAATTTACATTGTTCTTCAAGTCACAATAAAATTTTATTTTAATTGTCCTGAAAAAATATAATAGAATGAAGTATTTATATGAAATTTAATCTCCAAAATTTGGTATCAGACATTACTAGTGAGAATAATTTTGTGGACCAGTTGTCTCAGATCATTTAAGACTAAATTTTGGGACTAAGAATCATAACATTGCATATTGCATTAAAAATTAAATATATTATTTAAAAAACTAAGTATTAATTTATTATTAATTAATTTTCGCGTATTTGACAATGTAACTCGTTTAGTCCAGGCCACTTCTATTTGTCTTTCCGCTTTGCACAATTTTGTCCAGGTTTTCTTTTTCATTTTTTCTTAATTCGCTTTTTATTCCACGTTGAGATTTTCGACAAACACAGAAGAAAAAAAAAATTAGCATTTCTTATCATTGTGCATGCTAGAGAAACAAGATAATGGGATCTTTTCTATCAATAACGCTTCTGTATGTACTATAATCTACACAAATGTCATACTTTTTTTTAATTATGTAATGTCTTTTTTTATATTATTTTTTATCATCAAAGTTAATGTAGAATGATTTTTGGTTACGCTTATCTGGCTTATGACTGCTTTAAAGCCGCGGAGAAGAACAAACTAGAGATAGAACAACTGTTTTGGTAACCTAGAACGCAAAAAGCTTGGTAACAAGAGGGAGAAAGAATCCTTTGAAGATAACGCTAATGTTCTTTATCATTCTCAAGAAGCTATGTTGAACAATAATTTTAACGAAGGACAAGGGAATCATATTCATGAAATGCCAGGAAGCTTTCAACAAGTGTCCCCTGTTCAATTCGGTGATCATTGAATTCTACAAACAGTTCAACAATCAATAAATTTTGACGTAGAAGGTTTTGTGAATGCCACAAACACAATTCATTTTAGCGCAATTTCTCGTGAACCTTCGTCAAGTGAGTCTTCTGTTGCACATCAGTATAATTGAATTTCATTTGGATATTTTCTTTTTCTTAGGTCTCATTCAGTTTTCTTGACAGGAAATTACTTTTCTTTTCATCAAGACCCAATCCCAGTTCTTTAGCACTTGAGCTAAAGCTAAAAAGACATATTGATGCCGGACAGCAACTAAGTAATAACAATAAACCGAATGTTAAGATTTTGGCTCAATTCCTCACAAAGAGGACTTCTAATTGGTTTTATTTTATAGTTGTTTGTTTTATTAGTAGTAGTAGTAATTTTTTATTGGATATTGCTTGTCCTAGTAGTAGTGAAAGTTGTTTTCTTTGTTGTTGCTCTTTTCCTATTAGTATTAGGAAAATGTTCTCTCTATATAAAGGGGTCCTAGATAAGATTTAAGGCATAATCATAATTCTCATATACATTGTAAACTATAGGGGTTCACTACTAGAGTTATGATTAGATTTTTTGGTGTATTGGGGTTTGGGGCTGTCAAGTAGATATAACACTTACAACTAGAGTTAGGTTAGAAGTTTTTATTGTATTGAGACTTTGGGATGGGAGTTTGACAACTTTGTTTTTCCTAAAGTTGTAATTGAAGATTAATAAAGCAATTGGTTTGTTGGTGATGTAGGCAAAGAAGTTGTCGAACCATATTAATTTTTGGTGTTCTTGCTCTTTATTTTATTTTCTTATTTAACTGTTGTGGTTCTGTTTTTGCCTAAAATTTTAATACGTGGATTTTAGACGTAAAATCTCAATATTGAAAATAAAAGATAAATTGATATAAGTCACATAGATCAATCCCAAATCACATGGACAAACTCAACACTCAATCACAGAGTATAAAAAGTAATATTTTAATCTGATTTCATTCATAAGCTGCCAAATAACACATGAATTTCCCATATATAGGAAAATCCTAACCTAAAGCAAAAGAATAAATTTTAATAAGATAAGAACAACTTATCAAATAACAATGGAAGAAGATAAGCCTAATCCTAATCTTACTCCAATAAGGAAGCTAACTAATAAAATAATTCTTAATATTTCCAATTACATAATTATCTCCATAATTAAAATATCCTCCAACACTTAAATTAAATTCCTTAACTCTACCATTTCACTTGTACTCCATTATTCTCCACCACTTCGAAAGAACTCGACCTCAAGTTGCAAAATGTTTGAGGATCAACAACTCGGATTTGTGGAGAAATAAGATAAAGTCATGAAACTCAAGGAAGCCGAAGTCACTATGAGATGAAAAAAAATTGCGCTGAAAATGCTTGTTGCCGAGGTGCTTGAAATCAGGTGGGTAGGATAAAATCAATATCCAAGGCATATATATCTACTTAAACCTTAATCGTACAATCAAGCTTGTCTTTATTTTTATCTTGAGGCTTTTCAACATCCTCAATATGCTCAATAAAATCTTGTTGGACTAGCTCAACAAAGTCAATTGCACAAGGAACTGACTCAATAGGTGCAACCTCTACTTGAACATCTTTATTCTCGGTGACTTCATCTTGTCTTGGAACTGGCTCATATTCCAAAACCTTCTATGGGTGCTCTTTGAAGTCTTCCCTGTCATTAGTGGGCTTTGAGTGATCAAGCTCAAGATCAGATTTCATTGCCATAATATCCAAGGGCTTGCACAATTTCTTACATTCTTGTAGCAATTGGATTATCTTCTCTCGAGCTGGGGATGAAGCTATTGGGTTGGACTTTTGGTCTATCACAAGTTCATCATAGGTACCATACCCCTCTTAACTTCCATAAACACGCTCATACACAACATAACCATGGTAAGCATCTTGAGGAGCATAATAATAATTTTTATAAGCAAATCCTTCATCATCATAAACATAATCGCCATTACCATTCAAAGTATGGACATCTCGAGAACAATGCTCATACACATACTCACATTAGTGCTGCAATTCTTCAAGTCGTCTCTCATCACAATAAACCCAATATTTAAGTTCTTCATACATACTCCGGGTAAGATAATGTCAACTATACTTTATCGCTTTATATTTCAACTCATTAATGTGATAGTAAGCACTTGATAGCTGAGCTTGTAGGTTTCTAATACAAGTACTAGTATGGTAAGACATGATAGCAAAATAGAATAGCTCAAACATTTTTTTTTTCTCGGTCTTCTTTTTTTTTCTTTTTTCTTTTTTCTTTTTTCTTTTTTATTTTTTTCTTTTTTTTTTCCTTCTTTTTTTTAAATCGAAAATAAAATATAATAATTTTAGTAAACTGAAAAAAGAAAAAAAAAACCTGATTTTTTTAAGAACTGGCTCGGCTCAGATCAAGTAGGTGGCCCGGCTTTTTCTGTTACCAACGCGGTGCGGCTCAGCTTGCTTCTTCTTCTTTCATGCGCAACTGAATTGGGGCGGGGTCGGATCGGATCGGATCCGGTGCAAGTCAGATCAAATCAGGGCCAGTCTGACAAGAGTTGACCGAAACTGTCCTCCAGTCACGATAGAGGTACTAGATCCAATATAGGGTGGCCAGAGAAGCCGGATCGGACCACGAAAAGGTTGAGACAGTGCAACTGTTTTGCAGGTTAAAGAGGCTGTGGACATGACCGGGATTCTCTGGGTTTGATCACCCAGGAAGTCTGTACTATTTAGTAGTGTCGCGAGCTTTTAGTGGAGGTGGCTGATGGCGACGAACGGTGATGGCAGATGGCAGCAGATGCGGACAGTGGTGGAACACACTGATTTTTCTAGATTTTGATTGGAACTTCCCTCCGGTCACGATGGCGGCCTTGATCTAGCGTTGGGTGACCACAGAGCAGTAGATCGGGGTTGAGGTATTGCAGTGGTTTAGGATGTTTCTGGCCTTTTTTTGGTGGGGTCATGGCATGTGAACACTAGATCGGAATAGAGGGGAGTAGTTCAATGAGGGTGGTGTGGTCGAGGGACTCTTCAAGTGGCGACGTCGGCGTGTGGTGGTGGCTGATGGGGCTTTTTTTTAGGTGGAGTCACGACGCCTGAATACTAGATCAGAATAGAGGGGAATAGTCTGATTAGGGTGGTGTGGTTGGGGGAGTCTTCAGGTGGCGACACCGGTGCGTGGCGGTGGCTAATGGCGAACGACTATTGTACGTTGGGTTTTTTGTGGTTCTTTTTCAAAGCTAATTTGGTGTTAGGACGTGTTTGGGTTGTTGTATTCAGGTGAGTTTTGGTGGGATGGCAGCAGTGATAGGGGATCGTTGTTTGTGCTTTGATACCACTTGATGCGGGACAGTAGCTAAATAATAACAATAAACTGAAAATAAAAGATAAGCTAATCCAAATTACATGGATTAATCCCAAATCACATGGACAAACCCAACACTCAATCACAGAGTATGAAAAGTAATATTTTAATCTGACTTCATTCATAAGCTGCCAAATAACAACTGAATCCCCCATATATATACATATATATAAGGAAAATCCAAACCTAAAAATAAAGAATAAATCCTAAGAAGATAAGAACAGCTGATAAGATAACAATGGGAGAAAATAAGCCTAATCCTAATCTTATTCCAATAAAGAAGCTAACTAAGATAATAATTCTTAATATTTTCAATTATATAATTATCTTCATAATTAAAATATCCCCCAGTACTTAAATTAAATTCCCTAACTCTACCACTTCTCTCATAATCCATCATTCTCCACCACTTCAAAAGAACTCAATCTGTGTTGCAAACTGTTTAAGGATCAACAACTCAGATTTGTGGAGAAATAAGGCAAAGTCATGAAACTCAAGGAAGTCGAAGTCATTAGGAGGTGAAAAAAAAGTGCACTGGAAATGCTTGTTGTCGATGTGCTTGAAACCAGGTAGGTAGGATAAAATCAATATCCAAGGCATATGTATCTACTCAAACCTTAATCATACAATCAAGCTTGTCTTCATGTTTGTCTTGAATCTTTTCAACATCCTTAATATGCTCAGTAAAATCTAGTTGAACTAGCTCTACAAAGTCAATTGTACAAGGAACTAACTCAATAGGTGCAACCTCCACTTGAATATCTTCATTGTCGGTGACTTCATCTTGTCTTAGAACTGGCTCATATTCCAAAGCCTTTTATGGGTGCTCTTTGAAGTCTTCCCTATCATCAATGAGCTTTGAGTGATCAAGCTCAAGATCAACTTCCATTGTCATAATATCCAAAGGTTTGCACAATTCCTTATATTCTTGTAGCAATTGGATTATCGTCTCTCGAGCTAGGGATAAAGCTATTGGATTGGACTTCTGGTCTATCACAAGTTCATCATAGGTACCATACCCCTCATAACTTTCGTAAACATGCTCATACCCAATATAACCATGGTAAGCATCTTGAGAAGCATACAAATAATTTTTATAAGCAAATCTGTCATCATCATAAACATAATCGCCATTACCATTCAAAGTATGGACATCTCGAGAACTCTGCTCATACACATACTCATATCAGAGCTGCAATTCTTCAAGTCATCTCTCATCATGATAAACCCAATATTTAATTTCATCATATTCTGCATACATACTTCGGGGAAGATAGCGTCAACCATACTTTATCAATTTAGATTTCAACTCATCCATACGATAGTAAGCACTTGATAGCTGAGCTTGTAGGTTTCTTATACGATCCCTAGTACGGTAAAACATGATAAGAAACTAGAATAGCTCAAACATATTTATTTTTTTTCTCGGTCTTTTCTCTTTTTTTCCTTCTTTTTTTTTAAATCAGAAAGAAAATATAATAATTGGAGTAGACTAAAAAAAATATGAATTTTTTTAAGAACTGGCTCGGCTTTCTCTGTTATCAGTGCGGCTCGGCTCGTTTCTTCTTCTATCTAGTGCAACTGAACCGAGACAGGGTAAGGTCTGATCGGATCCGACGCAAATCAGATCAAATCAGTGCCAAACTGAAAGGAGTTGACCAAAATTGTCCTTCGATCACGATAGAGGTACTGGATTTGACGTAAGGTGGGTGGAGGAGCCGGATCGAACCTCGAAAAGGTTGAGATAGTGCAATTATTTTGCAGGTGAAAAAGGCGATGGACAGGGCTAGGCTTCTCGGGTTTGATCGCCCAAGATGTTCATACTGTTTGATAGTGTCGCGAGCTTTTGGTAAAGGTGGCTGACAGCAGCGGCCAGCGGTGGCAAGCGGCAGCAGATGCGGATAGTGGTGGAACACGTTGATTTTTTCATATTTTGGTCGGAGCTTCCCTCCAGCCACGATAGATGGGCCCGGTCTAGTGTTAGGTGACTGGAGAGCCATAGATCGAGGCTGAGGTATTGTAGTGGTTTAGGATGTTTTTGGCCTTTTTTTGGTGGGGTCACAACGCTTGAATACCATATCGGAATAGAGGGGAGTAGTCCGATCAATGTGGTGTGGTCAGGGGAGTCTTCAGGTGGCGACACCGACACGTGGCGATGGCTGATGGAAGACGGTTACTGTACGTTGGGTTTTTTATGGTTTTTTTCAAAGCTGATTTAGCGTTATGACGTGTTTGGGTTGGTGTATTCAGATGAGTTTTGATGTGATGGTAGTAGTGATGGAGGATCGTTGTTTGCGTTTTGATACTATTTGATGCTGAATAGTAGCTAAGTAATAACACTAAACTGAAAATAAAAGATAAACTAGTCCAAATCACATGGACAAACCCAACACTCAATCACAGAGTATAAAAGTAATATTTTAATCTGATTTCATTCAAAAACTGCCAAAACCTAGAGATAAGAATAAATCATAAGAAGATAAGAACAAATGATCAGATAACAATGGGAGAAGATAAGCCTAATCCTAATCATATTTTAATAAGGAAACTAACTAAGATAATAATTCTTAATATTTCCAATTGCATAATTATCCCATAATAAAAATACCTCCCAATATTTAAATTAAATTCCCTAACTCTACCACTTCCCTTGTACTCCATCACATATAAATTATTATCATACCCCTATCATCTTGGGAAATTGTAAAAGAAGTGTTATGTGGGCATCCCGGAAAAATAAAAATAAAAAGATTTCTGATGAACTCACTACTTTAGAGAGAGAGCTCTTTTACCTAACTGCTTTTTTATTCGATCAGATAAAGTACATGAAGTTGATTTCTCTTCCAGCTTTTAAAGATTAAAACATAAGGAATGCTTGATGTGACTATCAAAGAAATTGTTTATTCTATGTTCCGGAGAAAAAAAATTACTTAAGAAAGAGCTTAATAGTTTCTAAAACTCGAATAAGATGATTTTTATTTCATTTCGTAGGATTCAAAAAATATCTCCGAATGCTAGCATTAGAATCAATGATTCTCTCATCAAAAGCATAGTATGTATGGATTCATGCAATGCACACAATTGACTGAGATTTGACTGTTATATGACATTAAAAGCTGCACAAGTTGTTTCTGGACATTAGTTTACCTTTTGTAAATTGAACCTAAACTCAGTCTGAACTGCAGATTTTAGGGAACATATAATTGACAATTTGAAAAATTATCGAAAGATATTCCTCATTCTTGATAGAGTATAGTATTTTGTTGAAAATTATAAATGTGATCCTTGGAGTATCTTACGTAGTTCTGCTTTATTTGTTTACTTGGAATTCTTTAACAGAGGGTAAATCTAGTGAGGTATGGATCTGTGACATCTTCTGGTTCAGGTAATAGTTGTGTTCAGAACCTTTCTATTATGAACATTTGGCTTACCTATTCTAGGCTTCTCTAAAAGGAATTTAACTTTGCTTTAGATGAATTTGATATAAGAAAGGAATATATTCTATAACTTGAAGCGAAATTAAGCAATAATAAGACAACATTATTGGCCCTACATGAATTCACGAAGAGATCGCGAACATACTTCTAAAATGCAAAGTATAATGTTTTAACATTACTGTGTCTGTGTTAGATAACTTAGATTTATGAAATCATCATTCTGGCTGTTCCAATGGTGAGATTGGGATATATTTGCTAGATTTTGATTCCTTTCTGGTCACAATTTGAGTCTTGTTATTCTACACTGAAAAGAAATTATGTTTCTGTTGAGGGCAAGCTTTTGCAGAATGACTAAATGTACTGGAATGAGTCGATAATAATGAATTGGAAGCACATGCATTGATCTTGTTAGGTAATCTGTTGGATTAAGAAATTATATTCATGCTGAATCATGTGTTGAATAAATTGAAATGGTTGCTTTCTTGATATCCAAACATTTCTTGGTTTTTTAATTTGATGTCTTATACCACATTGAATACGGCTTTCCTTCCCAGTAGCAAATCTTGGAACAAAATTTTCATATTTTCTTCAAAAAATATTTGCTACCAATTTAGGCATGCTTTAAAATATTTACATACATGTTTTTGGATGTATTCTGCATGTCAAGCCATAGATGATCAAGGGGTTATGTGGTGATAGGAGGAAGGAGATGATGGGAGGGAGAGAGAGAGGCCCAGGCCATCTAAAAAACAACCCATTTTTTTGTGGGTGTGAAGGGTATTTGTAAGTAATCCTCGTTTGACTAATTCACTTGTGTTGGGGGTAGCCAATAGAAGTGCAAGCTCATGTCCAATTATCCTCTCTGTAAGACTCAGCCTAACTCAATTAACAGTGGAGACTAGCCCTGTAAAGTTCCCCTAAAGGCTACTTTCAGCTTCAATTGCACTCGAACTATAGAAACTTGGATAGAATCCTTTATTATATTTATTTAATAGAGTCTGGCCCCATTTGGAGAACCAGATATCTACCAGAAGCTGCTCTGCCCCTCACTGTTAGTGCCATGATCATGAATTTGTTTCTTTCTTCTTCTTAATTTCTATGCTATTCTTGCTCTTATCTCTTGGATTGCATGAAGATTGAAGTAAATGATTTGGAAGCTACAACTGATGATATGTTAATCTGTTATGCACTCATGAAATAACACTGCGACCAACATGTTCCAAATATTAAGCTTTTTGTCTGTTCTTATTTTGCCCCTCTACAATAGTTGATCTGCTTCTCGTATAATTAAATAGTTAAAAGATTTCATATTATTCAGAATAGAGAACATAATACAAATACATCACTCTTGTAATCTTTGTTGGCTTCATGAGAAAATTAGAAGTACTTATAAATGCTATAGGATATACTGAATTTCTTGGTGATGCAGGATGGCAGAGCCAAAGGAAAGAAATTCAATGCCTGCAATTCCATTAGATATGCAAGTGGTCTCGAAGCGGTGTGAAAATCTTGAGAAGGAAGTGCGGTCACTTAAACTCAACTTATCTTTCATCAATATGTAATAATGCTAAGTGATGTTATTTAACTCACAACTACTAACTATATGAAAATGACTGATGTTATTTTTGCTGGTATTGCCTTCTTGATTTGTTATTGGTAAACTTAATCAGGATACTAGTACTCTGTGATTCTGGTAACTTGTTCACATGGGTAGAGTGGATAAAAACAAGTTGTTTCCCAAAGAAATGTGAATTATGATTTGACAACTTATGATTTAACCCTTACTTCCAAATGAAATTCTAGTAATCTAATTTGTTAACAGATTAGACATATTTGATATCATGCTTTAGTTGGACTTGCTTCCTTGTTAAAATTGGACTACCCTATTATAACATTTGAATGTTTTGTGGTGGGATAATGCAAGTAAGTGGGTGTCTAGTTTAGTTTGTAGAGTTGCTTGTCATTGCACAAGAGACAGGGATCGAACCCTTCTCACACCAAGGATGGAGAGATAAGATATGAGAGAGGGTTTCCTCCCATTGTGTAGCCCGATTCTGAACAAACTAAGCAGATAGAAGAGCTTCAGAAGCAGAACAAGGACTTGGCATATGAAAAAGAGCACCTTCTAAAAGAGATTGAGAGGATCCTTGGAGAAACAGGCAAGTGAACTCAATTATACTAGTCTCTTGTCTGCCTAAGGTGGTTATACTCTCAAGTATGCAGCAAAGACAGAATTTCCCCAGATCTTGTTTGGACCCCAAGATAATCCTACAACAGGGATAAATAAGTAAAACAATGTTATCTACGCTTGATATATTAGTACAGGTGGGTGGCTTGTTTGCCAAAATATATTAGTACAAGTGGGAGGCATTCAAGCATTTTAAACAGTGGAGAACCATGATTGAAAAGCAAACAGGGGAGCAGATTAAAAGGTTAAGAACAGATAATGGTTTGGAATTTTGTTCAAATGAGTTTGATGATTACTGTAAAGATGAAGGTATTGTTAGACACAAGATAGTCAGAGGTACACCACAACAGAATAGAGTTGCTGAGTAAATGAACAGAACTCTTAGAGCTCGTTGTATGATCTCAAATGCCGAGTTGATTAAGAAGTTTGGGGCAGAGACGACGTTTACTGCTTGTTATTTGGTGAATTAATCTCCTGCTATAGCATAAAGTGTAAAACCCCACATGAAGTGTGGTCTAGTAACCCTCCTTATTATTCTACGGTAAAAACATTTGGATGTACTGCATATGCACATGTTAATGATGGAAAATTAGAGCCTAGAGCTAAAAAGTGCATTTTTCTTGGTTATGTTGATGGTGTGAAAAGATATAGATTATGGTCTCCTGGTCCTAAGTTACCTAAATTTCTCATTAGTCTGTTGCTTGTGATTTTAAACAGTGTAAGAGTAGCACACAACAAGTGGAGTTGGAATGTTTTGATTTAGATCATCTGCAAAACATTTCCACACAACGTGTTTCTGATCAGAGTGAGAATTTTGGTGAAGAACATACTCAACAAATTCAAAATGAACCTTATAGCATTGTCAAACACAGACCAAGAAGATATACTAGACTACCGTTGAGGTACAGTAATATTGTTTTGTCTAGTAATACAGATGTTATTGTCTATGTTTTGTTAGTTGCGCAAGAAACCAGTGATGCGGGTGAACCTTCTACATATAAAGAAGTCATTGTTTAAGCTTATTCTTTAAAGTGACTAGTAGTCATGCATGATGAAATGAAGTCTCTTGAGAAGAATCAGACTTAGAAATTGATCAAACCACCAATGGGTAAAAGGATAGTTGGTTACAACTGGATATTCAAAAAGAAAGAAGGCATCCCAAATATTAAAAAGATTGGGACAACAGATAAT
Organism: Bretschneidera sinensis; assembly: GCA_023935145.1. NCBI lineage: Eukaryota > Viridiplantae > Streptophyta > Magnoliopsida > Brassicales > Akaniaceae > Bretschneidera > Bretschneidera sinensis. The sequence goes on from CM043704.1 coordinate 97,031,019, forward strand.
CCAGTAAACATGTTGACTAAACCACTTCTAATGTTCAAGTTCGAGCATTGCTTGGACTTGATTGGCACTACTTACAGTATTTGAATTATGCCCGGATGGGGCATTTGTTGAGATGGTGAAGAGTATTTACTATTTGTGAAAATTCAAGTCAAGGTGGAGATTTGTTAATTTATTGCCTAAATTTTTTGGAGTAAAAGTAGGTTCATTCTCTTTTAATTGTCACGTCATCATGCAAGAGTACAAATTAGGAAGTAAGAGTTATAACTCCGAAACACGTAAATTTTTTGTATCTATTTATTTTTCAGCTGCTTTATTCCTAACCAAAATTATAAAACTAAGCCACAATAATCACAAATTTATTATATGAGGTTTGTGGATTTTTTTCATATCAAAGAGATTGTAAAATATATTCGTCAATGGCAGTGACATTGTCTTGAATCATAATTAGGAAGATCATAATCCCACATTAATAAAAGCATTTTCAATGTATAGAATTCTTTTATTCATCAAAATGCACACAAATAGTACCTAAACAGAACATATTACATGCAATTGAGCAAACACCAACCACACTTTCGAGATTACAAGGCACAACAAGTGCTACAACAGAAGACACGCAGATGGAGAAACAATTCCACACAAAACAAAAAATGTTGTTATTTGTCTAAGTTTCAAACATATCCAAACATGGTCTAAAGTTGGTTAATGTCCAAACCAATTGTGGGATATCAAAGTTCAGCAAGTTATAAGGTTGCACACATGTGTGTGCCTCAATTTTGAGCATGGGAAGGTCAAGCACACTGCTGTGGAAGTTTCTGCCCACAGGCAGGAGGTGTGCGCACAGCATCAGGAGGTTGCAGCATCAGGTCACGCCGCAGCACACAGCACCACACCAAAACGCACAGCATCACTTGGAGAGTGATGAAGGGCTGAGATTAAAGGAAGAACATTTTCAAAGGGTCAAGAATAATTCACAAGATTGTCCAAGAATTAAGAGGCTATAAAAAGGGTTTCCTAGCCTCATTTCAAGTGGTGAAAAAGGTGTGTGAGAGAACCACACAGGTTGTGACATTGTGAGATCATTGAAAACACAAGAGAGAATTGTGTGAGAGACATAAACACAAGAGGGACTCTTGTAGTGAGGCTGGTTGTAAAGAAGAGAGGTTAGTAGAGAATTGATAGAAAACATTGTAATAGGTCTATCACTTTCTCGTTCTCTTCTTGGTTCTTCAAGAACTTGGATTCTTGAAGGGGATTGCTGTAACTTTGTAAGAACCATTGAGATAGTGCAGAGAGTTCGGAGGAACTCACGGGGACATAGGCACATTGCCGAACCTCGACAACAAATTACTTGTCTTCTTTCTTTCTTTGATTTTCTGTTCTTGTGTTCGATTGCTGAAATTCTTTCTACAAGTCATTCAAGACTTGGGTGTTTGGAAGATCACCACCTGGGCATCTTGTCAAGGTGATTTCCAACAGTGGTATCAGAGCTTTGGTCAGTGGTATCAGAGCACAGCAGCTGGTTATCGGAACAAGAAGTAGAAGGTACGGAGCCAAGACTCCAAGAATCAAAGATCAACTTCTTGGGTGATTCAAGAACGGAGTTAAGATCTATATCTGATCGTGTTCTTGAGGTAAATCAAGAACGGTGTTAAGATCAATATCTGATCGTGTTCTTGAGGGTGATTCAAGAACGGTGAAAAGATCAAGATCTGGTCGTGTTCTTGAGAGTGATTCAAGAATGGTTAAGATCCATCTTCGATCTGTGTTCTTGAGGTTGAAGAAAGCAGTTGTGGTTAGTGCACAAATCTGGGATCTTGTCTGCAAAGATGGCTTCAAATTTCTGTGTGGAGAAGTTTGATGGAAAGGGGGACTTTGCCCTATGGAAGCGGAAGATCAAAGCGGTTCTCATGCAGCAGAAAGTGGACTTGGCTATTGGAGAAGATGATGCTTTTCCAGCTAGTGCCACGGAGGACCAGCGGACCGAGATGAAGAAGATGGCTTACAGCACCATTTTCTTGCACATGTCGGATAATGTCACAAGGGAGTGCGGAGACTCAGAGGATCCGGCTGTCATATGGAAGAAATTAGATGAGTTGTTTCTTACCAAGACTCTCCCGGATAAGAGGTATCTTCGGAAACGAATCTTTGCTTTTAAATTTGATCCTAAGAAAGAGTTGCAAGATAATCTTCATGCCAAGAAAAGGAGTGCATCAAGTGGTAAAGGGCTGTTCTTTAAAAGAAGGCCAGCAACTTGGTATGGCAGCAACCATGGCTACTACCGGGACAGAGGTAGAGGAGAGAGCCATGGGAGAGTGCACAGCAGCATGTATGGCTACTACCGGGACATAGGTAGAGGAGAGAGCCATAGGAGAGTGCAGAACAGCATGCATGGCTACTACCGGGACAGAGGTAGAGGAGAAAGCCATGGGAGAATGCATTCCAAACTGAGATTTGAAGGGAAGAGCTGCTACTACTGCCATAAGGAGGGTCATGTCAAGAAAGATTGCAAGAAGATGACAAGGGATAGAGGAGGAAACCATACCAAGAATGGAGAGGCTTCAGTTGCCAAAACAGAACAGCAAGATGATGATGTTCTTGTTGTGTGCTCAAGTGTGAGCAAGGGGCAAGAAGGCAGCGGGAAACGGATCTTGGATACCGGGTGCACTCATCATATGAGCCCTCACAAAGAATGGTTCAAGAATTTCAAGAAGATCAATGATGGAATGGTCTTCTTGGGGAATGATAATTCTTGCCAAGTGAGAGGGATTGGAGATATCCAATTGAGGATGTTTGATGGATTCACAAGGCTACTGGAAAATGTGAGGTATGTTCCAGATTTGAAGAGGAACTTGATCTCATTGGGGCAGCTAGATTCCATGGGCTATACATGCAAGATAAAGGGAGGAAAGATCAAGGTGGCCAAGGGATCTTTGGTGGTGATCAAGGCAGCAAGAAACGATGGACTCTATGAGATGATCGGAGAAACAGAAACCAATGATCAAGCAGCAAGCTTGATGGCTGAGCTGGACAAGGCAGCCCTTTGGCACACTCGCTTGGGACACATGAGCGAAAAGGGCCTGCAAGTGCTTAGCAAGGAAGGTCTACTTGGTGGTGACAAAGTAGAAGAACTGGATTTTTGTAAGAGCTGTGTTTTTGGGCAGCAACATCAGGTCAGCTTCAACACCGGAGTGCACAAGTCTAAGGGCATTCTTGACTACATTCATGCAGACCTTTGGGGACCAGCAAGGACACCAACACAGGGAGGTAACATTTACTTTCTGTCTTTAATTGATGATTATTCAAGAAAAGTATGGGTTTATTTGGTTAAGAATAAATTAGATGCCTTGAATAAATTAGTGGTGTGGAAAGGGCTGGTTGAGACTCAAATGGGTAGAGTAGTTAAGGGAATAAGAACCGATAATGGCTTAGAAATTTTTAACCAAGAACTTGATCAATTCTGTAGGTTAAATGGCATTCTAAGACATAGGACGGTTGTGGAAACTCCTCAGCAAAATGGAGTTGCTGAGTTGATGAATAAGACCCTTATGGAAAAGGTTAGGTGCATGTTAGATGGATCCGGGTTACCAAAATATTTTTGGGGAGAAGCTGTAGCTACAGCTGCATATTTGATTAATAGATCACCCTCTAGGATTGTGTTCCAAAAGACTCCCATGGAGATGTGGAGTGGAAAACCCCCTGAGTTGGACAACCTTAGGACTTTTGGGTGTGCTGCGTATGCACTCCAAAAGGAGGATAAGCTTAGCTCAGGATCTAGAAAATATGTGTTTCTAGGATATGGGGAAGGGGCTAAGGGGTACAGGTTGTGGTCCTTAGAAAAAGAAGGATTTAAACTCATAATAAGTAGGGATGTTGTCTTTAATGAATTATTATTTCCCTACTTGGAGAAAACTAACCCTGCAGGGGCTAGTGAGCAAACCAATTCAGAAATTGTTGAGCATAGCATCAAGGGAGATTCTGTTCAGGTAGAGCAAAGGAGGCAAGAGGGTTCGAACCAGGTAGAGCCCTTGGATGATTGCCAAGCTCAAGAAACTCAAGAAGAGGCTGAACAAGAAAAGGATGTTGCAGCAAGTCAGAAGGACTTTCAGCTTATAAGAGACCGGGAAAGAAGGCTGGTCGGACCACCTTCAAGATGTGGGTTTGCGGATGCTGCGGATGCAGCAGCTCCTTGGACAGAAGGAGAGATGAGTGAACAAGAAACTTACACGGATGCCATGGAGTGTAAGGATTCGTCAAAGTGGCAGCTAGCTATGGAGGAAGAAATGGATTCTTTGAGAAAGAACAACTTCTGGGAATTGGTGAAAATTCTAGGAAATCGGAAAGTTGTGGAATGTAAGTGCACTTACAAGATTAAAGAAGGGTGCCCTCCAAGAGATGAAGTCCTTAACAAGGTTAAGCTAGTGGCGAATGGGTTCACAAGAAGAGAAGACATAGGTTTCACAGAAACTTTCTCACCTGGACACAAGGTGGAGAAGATGGTGAGTATCCTCACCTATGTCATTGATGGGCTGTTAGTTTGGAACAGCAGGAAGAGGATGGAAAGGTTTACATCTCAACTCAGTGAGGAGTTCGAGAGGAAGGATCTCAGCCTTGCACAAAAGATCCTTGGGATGAGGAGAATCATCCGGGAAAGGAAGAGAAACAGGTCAAGGGTTTCTTGGGCAATGGATGTTTTCAGCAAATGTGTGAGTAATCCCGGAAAAGAGAGTTGTCTTCGGATGAAGTGGCTGCTGAGGTACATGGAGGCTCAGTGGCAGCCAGTTGTAGCACTCATAACAACCAGGGCAGAATGCATAGCGGCTACGGAAGCCATAAAGGAGGCTATGGGGTGCAAGGGGTTGTTGGACGAGTGGGAGGTCCTAAAAGAGCAAGTGGTGATATCTTTGGATAGCCAAAGTGTGGGGCACTTGTGGAGGTATCCAGTGTTCCATGAGGGGACGGAGCATATGGATGTTCGGTATCATTACATTCTGGAAAATGGTACGAAAGGATGCATTCATGTTGACAAGAAGACCACGAAGAAAAGTCCTGCAGATTTAGGCACCAAGGTTCTACCTCTAAGAAGGTCCAATCATTGCCTTGGACTTCTTAGGAATGGAGTTGGTTAATTGGTAACTCCAGATGAGTTTGGATCCCGAAGCTTTCTGCACAATAGTTCAGGTTTTTGAACTCTTAGACAAAGGTAGAGATTGTTGTTATTTGTCTAAGTTTCAAACATATCCAAACATGGTCTAAAGTTGGTTAATGTCCAAACCAATTATGGGATATCAAAGTTCAGCAAGTTATAAGGTTGCACACATGTGTGTGCCTCAATTTTGAGCATGGGAAGGTCAGGCACACTGCTGTGGAAGTTTCTGCCCACAGGCAGGAGGTGTGCGCACAGCATCAGGAGGCTGCAGCATCAGGTCACGCCGCAGCACACAGCACCACACCAAAACGCACAGCATCACTTGGAAAGTGATGAAGGGCTGAGATTAAAGGAAGAACATTTTCAAAGGGTCAAGAATGATTCACAAGATTGTCCAAGAATTAAGAGGCTATAAAAAGGGTTTCCTAGCCTCATTTCAAGTAGTGAAAAAGGTGTGTGAGAGAACCACACAGGTTGTGACATTGTGAGATCATTGTAAACACAAGAGAGAATTGTGTGAGAGACATAAACACAAGAGGGACTCTTGTAGTGAGGCTGGTTGTAAAGAATAGAGGTTAGTAGAGAATTGATAGAAAACATTGTAATAGGTCTATCACTTTCTCGTTCTCTTCTTGGTTCTTCAAGAACTTAGATTCTTGAAGGGGATTGCTGTAACTTTGTAAGAACCATTGAGATAGTGCAGAGAGTTCGGAGGAACTCACGGGGACGTAGGCACATTGCCGAACCTCGACAACAAATTACTTGTCTTCTTTCTTTCTTTGATTTTCTGTTCTTGTGTTCGATTGCTGAAATTCTTTCTACAAGTCATTCAAGACTTGAGTGTTTGGAAGATCACCACCTGGGCATCTTGTCAAGGTGATTTCCAACAAAAAAGATAAGAAAAAAATGAATAAGTTGAAGCAATCAACCAACTTCTTCACCTTAATTTTACAATTGACACAAATATTGAAGAGTTTTAGAGGAAAAAAAAAAAAAAACCTTGTACTAGAGAACAAAAGAAGAGTACAGTCATTTGCCTGATGGTTCACCTCACCTGTAAAGAAAAGGAAAAGTAATCAATAATGGAGTAGAATGATGTCAAGGTAAGAGAGAATTTAGAAGTAATTAGGCCAATTACTTGAATGGTCTACGTCACAACTAATATGTCTGAAAAATGAGAAGTTCTTGTCTGAAACAATGCCATGAGAAATACATGGTACAAAGTTGCATCTCACCGTTAAATAGTATGAAAAGAGAGAGAGAAAAAAAATATATTTTATTTTCATTCAAAAGTGAGATGAACACATGTATCTCTCATGACACTGTACTAGGCAAGAATTTTTCCTAAAGAAGGTACTCAATTTTGCTATCTAACATCTCTAGTTCCTTATATACAAAAATTGTTGTGAGAAATATTGAGCATATACATTATTGTTCTTCTACGCAAGTGATACCACAAAATTAGGAGCAGAACCTCTGTTCCAAAACAGCAAAGCCATAAAATCAGAGCAAAACTTTGCTGGATTACTCCAAAGATTGTTTTGTGTAATTTAGAAAATTCCAGGCCAAGAGAGCATTTATGATAGAGTGGTTTCCAAGCTATAAGCAAGATTACTTCCTACAAGCAGCATCATACACAATACCATATTCTATTACGAACAAAAGAAGAAAATAATTAAGGAATAATTGTTGTTGGCCTTACCTTCAATATTATGTCTCAATCAATCAACCTCCATTAACATTATTAGCCTTCAAGTTAGCATAACAGACCTCCTGACAGTTCATGTCTCCTAAGACAAAATAAGCACAAATGAATTAGGTCTTTGAGATGGCCGGTTAAGATTATTCAAATGAAACAAACAATATAAATTCAAAAGGAAATGGGAAAAAGAACAAAAAAAGACTAAGAAATACAAGAAGAGAACCAAAGAGGTATTGATAGAAGCTAGGAATCAGTGTCATCAAATGGGAACAAGTCAGACCAAAAAGAACTCTATTGCAAATTTAAGAGATGTGAATATGTGTAATCAGAAGAGGGAATTTTCAAAAACAAAAGAAAATTCAAGAGTAATCAGTAGAATAGAAGAAAAAAAACGGTTAAAATATTTGTAGGGAATTCAGAATCCAACCTAACGATGATTGTCACTCTTCATCAGATTCATCAGTCACAATTATCAAATACCATGGAAGCCACATGTTGGACTTTGTAGAAATCCTCTCCTCCTTGAACCAATTTATCTTTGAATGTCTTTGGCATCCCATAAACCTCAAATTCTTGCAGGGTTGTGATGAACCTCAACCCATCTGGAGCCCTCTTCAATTTTTCACAGCTTCCAATGTGCAAAACACAAAGATTGGGCATGGATCCTTCATCCACTTCCCACTCCTCTAAATTGTTCAGTACAAACAGGTCCAGAGTGTGGAGTCTAGGAAAACCTTGTGCAGAGCAAACCATTTCCCTCCCAATAAACGCATCCCAACGTAAAATAAGAATCCTTAAGTTAGGCAGCTTCGCTAGAATTGGCATTGGGTCTTGTTCAAGTTCACCTGTGCCTAAGGTTATGGAAGTGATGTCGAGAGGGAATTGGTGGCTATCTGGTAACTTCACTATCCGCAAATACAACAACAATTCAAAGAGATTTATATAACCCGGCAACAGTTGGCTTACATCAACGGGAGGTGCTGGCGGGTGTAAGTCGCTCTCTGTCACACCAAATTCTGAAGAACCTCCTAAGGACAATGACTGGAGATGTTTTAATGCAACACTTAACGATGCAGGCATGATTTCCGTTAAATCTTTGCTCTTAGAAGAGCGGTATATTGTTAACTTTCTAAGATTTGTCATATTAAAGAGATCATTTACATTGCAAATCCCCACTTGAAAGTTCCCAAGTGTTCGTAAGTTTCTCAAATTACCCAATTGCAACATTGTTTTAGTATCGCATCTACAAGGGAGATATAGATGTCTCAACCTTTCCATCTTCCATATTACATTGGGCACATGGGCATCATAGACGCGTAAATCTAAAGTCTCTAACAACCTTAAATTCCCAAGTGATGATGGCAACTCCGCCACGTTTGCATCTTTTAAACTCAAGAACCTCAAGTGGATGAGTTTACCAATATCTTTTGGTAGCTTCCCTCCTTCAACTTCAGCTCCTTCAAGATCTAAGACTCTAAGCAACTTCAAGTTGTCGAATTTTGGCTCCAATAATTTCCAGTTTCTATTATCTGATGAAATGTAATTCACAATTCTATTGAAGTATAAGAGAGACCTGAGATGAGGAATTCTGATGTGCTTTTGGTGGAAACATCTATCGTCCTTAGTGAGACGGTACAAATGTACAGCTAGTCTGAGAAAGTTACCAGTCGACAGAGAAGATAAAACATCATCACTCTCATCCTGAGGCTGCGGATTGATAACTTGTAGAAAGCTCTCCTTTTCTGCTTTCAACAAGCAGAGATCTCTCATGATGTCATGCATGCAACACGTTACAATTTTTGAACTTACAATGTCTCTTGCTCCAACTAAAACCATGCTCCTCTCTATCAGTTCCTCAAGGTAGCCTTCTGCAACATCCTCAACATCCTCAGTTTTGTGCTGCTCCAATGTAATCATTCCTTCTGCAATCCAAAATCTAATCAATTTTTCTGCTGGGATCTCATAGTCCTCTGGAAAGTGGCCCAAGTGAAGAAAGCACTGCTTTAGTTGGAGTGGCAAATCATCGTAGCTTAAAGAAAACACATCAAAAACCTCTGAATGATTTTCTCCATGGCCATTGCCTTTAGTTATGTATGATTTGATGTTATCGTGCATGTTTTGCCACTGATTTACTTTATTTTTTCGGCGCAAGAGTCCTCCGAGCAGTGTGATGGCTAAAGGTAAACCTGCACAATGTTTAACCATTTGCTTCCCTAGATCTTCCATTCTTCCATCAATGGTAAACTCTGCAAAAGAACAAAAATTGATTGAAATATTTAACATTTATATGAGCTTCTGAAAATTGCATAAAATACTTTCCATATGTAATCCAATGTATTCTTTTGTTCTTGCTATATAAAACTTTTTTTTCTCTCTTTTTTCAGGGAGAGTAAATAAAATGTGCATTTGTTTAAGAAGAAAATAAGAAATTAACTTAATTCCAAGAAATTTGAAAACTCTGTGTTGTGAAACGTGCAACAATTATGATGAATAATACGAAAAATAAAGAGATAGATAAAGCAATTAAACACACAGATTTAACGTGGTTCGGCAGTATGCCTACGTCCACGGGAGTGAGCAGCGGCTAAATTTCATTATGTCAAAGTAGAGTTACATCATATGTATTTATACTAACCCTAATCGTATAGAGATATTAAAAAATTCCTCAAATACTCCTATACCGTACCGTGGGGGCGTTGCCCCGCACCCCTAACCTATTAATCGTCCCTACCAATAAAACGATAAATTCCAAGCCCAAAAGGGCTGATGCGGTCGTTCCACTCCGCTTTACTCTGGCATCAACCTTAATTTCTCTGTAAATATGTTTCATTCAATATGAGCCACATGCTACAACACTTTGTCCACATAAATCAACTCAAATTAGCACACAACTAGTCTGCATATCCAAATTTCTAAGTTGATTAAACTGCAAGAGAAATTGTAGAAAACTAATATTCTAGTCCAACCTTCCCTATTTCTCCTCACTAAATGGAAAACTTGTCTTTTGGAATCATTCTTTTTTTAATTAATCTTATTTATAAAATAAAAAAAATCTAGTTCTCTTTGCAAAAACTAAAAATTTCTCAATTGCGCATCAAAAGATGGATGAACAAAGAAACTAATCATTTAACCAAAGAGGATAATCAGTAAGTTAGTATAACAAACATGGTGAATATCTTTGAAAAGAGAAACAAATGATCTTTGCACATGAACATTGACAATATGAAGTGCTTGTGAGATATTACCTGCATCATCTTTTCTAGAAAAGGCTATCTTCTGAAACAATTCCCAGCTCTCTTCATCTTTTAAGCATTGTCGTTCATGAAGAAATCCTTCAGGATCTGCATAGAAAGCTACATCTTTGTTGCGAGATGTAAGCAATATTATGCTACCTGTTTCATCCGGGAAGGCAGCCTTTAGACTGTTCCAAGCCTGAATGTTCCAGATATCATCAAGTACCACCAGACATTTGTTGTTTTGCAAGAATTGATGTAACTCCTCTGCCAATTCTTCATCACTCAACTTTTCAAGTCTGTCCTTGTCACCTTTAGTGAGCCCCAAAAGAATTGCCTCCCACACGTCTCTTCTTTGATATTGTTGAGAAATATAGGACCAAGCGAATTGATTAAAATGACGCCTAACTTGGGTATGATGGTAGATTTTCTTGGCAAGCGTGGTCTTCCCCAGAACACCCGTGCCACATATCGAAACAACTCGAAATTGTTTTCTTTCAGATATCAAAGCAGTGACTAATTCTTTAATATTATCTTCCATACCAACAACATTATGTTCAACGATATGAGGAAAAGACTGTCTTTGCTCTCGCTGTGAAGAACTTGAGCCTTCTGTATCCCTCAACTCTTTTATACCGTAAGCTTCCAAACTCGTTGCTATTCGAGAAATATTGGTGGTAATTACCTTAATCTCTGAACCAACCTTGTGTCGTGTTTTGGCTTCATTGAAGATGCAAGCAAACCTTCTGACAAAGCCTTTGATACCTCCTCGCCTTCTAGATGCTACTTTGAGGACAAAAGTTTCGATGATATCCTCTGCATCATAAGCAACTTCTCGGATTTCTGCAACCCAATTACGTACACTTTCGCTTTCGTCTTGTCTTGCATCTGCATCTTTCAAGAAGCACAGCATCCGTTTCAGTTCCTTCTGCAATTGATCAACTTGGTCGCTCAGTCCATATAAGAATTTTGCTTCTTGTAAGAGCAAGTCACCAAACTTTTCCACTGCAAAGGAGACCACAGCTTCAGCCATTGATCTGTTCCGCTAGGATGAGGTACAAGCCTTAATTAGTTAAGTCTTTAAGAAGTTTGTGTTTACGCATTGACCTAAAATTGCTGTCTTTTTATAAGTAAACCCTGCCATAAGGTTACATCCTCCCTTAGCTAAAATTGCTACTACTATTTTTTTTCTTTTCTTTCCTTTTCTTGGTTAGATAATTGGAATTTGGACAATATAATATCCAAATAATTTGATATTTACAGCTATACTCACAATTAAAAAAATTGGCAAGTTGCCAAGTCTGACAACCCAAATTGAACAAATCGGCAAGTTGCATGATATGGTTTGATAAAAAACAGTTATACTCACAATTAATTAAATACGGTAGCAAATAATTTTTTATTAGATTGTTTATTATATAAATGGTAGTAGTAATCTACTGTGATATTGTTGTTTTTCAAATAGTATTAGAAAAATATCATATAAAAGAGTTCCAAAGAAGATCTAAGGCACATTCATAATTCTTATATACAATGTAAACTAAAAGGGTTTACTACTACAGTTAGGATGAAAGCTTTGAATATACTGAGGTTTTTGGTTGTAAGTAAAGCAGATACTTACAACTAAAATTTTTATTGTATTGAGACTTTGAAGTGAGAATTTTACGATTTTACTCTTTCTAAAATTGTGGTTGAAAATTAATAAAATAATAGATTTGTTGGCGAATGTAGGCAAAAAAATTATCCAACCACATTAATTATGAGTGTTATTACTCTTTATTTATTTTACCTATTGGTTTTGTTTTTTGTTTTTCTAAAATTAAGTACATGATAAAATCTTAACATTAATAAAACCCATCAAAATTACTGATAAAATTTCGACAAAGTCTTGGTTTTAAACCCACCTAGCTAAGAATTCCTCTTGATTACCATTTTCCAACTAAGAAGTCAAATTAAGAATTAAGAAAGACTCATAGTGGATGAGTGAGTCTTTCACATGTCTAATGGGTTTATTTAAATTACGTATGAGTCTTTCTTAATTCTTAATTTGACTTCTTCCACTACTGCTCAACTGTTCCACGGGTGAGGCTAGCTGGCAGCTAGTGTGAGAATTTCTAATTTAATAAAAAGCTCTATTATTTGGTGAAATTGGGTTTTCTCTGCGAAGAGAGGAAAGAGAGAAGTTGTGAAGGTTTTGTTTTGTTTGTAATCGTAAGAAGTGAGCGTGTCAAACAGTCAAACTGAGGAGACAAATTCCATTAAACATTTTATGGGCATTTGCATTTAAGCATGATATAGAAGCCCATATCGGTCTGAACTATGATCCATTACAGACCCATCGAAAGGCAAAACCCCTCCTATTGAAGCGATCTGGCCCGACCCAAATGAAAGAAAAATTGGAAGAAAGGAACGGTCCACAAGATTCAAACGTAGCGTTTCATGGGAACGCGACCGAAGCTTATAGATATCAAACGTTTTATTAACTTACTATTTGGACAAGAGTGCGAAGAATTCAAGTTGAACTTAAACGGTTCTACCAGGTACAGTTTAATCTTTGTTCTATTGCATGTTTAATTTTCTCAACTTCTCTTGTCTGATTGTTTGTTTTCAGTTAACTGATTCTGTTCGTTTGCTGAGAAAACTAAGGAAAAGAAAATAATTTAAGCCATTTCATACTTTCAAAAATACATTCATAGAATTCCTATAAAAAAAAACATTCATAGAATTTTTTTATCTCTATCTGAGTTTTAAGTGATTCTGATTGAATTTAATGAATTATGTTTAGTATGATTTGCTGACAATTCTGTTTAGTGGATTATGACGACAAAAAGATGGTGAATCTTTGTGATTTGTGTTTTCCTTTGAAAAAGAAAGGCATAATACTCCATAGAATCGCATTAGGCTCAGTTGATTGAAGGCTCTTGTTTTATAAATCAAACCCTAAATACCGAATATTTTACAAAATAAAGATGCTCTCTGTTTCATTTTTTAAGATTGTGAATCAGTTGCAAAGCATAACTTCTCTTATCTATCCGTGAAATTTTGGCTGACAACTTTTCTGGGTATATCATTATTTTTTTATCAGAAACTTGTCTTTCTTGCTCATTGCATGCTATGCACATTTTGTCTCCACATTCTGATTTGTTGTGAAGTCTCGTAATTTTAATTGGTTAAATAATAAATATGACAAAAATTATGAGATTGAGGGAGTAACATTTTCTTTTTCATTTTTTCTTAGTTGGCTTTTGATTCCAGGTTGAGATTTTCGACAAACCCAGACAAAAAATAGCATTTCTTATCATTGTTCATGTTAGAGAATCAAGACGATGGGATCTTTTCTTTCAAGAACGCTTTTGTATGTACTATAATGTATACAAATATCGTACTTTTTTAACTATGTAATGTCTATTTTTTATATAATTTATTATCATCAAAGTTAATATAGAATGATTTGACAGGATGATTTTTGGTTACGCTTGTCCGGCTTATGAGTGCTTTAAAGCTGCAGAGAAAAACAAACAAGAGATAGAACAACTCCTGTTTTGGTGTCGATATTGGTATGCAAGCATGTATATTTCACAATCATGTATTCATTTTGAGCAAATTAATTATATCGAATATGCTTTTCCTCGGAATCTTGTAGGATTTTAGTTGCACTTCTTACGGTCTTTGAAAGAGTTGGGGATACTTTTATCTCGTGGTATGGCGTCTTATTTTGTAAATAGCTAGGTTTTTCTTAAAATTAGTTTCATCTTCTTTTTTATATGTTTTTGTTATTTAGTTTAGCTTATATGATTGTTTTTCTTGTTTTGCTATGTTGAAGGTTACCAATGTACAGCGAAGCAAAGTTGGCATTGTTTATATATCTCTGGCATCCTAAAACGAAAGTATGCATTCAAAAATCTGAATTTTACCATTTACAAATTTATATTGTTAAAATAAATCTTACTACTCTAGTTCTTATTTCTCATTTCAACTTCTAATGTTAATTTCTCAGGGAACAGAATATGTTTATGATACTTTTTTCCGTCCCTATGTCACGGAACATGAGACAGAAATTGATCGTAACTTGTTGGATCTAAAGGTTAAGGCTGAAGACATTTGGATTCGTTGTTGGCAAAAGGCTGCGAGTTATGGCCTGACTAGGTTTTTCAAGATTTTGCAGTATTTTTCTTCTCACTCAGCATCACAGGCTAATCATCCTGATCAGGTATGTGTAGATAAGGGAAATTAATAGCAACTGCTTTTGTAATCTTCCATCTATTTTCTTCGGTACTTCAATATATATCATTATTTGTTAAGGAAGACATCAATTTGTTTTCTACATGAACTTTCACTTTGGAATTTAATATCTAGTTGAACTGCAAACTGGTTGGAGTGCTTAGAAGTAGGTTATGTTTTGTAGGGTGAAACAATGGATTTATACATTCAGATGATTACTTGCTATGCCTTACGTACCCAATGGGGGAATATAATAAGGCTTGCCTTTTACTGCCCTTTATATTAGTGATTTGGAACTTCAAAGCTAGACAGGAGCAAACTTTCTCGCACTGAAAATGAAGATTTAGAAGAGATAAAAACTGTGAAGTGTAATCAAGAGAAAGGAATAGAAAATAAAATAAGGTGATATACACTACGACTTAAGAACACTTTTTCTTGTGAAAGAAGCTTTTAACATTGATCTTTGGTAAATGAATGAGGTTGAAAGTAGAGATAGCTGAATTTAGTTTCCTGTGTACCTGTTATTCCTGATTGCTACTGCTTATTATTTATTCAATCCTTTGATAACAACAGCCTCAATTTGCTGGGCGGTGGGTCTTCAAGGTCCTAAGTTCAAGTTGCCTGTATGTGTTTTACCGATAAAAAAAAAAAAGCCTCATTTTACTATTCCCAATCCTTTGATAATAACAGCCTCATTTTGCTGAGGCGGTGGGTCTTCAAGGTCCTAAGTTCAAGTTGCCTGTATGTGTTTTACCGATAAACAAAAAAGCCTCATTTTACTATTCCCTGCTGGAAACTCTTATGCGCACGCAACAAGAGAAACTATATTGAACAAAACACTATAGTCCTCTTTGATGTTATTTGTTCTACAAAATCATTTTCACACTAATTATTTGTGCTAATAAAGATGACCGATTTGACTGTCAAATTTCTGCAACAACAGCAGACCACTTGGGATAGAGGTTCAATTTGGAATGAAGCTGCCACTAAAGAAAAGCAGTCCAAAAACCCACTGCCAGATTCACGCAGCTTATCGTTGTCCCAGCAGCAGCATGAGCCAGCACAAGAATTAGGCCTGATCTCATCAATTCCTCCATCTTCACTTCGTACAGACTCGGGTTATAAAAGAATAATGGTTTCTGATCAATCTACTGCTGAAGCAACTACCCAGTCAACTGCTAGTGAATTTGAAAAGGTGACAACTGAATCAGTATCATCCTTACAAATCAGAAATCCAACTACTTCCCATCAAGAAAATGTTTCTAAAGAGTCTACCCGGCATGCGCGTAAAAAATGGAGATTGTTTTAGGGACTGCAGTGAACCACTGAAACCATTCAACTCAAGCCTTCTTGTAGATGGTACATTTCAGAAGGTCTGAAATTCCTGACAATGTGTTTGATGCCGAAGAAGAGCGCTAGCTAGAAGATAGAATACAGCCATTTTTGTAAGTTAGCTTTGTAAATTCAGGGATATCAATCATCTTTTCGTAGACAGATCTGTTGCTTAGTATTATCTTAATAAACCTTTTTTTCCTTGAATACAGTATGATTGACCAAAGAATGCATGTTTAGAAAATATTGGTAAAAGTCAAACAAAGACAGTGGTGTTTTATTTTATTTCATTATTAAATGATATAAAAAATATATTTTATTTTAAAATAGACCTCTCAAAAACATTAGCTAGTCAAAAAAATTAATTTTCATTAAAAAAAAGTGATAGGACAAATTTGGAATTTGTTGAAGACAATGTTTTAATTGGAAGGACCACAAGCTACGTCGACCATAGAGGATCACAAAGAGCGTCTGAATTGGACAATTCAATCGACCTTTTCAAGCTGACAATGAGGTTGTCCCTACTTTTCATGGACTATTGCCATGTAACTAGAATACGTGAGAGACACGCACCTCAAGATGATTAGCTTGACAAAGTCCACGCGTCACACAGGTAGGTGACCGACAAAAGTAAAGATGTTTTTACTCACTATCAATCAATCTATCTACCTTTTTCTTGGAGACTCTCTAACCGCCCCACGTGTCCTAACCACACATCGATCAGTGGTCACCACTCCCTCACGTATAAGGCGTGGTTGCTTCATAATATTAGTATAAGTATAATTAACATGGGAAACATGTCATAAATTAAAATAACAGGTTTTACCTAAAACCACACTGCATATAATAAATTATCAAAATAATAACGCAATTTCAAACTTCAATTAATTAATTAACGAATAAAAATTATTTGAGAAGTTTTAGCTACAAGACTTTCTTAATCATTGGGTTATACCTCTTTATTTTTAATCATATTAATATCATTTATATATATCAAATCCATGTGATTTTCGATCATATGAATTTATTTTATATATATTACATACTTATATATATAAAACAAGTTGCGTGTTTATAACAATCAAAGTTAGATGTCATAAAATCCTAATTCTTTAAATGAATTAATATACGAATGTTATGATCCATATCTTACACCAAAAAATACAATACGATAGATTTTGATACATATGCTTGAATAATCCTAAAATTAATAATAATTGTTAACAAATATCTTTTTTTTATATTGACAGTTATAAATCTAATTTATCTTTTTTAAATTCAACTCACACTACAACAACAGTTTTTATTTATAAAAAAATTGTCAGCCAAGGCATTAAACTTAAGATTTGAACACACCCAAGCTCTTAGACTATGAGCTAACCACTGTACAATGTTGTTATTTGTTAACATTATTGAGTGACGTTATAAATGATATTAGAGTTAATTCAAATAAACTATCTTGTGCATGTACAATATTTTGCAAAATTGGTCATGAGTTTATCATGGTATATGAGTTTTCAACATGTCAGAACCGTTAATTGATTGGTTCTTGAATTCGTCTGATTAATTTGTATCTTGTCTTCTAAAAATGTAATGATCTGAAGATGAGGAGTTTGTAAGAACCTTTGGTTAGTTTAATATAAAAAAATAAAAATAAAAAAATCTTAATATATATATACAGTCAATTATTTCAAAAGTGATATTAGTTAACACTTTTTTGAATGTTGTGATCATAGTTTTACAAATGCATTCTTTACTTACATAAAAATTATACTCTCCTTTATATCCTTAATTCCTTATATCTAAATAATATATTATATATGTTTTTTTCTTGCATGATTTTTTTTTTTTCAATTTCATAATTTAATTTTTCTGGTTATTCTTAATTAAAATATTAGTTGAAAATTACATAACATAATAAAGTATATTGCTTCTTTTCTTTGGCCAAGACAGAGTATACTGCTGAAAAGCTAAAAAGATGTATATATTCTTGTAAGTGAAACCAACGATACCCCACAATTTCACTTTTTGCCTTAACTATACATTATCTAGTGTAGAAAACTCTATCCACCCCAAAATAACCAAAGAAAAAACAAGAAAGTAGAAAACTCTCTCTCTCTCTCTCTCTCTCTCTCTCATATATATAAAAGTGGCAAGCCAAGAACCAGAAAAGGAGAAAGGGGAGGCTCACCCAAAGCTAACTCTCACTTTAACTCGTGTGACTCACGAGACTCACAAGAAAAACCACAACTTTGCTAAAGAAAGCAAAAGAAGAGAAATTAATTAATGGAGACAAGCACAACAAGAAGCACACCAAAGAAGAAAAGTGATGGTGTTCAACAACAGGTTCTTGACGGTTCTGATATAATGGAGTTGGTTGGGAACAAGGAGGTGTTTAGCAGCTTCGTGGATCATAAGTTCCATGAGCTTGATAGGGACAAAGATGGTCAGCTCTCTGTGAAGGAGCTTCAACCTGCTGTTGCTGATATTGGTGCTGCTCTCGGTTTGCCTGCTCATGGTACTTCTCCTGATTCTGATCAAATCTACTCTGAGGTTTGTGCCATATATTGCTTCTAGCTCCCAATACTTTCGATTTTAATTTAATCTCTTTAATTATAACTTAATTAATTTTAATTTCTGGGTTCTGTTTTTTGTTTGGTTTTGGCCTTTGGGTTCTATTTAATTAATTATATATGGTTGTTTTTGGTGCTTAATTGAGGGAGAGAAAAGGAGGGTCAATGCATGTTGGTTTTTAAGCACTGCTCTACAAATCACATAACTAGACCACCGATTTAAAACACATGTAAGTGTAGAAGCAGTATTAATTGTTTATGGGTGTTTGATATTGATGCAACATCTGCTGCTAATCGAATAATCACAGTCATAAGAGGTACATGATACAAGTCCATAATGCAAAATCCATCTTGTATCAGAAAAGATAGAAAAAAATATATTTTATTTTCATTCAAGTGATGAACCTTTAACAAGAATTTTTCCTAAATGTATGTTTTCTTACCACTAAAATCTTCACCTATGAACGAAAGTTATGCAACCAGAAACTTCTGGTTCCTACAATATGGTGATGTCATTGATGATTTGAAAATGGAGTCATGTGTTTTGTGTCTTTGTCATCAAGTAAATGGGACTAGATAAAGATGTAGAAAAACAAAAAGGAAAGGTCATTAATTTGTTGATCCAAGCTTCAAGCCAATGTAAAGAAGATAAGGTGTTACGTATTGGATTTGACTTTTCATCTCTTGATTTTGTTTTATAGGTATTTTAAATTTCATATTTGACACTTATTTAAGAGCATTGATCCCTCATATTTGTGGTAACTACCACAATTTCAAGGAGGTTCATTAGTAACTGTGGAGATAAAATGGACCTCAAATTGTTTTATATTTAATTTCTTGGAGTTTATCTAAGTTTGAATTGGAGACGGTTGTAATTTCCTTCTTGGGGATATTCATGGAAATAAGGTTGTCAAAGCTTTCCATCTCTAGCTAGCTCGTGAAACATCCAACCTATTATTCAATTAGGTCGGTGTTTGTGGGACTTTAATTTGCTTTTCAGTTGAGTCTTTCTTTTCACCACTTGACTTTTTTATCCTTTTCTTCACTTTCTTCTTTTTATCTTCACTGAAAGAGGGAATCTCGTGACGAATGATGTAGAAACTACTTGTTATGTCTTTTTGGATCTTTATTACGCAGTACATGAATTAATGTCTTAATGGGACCAAACTATGTCCATTTGATTGTTGATGCTGTTCCAACGGCTGAAAGCTCAAGGCCTACGTCCAGGGCTTACTGAATTGGTACCCTTTATTTAATGGACTTGCTTTATGAGAAAGTGATAATATTGTACCAAACCTGTTAAAGAGATGTGGCTGAACTAATCCTAAATTATGATGTAATTTAATTAAAGCATGGAAGCTTATTCTAAAATAGTGTCTTCTGTTAGGTGCATGATAAATGTGAAAGCAATAGAGGACATTTTCAGTTTTCATGCCATAAAAATAAACATGTAGACCCAGAACAAGGGTGGTACTGGGATCAATCTAATTTGTTTGTCACCTCTATAGAGAAATATTTCTAGCGAGAAGTTTAATATTAGGCTTTAAGCTCAAAAGATCTTTGTATTTTCAACGGAGCCAACACATTTATTTATGCATCGCTAAGTGTCAAAAACTTAGACTTTTTACGTCGTCAATTGCTGACAATTTGTAGAATTTTTGGGAAAACCCGGATTTCTTGTGGTGAGCTAGTGCTAGGGGAAAAAAAGTAGAGGAGATTTATGTGATCTATATGAAGATCGTTTAGAAAGCCAAAATTTAAACCTAGGTTGGTTCAAAATGAAATGATAAAAAAATTTCTTGATACAAAGTTCCTGTTTCCTGCTATTTTACGTATTTCAGTTAGGCCCTGCATGTGTTGGACTTTTTGTCCCATGATCAAGTGCTTAAACTCATTGATAAGCAATCAGTTTTATCTAATCATTAATTATAATTTTGTCAAGGTCGTCAAAAAATTGAATCATTTAGTTATCCAAACAATAGGGTCTCTCTCATATTTTGCGCACTTTCCAAATTGATGGTCATTTTTTCTGTTATGTAGGTTTTGACCGAATTCACTCATGGCAAGCAAGAAAAAGTAAGCAAAACAGTGTTTAAAGAGGTTCTCTCAGATATTCTACTAGGCATGGCTTCTGGTTTGAAACGAGACCCTATTGTGATCCTCCGTATAGACGGCGAAGATCTCCTTGAGTTCATCAATAGCCAAAGTTATGAAGCAGAGATGGTTTCCATATTTTCTCACATAGAATCACCTGAAGCATCGCTACGCGATTACATTGTCAAGTGTTTTGAAAAACTTTCAGTTGATCAAGGGATGCCCCCTTCTTCAGATTCGTGGGTAATTCATCTTTTTTCTTTTCGTTCACATTTTCTAGTACAAATTGTTAGTAGGAAAGGCATTTCCCCTGGCTGATCAAAGATATAAATTGAAAATGTTCACCCTTTTTTGGCTACTTTTCCTTTTATAGGTTATGAGCAACATTGTAGAACCAGCTTTGCAATCCTTTGTTGACAATGATCATGACAAACCAATCTCTCAAGAGACGTTCTTTGTGGAATTCAAGAGTGTAGCAGAGAAAGTAGCTCAACATCTCAAAGAGCAGCCTGTGATTGTTGCTCATAGTGAAAACACCTTTGATGGAAGTGGCATTAAGAGATTGTTATCCAACAAGTTTGAATTCGACAAGGTATTAGTCTTGTTTTCTCGAGTCTCAAGTTTAGATTTTTCGTCGAATGAATTCAGAATCTCTCTGTTTTGTGATGCAGTCACTGAACACAGCTTTAGAAAACGTGTCAAAAGATCGTAATGGGAAGATCTCTAAGGAGTATTTACGTGTCGTGCTAGATGCAGTTGCTCCATCAGCTGGTTTACCTCCAATTGGTGCACTTGAGCGGGTATTTTCATTCTGAAATATTCACAGACTACCTATTTCCAAGCAGTCAATTTAAAATTATATAAGATAGATATTGATCATGAGCATGTTTCCTTTCACTTTAAAAAATATTCTACAGATGGACGTGGTTGTTGGAGACGTGTTTAAGATTATTAACGCCGATGATGGGAAGTTAATTAAAGAAGATGAATTCAAGAAGATATTGACAGAAATCTTGGGGAGTATCATGTTGCAGTTAGAGGGAAATCCAATCTCAGTGTCTTCAAATTCAGTTGTGCATGAGCCCCTTCCCTCTTCTTCTACGCTTTTGCAGCCATCTTCCTAGTTATATATCTATGGTGGATGTCTAGGTAAGATATATCAAGGGAAACAAAATTAAAGACAATAATTTTTTTACTAAATTAAGTTGTTTACTAGCTTAAGTATTGTGCAGTTCATGACTTGATTATGCTAATCAAATCTAATTGCTTTATACTTGCAAATATAGAATCAAATGGAGCCAAACAGTTGTCAGTGTCATCCTAATGAACTAGCATTTGCTGATAAATAATAGTATCAACCTTCTAAATTAATTAAGATATATCTTTTGATTAATCTTTGATCTTATAGATGCTTTGTTTTTTATTGTTTCTAATTAGGTGTATTGTAGCTTTTAGCTAATGAAATTCATTAATATTCAAAGAAGGGTATATACAATACAAGCTAGTGAACGATTTGAGACATGTCAATCATACGAATTATAAACAGAAAGAAAATAAGACACGATATATCCAGGTTCACCTTAGAATATGGTTACATCATGTCATAAGTTTCACTAATCAACCTCATAAATATCTCGTTATAATGTGCACTCAATAGAGAGTATTTAGAGGCAATTTAAGACGTTCTTATTAAGGTTTTCGTTTTGCCACAAAATCACGGTTATTCATAGGCTCCAGCTTAAACCGTCAAGTAAAAAACCAGACCCAAAACATATACAGGGCCTGAAATTTTCGAGAACACTACTTTCTAAACTCCTCCCACCCACCAGAAAGCGGGATCACCGTCCACTCATCGAAGAGCGGAATTCCGTGGTCATCGGAGGTTCTACAAATCTAAACCCGTAAAGTATACATAAACTAACAACTAAAACATCTTCAACTTCATCATCTCCAAAGCAAATTAGATATTGAACATACTTTTTTTGGTACATTAATAAGAAGAGGATTGGATCCCAATTTTCTATATAAAAGATAAAAGAGATAAATTACCGAGCCAAAAAGCTTGAGTTTGTTGAACGGATCATACTATATGAAAGATACAGAGATAACTACTAAACCAAAAAGCCTAGGTTTGTTGAACTGATCATACCATATGAAAGATAAGGAGATAACTACTTGAGTCAAAAAGCTTGAGTTTGTTGAACTGATCATAATATAAACAAGGAATGCAAAATGCCTATATGATCTACATAATTGATCTCGTTATCTTGAAAATAACTGGGATTGGTTTTGGTTCGCCAACAAGCCCCAGCCAATTCAATCACATCATTTTCTCCTTCTGTTAAACCCTGTTTAGGCAAGGTTAAGGTGAAACCATAATAAACAATACTAACTAAAAAGGGCCCTACCCAAAATACCCAATGCCTATCCCATACTTGGCCTCCTCGCAACAATGCCGGACCTAAACACCTTGCTGGGTTCAAGCCTACACCCGCGTATCCGGCCCAGCCTGTAACGGTTATGGAAACAAAAACTGGCCATTGCCCCAGCTACGACAGCACTAACCATTGCTAGGCCGAGCTCCTTGCACCTTCTCTTGTCAAATGCAACCGTTATACCAACAAATAGCACAACAAATGTGCATGAAAGCTCTAGCATCAAAGCAATTCCCTGGTTTAGCCCCATTTTAGTTTTTTCATTCCCAGTAATGGTGCAGCCACCTAAAGAGTACATATCTGCTTCATCATGGCTCATACACTCTTGATTATCATAAAACCTATAATTGAACCTAAACATTGAGCCAGCACGTATGTGGCGGCACGTGCTAGAGTTATCATGCCCTTCAGGGCAGCGACAAATGTTAACACCGGATTCATATGGCTGCCAGATAAAGGGACTGTCGTCATGAGGAAGAGGAAGACGATAATGAAGACGGCGAATGGAACAAGAAGCTTGGGATCAGACTCATGAGAGTCTAGACATGAGGTAATGGAACTCATTAATATAAACATAAGGCAGGCAGTTGCTACTAACTCTGTAAATGCTGCCTTCCACATCCGTATAAAGGAATCAAAATTAAAGGGACAGATCAATTAATCAGTCCTATTTTTATAAGAAAATTAGGCACAAACAAAAAAATAAATATGCTTTCTTTAGATGAATTTATGCATTCACACTTTGTATTAACAATGAATTAATTAAGCTTATGATTTTAAGACTACCCTTTTATGCCAAATAGCATATATCATGAACAGAACATAATTTAGTATTAACATGTTAATTTTTAAATTACTTCTGGTGAGAAAAAATTTTAAGTACCAATGCAACCAAAAAATTTAGTACGTCTTCTTGTTGAAACATCTGCCTCACAATTTTCAACTGATTTCGGGAAAAGCATAATCATCAATGTATTCATGAGAATGAACCAAATTCATGCCTTAGCTTGTGATTGGTAACGAAGAAAAGTTGAAACAAGAAAGAAGGAGAGCGTGAAAAATTGTAAGAAAAAAAAATCCATTATTCTTTTAATAAAAATGATGAAAAGTAAGTGGAAAAAAGAAAATGACTAAAAAAATGACTAACTTATTTTAGTTTTCATTTCTTAATCATTCAAGTTTGAGAGGATGACAATTTGTACATAAATTATCAATCATCTTTTTTTTTTTCCTCTACCAAATTATAGAAAAGACATTTCTATTTCCTCTTTATTTTTCTTCCCTCCTCCCTCTTTTTCTCTCTACCAATTATAATCTTTTAAATTTTAATACTTAGAGCATATATAAAGGCAATAAAAAGTATTCTATTTAAAGAACCAATTATCAAAGTGATCCAAATCATCTCCGTTGATCCAATTCATGGTGAGATAGATGCTATTTAAAATTTAAATCAACGGTTAAGATTGCATCACAATTTTTTTGGACAAAAATTACTCTTTACAATTTCACCAAAGTTTTTTTTTTGAAAGAAAGTTACATTTTTAAATTAAAAAAAAAAATTTGTATTGTTCATGGGTGGATCAACAATGTGTGTGGCTTCCACCTATGGAAAATCAGAGCGACATCTTCACGATTGAATTCCTCTTCTCATTTTCAACTCGTTGGGGTAGATGTTTTCTAACAATACTCATAAAAAAAGTATAGATATAAATTCAGACCATTAACATCTAAGAATTAGTACAAACTTTATACATGAGATCATTTTCCATCAAATAATTCAAGAAATCATGCTTTCTCTATGGAGTGGAAATGCTGGGGCGGAATGTTGAGTGTGAATGCCACATGCAATGGCCGCCCCAATCCGAAAAACGTAGTGCCCATTCCCGAGATGGCCCCCTCTAACAACTTCTGGGACCAAGCACCTTGCTGGGTTTTGGCCCAGCACCACCAAAGTCTTTAGTTGCCGTGATCAAGATTGACACAAGCAGGCCCAACACAATAACAACAGTATCAGTATAGAAAACAGTAACTCGGCCTAGGGACAGCGTTTTTAATCTAGTCATCTGGTCTAATGTGGCATGGCAGCATACTTTTTCATTTTTTTCAAAGATTGTTTAAGAGCGCTGCCATTGAGCCATCTTAGACAACCTCCCAATTTTGTTATCTTTCGCGTAAATCCATATAAGCCTCTCAAAGTCCACTCATTGTAGTAAAAAAATTGAAGCTAAATATTCATTTATTAATACAAAATACATATGATTAATCATCCATTGATTGAGTGACAAATAGATGTAAAAAATCTAGTGTTTCAACATCTTTACTCATTTTATAACCATTAAGCTTTTTTTTTAATCGTGCATGCTTTGGCTCTCGATTTTCTTTTCTCATCTTCCCAAAACCATTCTTAAAATGATAACCTAGCTCGCCTTTTCCTTCATGTGCTCACACAACACTCTTTGGAATGCTTTCTTTTGTTTTGCCATTTGAAACCTTTGCTAAGCTAGAAACAAGCTTATTTTTGAGAATGTTTCCACCCCTTCCAAATCGTTGGCCCTTCTAACTCTATTTAAAGCATGTGAGTTTTCAAACATTGCTTGCTCCAACACACTGAGAGCTCCTCCTGTGAGCATTGAGATTCGTGGATCACCCCCTCGGCTTCGGGTAACCCCTATGGATTTCTTTGGAATGATAAGGGCGGTTGAATCAAGGGTTTCTTTAGAAATATTGGCCGGGTTCTGGTGTGCTTGCTGAGCTTTGAGCTGTTAGAGATGGCCTTTCTATTGCTCTTGATTTACATATTGAGATTGAGTTGAATGCCAAATGTGTGGTTCAGCTTCTTGATAAGCCTAACAATGATTGTCAACCCTTTCACACTTTGATTAATGATTGCAGAGATCTTATGAGAAGATTCCACAAGTTTTAAGTTTTCGCATATGTTTTGGGAAGCAAACCAACCGGCGGATTTATTAGCAAGAAAGGGAAGTGATTGATTTTGGGTTGGTTTGTTTTGTATCCCCTCCCCTTTGTCTACTGTGCTTCACTCTGATAGAAGAGGAATGTTTGTTAATTCATTTGAATCCTCTTTTAAAAAAAACACTTTTTTTCTGGAATTTATTTAAGAGAAAACATATGGGAAAGAAAAAAATTTCTAGAAGGTTACTTAGCTTTAAAATTGCAAAATGATTAATGCATATAATTACATATAACTCTCTTTAAACATATTTAAGATGCGAGACTATTGTTCATCTAAATTTTTTGCCCTATACATTTGTTCTTCTTTAAATGCACTTTAATATTATCTTTTTCCTTTCTTTTCTTTTTTGCAAGGTGAAATTAAATCAATAATCTTTTATGACATCGTTTAAGATTTGTTTTAAGTTTAACTTAAAACAAAAAAAAATTGTCACATATGAAATTAATTTTTTAAGTTGAACTTAAAACAAATCTTAAACTATTCTTATATTGGTTTTGATTGTAATATTGACGGCGAAGTACTTGTAACTTAAAAAACCTAGCTATTGCATGCGTTGGTGGCCTTTGGTGGACATGAGTTTGCTGTTTTGCTGACTATCTGTTCATGTGTTTTGTTGAATAAAAGAATAGGCTGCAATTAAAAAAAGGATTACCATCTTGCTTTTTTATGATTGATTTTTTATACATATTTTCCCTTAAAAGAGGTAGACTGATCGATAGAGATTAGAGACTATATATTGTACATATTTTCCCTCAAGGACCATTACCTAACTCTTTCTCTTGAAGATCACTAGGATTGGTACTAGCTCCCCAACACTTATAAGCCCCAACCAACTCCATTATATCATGATCTTCTCCATCTACCAATACAATACCCTGTTTTGGCAAGGTCTTTGTGAAACCATAATAAACAATACAAGCTAAAAAAGGTCCCACCCAAAATACCCAATGCCCGTCCCATAATGGGCCTCCTCGCAACAGCGCCGGGCCTAAGCATCTTGCTGGGTTCAAGCCCACACCTGCATACCCAGTCCGGCCCGTGACAGTTATCGAAACAAAAACTGCGAGTGCCATTGCCCCAGCTACCACAGCACAAACCATTGCAATGCCAAGCTCCTTACACCTTCTCTTGTCAAATGCAACCGTTACACCAATAAATAGCACAACAAATGTGCATGAAAACTCTAGCATCAAAGCAACTCCATGATTTAGCCCCATTGTAATATTTTTCCCATTCCCATTAATTGTGCAGCCACCTAAGGAGTACTTATCTGCTGCATTATGGTTCATCACACTCTCGATTACCATAAATCCTATTATTGAACCTAAACATTGAGCCAAGACGTACATGGTGGCGCGTGATAAAGTTATGATGCCTTTCAGGGCAGCGATAAATGTGAACACTGGACTCATATGGCCCCCAGATAGAGGA
Organism: Bretschneidera sinensis; assembly: GCA_023935145.1. NCBI lineage: Eukaryota > Viridiplantae > Streptophyta > Magnoliopsida > Brassicales > Akaniaceae > Bretschneidera > Bretschneidera sinensis. Next base: position 97,058,163 of record CM043704.1, read on the forward strand.
ACTGTCACCATGAGGAAGAGGAAGGCGATGATAAAGACGGCGAATGGAACAAGAAACTTTGTTTCAGCCTCATGGGAATCCAGGCATGAGATAATGGAAGTGGTTAATGTGAACATAAGGCAGGCAGTTGCTACTAACTCTGTGAGTGCTGCCTTCCACATCTGTATAAATGAATCAAAATTATAGGGACATATCAATTAATTAGTCCTATTATTAATACAAGTATATTAACAATGTATTAATTAAGCCTATGTTTATGAGTCTACCCTCTATTGCCCAATCACATATACCATGGACACGAGAAAATCATATTTAGTTTTTGTCCATAAAAAATACATGTTATAAAATATTTTTTACCGTTTGATGCAAAATTATGTTACATGAACTCGGGTATGGGTGTACGACATGGATACATATTCGAGTGTCAGACTCGTCTATTTTTATAATATTTATTATTTTTTTCGTGTCCAAGTGTTCGACATGAGTACAGCAAAATAAAATAAATAGTTCATGTAACATAGATAGAAATAAGATATCTTTTTTTTTATCTTTCTTCTTAGAATATTTAATGTTAAAAGGATATTTTTGTATTGTGTATCTTTTATGAATTAATGCTAGACAATAATTTCTTTATAAATAGAAAGTAATTAACGTTAATATAAAAATTACCTCTGACGAGAAAAAATCATAAGCACCGATGCAACCAAAAAATTTAGTCCACCGTGGGGGCCGTCGACTTCGTGTAGAAACATTTGTCTCACAATTCTCCCGAGCGTTATGATCAGCCTGGTCATGAGAACGAGCCAAATCCATGCCTTCAATTCTGGGATGTAGAGCAAATGCAAAGGCAATCAAAAGCAGTATGATTCTATTTAAAGAAGCACTTGTCTAAATACATATATGAAGGAAGAAGAAAGTATGTAATATATATGTGTGTGTATATATATATATATATATATATATATATATATATATATATATATATATATATTGCCAGTATATTGCCAGCACTGCTGTTGGGTTACTTCCACAATGCATAATTCAAGCTAAACATAGAAACCTCATAGGTCTTGTACATAACCAAAATTGATCTAAACTGATAGTGACAACAAAAAAATGAATAAAAACAAAGGAAAAAGAAGTAGTTGGTAATTTGGTATATGCTCTGTTATATGCTTTATGCAACTGATTATTTGTTGCCTTAATGGACGTGGATGCCTAAAAAACAAGGTCAAACTAAACTAGTTACTTTAGACGCTCAAATTATGAATATCCATTCTGCATAAACAAGGATGCTCTGGGTATTTTGCAATTATATTTATATATCACCTTGTCAAGGTATTTTCTAGCAGACAAAAAGCCCTCCCACTTATCCTCAATCGTTAGACATGAGATCATTTTTCCAGCAAATAATTCAAGAAATCATGCTTTCTCTATGGTATCGGAATGCTTAGGTCGTCGAATCATCATCTTTGTATGGAGTGAATGCCCAATCCAAAATACCAAATGCCCATTCCAGAGATGGCCCTCTCTATTAACTTATGGGTCCAGACTCCTTGTTGAGTGTAACCCAGCACTACCAGAGACTTTAGTTGCCATGACCGTGGTCGAAATGAACACAACAGGCCCAACACTATTTCAACAATATCAAGAGTCCGTTTGAAATTAAATGAAAAATAAAATTCATTTCATATTCAAATGAATTGAAAATGAAATTTATTTGAAATTTGGTTTTTTTTATTTGGTTTTTTTATTTTAATTTGAATTTTTGTGTTTAAAACACTTAAAATAAATATTAAAAAATTCAGAATAAGAGAGAGAGGGGGAGAGATGAAGGGAGGGAAATATAGAATATTTTGGTTAACATAGATTTTTACTTTCAGTTTGTATAATTCATTTGTAAATTTTAATATATTTAATAGAATTTGCAATAAACCAACTCAATTTCACAATGAATTCATTTCGAAGTTAATTTTAAAGTTTTTTTTTTGTTCTAAACATGACAACTATAAGTTTCAAAATGAATTTCATAAAAACTATAGAATTCATTTGTTCCAAACGAAGTGTACAATAAACAATAACTTGGCCCAGTGCCTTGGCTTGGGGATAATCAAATATGAGACTATGGACAAATTTGAGTGATTAAGAGTAAGGATGGACTCGAGCCGAACCAAGCTAAAATTCTAAGGTATTCAAACTTGGCTCAACTTAAAATGAATCAGGCTCGAGCTCAAGTTTGAATTAAGTTTAAGAATTGAGTTCGAGCTCAAGCTATATCAATTTTTTAATGGCTCGAGTTCGGTTCAATTCGAACTTGATAACAAATGAGCTTATTCGAACTCGAGATCGAGCTCGAGTTTGAGCCTTGGATTATCCATTTGAACTCGAGCTCGAGCTTGGATTCTAGTTTTAATAAATAAAAGTATTAATATTAATATAAATATTGACTCGAGTTCGGTAATACCTTATTAAACTATTTGAGAGCCTTAAACCTTAAGGTATTTGAGCTCGGCTTGCTAAGATAAGCTAGATCGAACCAAGTTTTGATCAAGTTTGAGCTCGAATGGCTCAATAAAAACTCGACTCGAGTCCACCACTAATTAAGTGTTAGGTGAAAAATAATTATGAAATAGACTATGTTCTTTATAAATAAAAGTTAGGCCAAACATCACTTTGAACATTTTATGAAATGTTTTTTATTTCTAATAAACTGAATTTGTCTTAAAAAAAACTACTTTCGCTTTTGTTTAATCAAACATTAAATAATTTATAACTTCACTATTATTTTATTATAAACCGTATCAAAAATCATAAATTGTTTATACTGTTATGCCAAATTGGACTTAATCTTAATCTAGCACTCTTGTTTGACAACTAAACAAGAAATTAGAGATTAAAATTGAATTAAATTAGTCTAATCTCATCTAATCAGTCTTATACCATGAACCTTATTTACTAGATTTAATTTATTAATTTTTTGTTAAAGATATGACAATTCAAATCTAAATCGAAATATTACACTTCCATGAATTTTTAATATATATAACATTTCTTAAAAATACATAAGACATAAATCATGACAACACAAAGTAAAGACCCAAAACCCACCCACAAAAAACAACACTTTAACGACATAACACGTCCATTGCCACCATGACAGCTTACTTGGAAAAATAATATCCAACAAATAAAAAAAATTGTCAAATATAATGTTATAAGAGATAAATAGTACAAAAATCTATTTTACCGTTAAATAAAAGTATTTTTTTCATGTCATTTAATGGTGAGATGGACTTTCATACCATATATCTCTCATGACAATATACCTAACAAAAACTTCTCAAAAAATAAAATCTTCCAAATACTCAGCAAATCATCATTTTACCCTTCAACACAGAAATGCTGACGTGGAATTATCTTCGTGTACAAAGCAAATGCCACGCATGCAATACCTGGCCCGACCCAAAACACCCAATGCCTATTCCATAGATGGCCACCTCTAATGAGTGCTGGGCCCAAACACCTTGCTGGGTTCATCCCAGCCCCACTGTACCCTTTCGTCGCAGTAACCGTAGTTGAAACAAACACAAGGAGGCCAACTACTATTCCGATGATAGAACAAACAACCACTCGGCCCAAAACTTTGGCTTGACGATAATCAAAAGCAATCCAAATCGAAGCAAAGAGAAACACAAAGGTACATATTATCTCGAGCCAAAGGGCCTCGCCCGTCTTAAGACCGGTCACAATAGGCCCATGTGGGCTTGGCACAACAATAGTGAGAGTGCAGCCTCCAAGTGAGAAAGACTGTTCAATTGTGTTGTTTACCACAGCTTTGAGTGCTAGGGCACCTAGTATCCCACCAACACATTGGGCCAAAATGTATATGGCGGCTCTTGATATGGAAATAAGGCCCGTTAACATGGCAGCTAGGGTGATGACTGGGTTGATGTGTCCACCGGAAATCGGAGAGGTAGCTAGGAGGAGAACCGTGACAGTAACGGCAACAAGAAATGACATTATAAGGTGTGCTGATTTTGTTTCGGTCTCATAAGAAGAGATGACTATTGTGTCCATTGCAAAAACAAGAGCTGCTGTACCAAGGAGCTCTGCCAAAGATGCTCTCCATACCTAATAATTCAACACTTTTATGTGATTAATAATGATCAATTGAAAATTCACACTAGGGCAATCTTTTGTTCGTTGAAGTTAGTCTCAGTCCCATGATGATTAAAGGGTATACATAAATTTGGGCTTAAACACTAACCTCCAAAGAGAGAAGGTCTTTGAAGCTCAACACTTCTGTCAATGTGCTGGGATTTTGCCTCTTCCCTCCCTCTATGTTCCGTTGCTCTGGTCTGCAAAATGATTTGACAAAACAACATATGACAATACATTGACCTTGCTTTTAATCCATAGCTTTTTGCGATTTAGTTTTTTATTTATTTGAGGTAATAAAATTTATATTCACAAAATAGAATTTTTCAAAATGCTGGATTATATTTTTTGATATTATCAATAAAAACAATTATTAACCTTTAACAAAAAATAATGTTATTATTTTCTATATTCAAATCACGAGAATTTTATCAGTTCTACTTATTGAAATAATGAGAAATGATTATATTGTGAACAATATATGAGTTTAAAGATTCGGTTGAGATTCTTTTCTAATTTAGGAATTAAATTATAGATCAAATTTGCACTATCTCAAAATACCATAACTTTATTTAAGTGATAAAAAAAGAAAAAAAAAATTTAATTTAGCACTTACATTGGCGTAGAGCCAAATGGTTTGATTTTGCTTCCAGCAGAAACACTCTCTTCATCGTCAACCCCTCCATTTCTTGCCATCTTTGCTTTAGCTTTCTTCAATCATCCATTGTTCTCTACATATATAGAGTTGGAGACAAGGTGCAAAAGTTGATATGTATAAAAATGTCATGTCTGTCAACAATCTTCCACTTTAATATATCAACTATATTGTCGGCTCATTTATATGGTCACAATATATAGCTTCATGACATGCCTTTTTTTTTTCCAACTAAATATATTTATCATAAATTAAATTATATATTTCATCTTTTGCGTCGTTTGATTTTGTTATGAATGTTGGATCTCCGTAAGAAAGCCGACATACAAAAAATCTATATTGCTGCCACATGAACATTATATATAAAATAAAAAATCAACCGTAAAATACTAATTTACATGATACTCATGAATTTTAATTATTTTGAGAGAATTTAAAGATTTATGGTTCAAAAAATTCAGATCAATAGAGAAAGTTTATGCGTTTAAGATTTAGAGAGAAAAAGAGAAATGTGAAGTTAGAGTTGATTTTGGGATCAATTATTATGTATTAAAAATTATAAAGTAAAACTTATATTATATTGTTTTTACACGTAAATTTAAACTCTTTAGATTTTGAAATTCGTTACAAATTATTTTACAATAAAATTTATATGTATGATCGACAAGATTTATTTTATAATTTTTTATTATAAAAAGAATTGATCTCGTTGATTTTAGTTATTAGAATGCTTAGATAGTTACTACGTGATCTTTTCATTTATTTAAAAAAAAAAATGAAAGATGAATTATTGATGACCGAATCAAACGTTTAGTCCATAATTTTGAGTTTTCGAAGGTCAGAAACCAAATTGAAAACAACTCTTACTACAAAAATTTGTAATTGAACCATTTATCATATATGTGCAGTAAGTTTATGTCCTAGTAAATTGCTCCGAGTTTTAATTGGCCTGAAATATAACTTGGCAGATGGAATTAATGAGGGAGCTTGTCACACTGTTTCAAGCATTTAGGAGCCAAGTCATGCAGTGCCTATCAAGTAGTAGCAACTTTCTAACTGAAAAATATTTTGGTGATAAATTTAATGTTTGTCGGTTGATTTGTATGACAGAAAAAGTTACATCACTAAAAGGTAATTTTAGATATTACTACAGATAAATCAAAGTACTAAGTGTACGTTCACACTGTTTATACCATTTACAAGTTGTAATTTTCATTATTTTTTTAAGGGAAAAACAAAAAATTTATCTTTTGAGTTTTATAGATCAGATTAAATTAAATTTAAGTTTTGAGAAAGTATCTATTTACATTTGAGTTATATATTTTTTTATGTCAATTAGATTGTTAAGAGATACATGAAAAGCATGTCAAATCTCTCAAATAAAAATAGATTTATTTGAAAAATAAAATTCAACGGTAAATTGACCTGAAAACAAAAACATGACATATCTTTCACATGTCTCTTGACAGTTTAATTGGATGGAAAACTCAATTGACCTGAAAAATAAAATTTATAGGTAAATTAATACTCTCAAAATTAAAGTCAAATTGATTCAATTGTACCATAATAAAAATAATAGTGAAAATTTGATTTTTTTCACTATTTTTTTTGTTATGGTACAATCTGATGTCTTTGGTTGGAGGATTTCTTGGTTTGATTGGGTCTAAAACATTAGTTTTACACCAGCTCAAAACTCTACTAGTATTTTTGAAAAACTTCACTAGTAACATTGTTTTTTAGGTCTCACAATTATACTGACATTACTAAAATTCCTCAAAATTATCACTAAAGTTTCAAAATGATCTAAAACCAAATGTTTAGACCCGATCTATTGCTTTAATTAATTGTTTTCAAATAACTTTGGATTAAGTTTCAAAACAAAAAGGTTGCAATGCTATCATCCCACAATTAACATAATTTTATTCTAGTAATAATATACTCCAGGTTTTTCAGTAAATTCTAATTCTTTTATCAAGAAAATGATCACTTTGTCCAAGTCATCGACTTTGATACCGGAACATGGAATAGGTAAATGTGAAATTATAAAAAATGCAAGTGGGAAATTCAGATAACAAGAATAAACTAATTTCTCGTAGTTCTCTTGACAGTTAAGGAGGCATAAAATGGGCTGCCTTGATTAGGTAAGGCACCATTAAAACGATGAACACAAGATCAATATGGATTTAAGGAGGAATTCTTAGGAAACTATGCCTCCAAATGCCAAACATAGGGCAATATATTCTCTGCAGGTTGTCATTCTTTATAAAAGCTACAGATCAGTATGACGTTATAAAATCAGTTACTCTAATAAATACTAGCTATCATCCTGTTTAATTACTATGTGTTGCAAGAATAAGCTTGTGCCGCCCTTTTAAATGTTGTATAGAACAAAGGGTATCTTTCATGTTCTGTTGCTTAGTATGTGTTAAGGCAGCAGAGAATATTCTAAATTTGACCTTCAAAGAATTTATCCACTTGGTTTTTTTATTCTATTCATATTCAGTTGATATTTCCTATGATTAATTCTTGTTTGTTTCAACCAATTAAACAGAGTAGGAACTGGGTGTTTTTAGATTGTACCAGAGCATTTCTTACTTGCTAGTATGGTTCATGAAGACATTCCTTGTCCCGTTTAAGCATAACAACTTCTACCCATCTCAACCTGTTGAATTGAAAACAAAAATATGGAGCTAATCCATTATTGTGTACGGTCATTTGCACTGAGGTTGATATTATTAGTTGCTATCAGCAGTTTGTCAGGCATTGACCTTCTCTTCTTTGCCTTCTTTGATTTCACTTCAAGATATCAAAAATAGATTCTTTCTGAATTGTTTGTGCTGATTCCTGGTTTAATTTGCAGATAGCTATGACCCTTTGGACCCCAATGGAAACATTACAGTTGCTTTCGACCTTCATAAATATACACTTGATGGTTATGTGGTTAGTATGTTTTTCGTAATTCACTTTATACTGCAATTAGTTCAGAATTATGATGCAAAAGAACATCCTTTCTCTACAATACTTACTCCCTGAGATGATCTTCACTTGTTTGCAGGCAAGAGTGACTATTCAGAATTATTATCAATATAGGCATATTGATAAGCCTGGTTGGAATTTAAGTTGGACATGGGCTAATAAGGAGATTATATGGTCAATGTCTGGTGCCTTTGCTGCTCAACAAGGGAACTGCCCTCCTTCATACAAGGACCAGATCCCTCATTCTTGCAAGAGAGACCCTTCAATTCTTGATCTGATGCCAGATGCCCCTCCGGAAAACAGGACAGAATACTGCTGCCGTGGTGGCGTTCTTGATGCTTGGGCCATCAACCCTGCTATATCATTTTCATCATTTGAAATTATGGTTGGCAACTTGGGTGCAAACACTTCTGCATATCATCCACCTCTGAATCTCACTTTAATGGCACCAGGACCCGGTTACACTTGTGGGTTACTTGAGGATGTTGATCCCTCAGTTTCTTCAGATACTGGGGGTAGAAGAGAAGTTCAGGTTTTCAGTAAGTAATTTTCCTAATCTACAACTTCCTATGAAATTAGACAAATACTAGTAACATAAATAGTTACTAACATGGTGATTGTGCAATCTAGTTCAAGATATGCTTGTGGGGATTTTCGTTTCTGTCTCGTTTCATAGTAGGATTTAGGAGCTATACTGATGAGAATATATATTGCCCTCTCTGACGATTCAAAATGTAACTATGATTTTGTGTTCTTGAAGGAACATGGAAATCAACATGCACTTACTCCATTTTTGTGGCCAACAAATCACCTGTCTGCTGTGTTTCTCTCTCAACATTTTACAATCCTACAATCACATCATGCCCTATGTGCAGCTGTGGATGCAGAGAAGCAGATCAAAGTACAGTTCCTTGCATAAGGTGAGTTTTGTAATTGATCACTTCACTAAAAAAGCAAGAGCATGCAGCTTCAGGAAAGTTTGCAGCTTGAAAAAGTTTCAATATCACTTAACTCTATATCTGTTCAGTACTAGAGATGGTTACACATTATCACAATCAGATTCTGTTGATGAGCTTGATTTGGTGCAATGCTCTGATCATATGTGCCCGGTACGTGTTCATTGGCATATTAAGAACAATTACATGACTCATTGGAGGGTAAAGCTTACAATCTCTAACTACAACTATAAGAGAAACTACTCAGATTGGAACGTTTTGGTCCAGCATCCTGGTTTCAGCCAGTCTTCAACATCATATAGTTTCAACAGCACTCTGCTGCCCACTGTTGGGTTTACAGGTATTTGTTAGATACCTTTCTCTTTAAGGTTATGTTTAGAACTTTGGAGAGAAAGGAAAGGAAATGATAGAAAATGGAGGGTCACATTTAGCCCTTGTTCAAATGTTTAAAAATATACAGGAAGTACACTACCTCAAAATCCTCCGAATTTGGGAGAATTAATATAAAAAAAAAAGGATTTGGAGGGGAATGAGGAGTACATGTTCTCCCTCCATTTCTTTCTCTTCATTTAGTAATCTTCCTAGGGCGATGGATGTTACTCTTCATTTCATTTCCACTTATTTTCCTTCATTCCATTCAATCCAAACAAAGGGTTTCTGATACACCATGAGAACTGAATCTTGGAAGTAATTCTTGAACTAATATAATGCTTTTTAACTGCTTTATGTTCCTTTGTTTTACTAAGAATCTCTTGTAAATCTAAGTCATAGGAACTCTTTCAGATGAGGTTGCTCTCTTTTGGGGGTTAGAGTACTACAACAACGAACTGTTGAACGCTGAAAATGACCAACTGGGTTCAGTGACGACAGAGATAATTCTGAAGAAGGATTCAGATTCATTTACATTAAGAAACGGATGGGCCTTTCCACGAAAAATATATTTTAATGGTGAAAACTGTGAGATGCCACTTCCAGATACTTTCCCGATGCTACCAAATGGTAGCTCCACATTGAAACCTACTCACTGGCTTCTCCTTCTAATGATCTATCTGACTCTCAAAACACTAGCTAGTTTGCCTTGATAAATAAACTTAACCTAATGTCTGCTTTTGAAGACATTTTTTTTTTAACAATTCCGTTGTTTTCTTCATGTTATATTGAGTGACAAAGGATTGAAATTGTAAATGTTCGCATAAAATACAAATGAGTTCTGCCATCTTTGTGAGTGTCTTTTCTTAAGATACATAAAAACTGAATGTTCTGTCTGTTCACCCTTCAGTTGAAAGGTTCAACTTTAATGATTGAGTATCATATGTATTCAAAAAGTTTTTCTTTTGTTATTTTAGTTGCTTATTATTGTGATAAGGTACTTAAAATTATACTAACAATTGCTAGAAATGTTATAGGAGTTTATAAATAAATTATAATGCCTTGGTGTTCCTCATAGGCCTGTTGGGGGATTATAGGAGTTTAAACTGGTGGGCAAACACTCACTATCAAGGATCAAGCCTGAAAAAGAGTTACTCCACAGTCCATACATAGAGAATGGGGAAAATAATTGTGCAAGGACTGATAACAGGGAAAAAATCATAAATGGACAACTGCCAAAACATATGAGAAATCTTTATATGTTTCTACCGTTTAAAAAATTGAAATATTTATAAACTACAATCATTTATGAAATTTAAAATCTATTATTTTTTTTTTCATCAACCTGTCTTTTATATGCTTTTAACATATGAATTTTTTTTATTATCAGTATATCTGAGATAAAAGTAAAGATGATACTAAATAGATTAAAGATAAATATGCTTTTACGATTAATTATCTTTATAAAAAGGTTTCAACATCTCATTTTTTTTTCTTCTAATGTCATATTTGCTGTGAAAGCAAACTTATTTATCATGGGTTTAATACCGTCCAAGTAGTTGTCAACAAAAAAATAATGTTAAACCGTAAACGTGCAACCCCAAGTGCAACAAAAATAAAAAGACTAAAAAAAATTGCATGCAAACTTTATTGGTTTTATAGATATATTAAGTGAACAAAATAAACGTAAAGATAAGATACATTTATCCGATAAGATAAATTTATCGCAAGTTGAGATATTTTATTTTTTATTCATTATATATCAATCAAAAGCAATCAAAGTTTATAAAAAGACGTGTGGGCCATAGGTTGGTCCAAAAGAACAAAAAAAAAATGTGGGCTCCATGCGTTCAGTTGATTCTCCAACGTTGATCAACACCTAACATATATATGATTAGTGGTGATGTACTTATGTTATTATACAATCCTCTTTTTTTTTTTTTTTTTTTTTTTTTTATATATATAAAAAACAAACACTATACAGTTTATACTACTTTTACCTTATCGGATTTCAAAGTTACCTTAACCATTATTTAGGCATTACAGCTCTGTATTTCTTTCCCATTTGCTTCTTATTGGCCCAAGAAGAGAACGTATTGCGTTGCACTTTCTCTCACTATCTGTAGATTTTCCTGGAAAATAACCGGAGAGATAAAGTAGCGATTCCACGTAGAGACGGGATAGAAAAGGGCTATGGCTCCTCATGGCGAAGGATCAGACGCTGGAGAGGAAGCCATGGTTGCTCAAGCTGAGAAGCGCCCCATTTCCACCATCGTCTTCATCATCGGTACTTTCTCTCTCTATATATATATCTGTGTATGCATATCTACGTATATAAAATAATTTTTATATATTTATTAATTTTGTTGTGGTTTGGATGGAGTTGCAGCTATGCAAACCGAAGCGTTGCCTTTGGTCAACAAGTTCCAGCTAACAGAGGCCACTGATTCTCTGTGAGTTCATTATTTCTTTTGTAATTTTGTGTTTATTTATTTGTCTATGGACAGTAGTTAGGGTTAAGATCATTTTGTTTGATTTTGATTTTGGTTTCTATCGGGAAAAAGTTGTGTAAGAGTATATACTCAATACTTAATTGCTTGTGTAACATGGTTATAGAGTATATCTGTTCATTCCTGTATGTGAAATACTTGCAAAAATTGATTTCTTTTATTGGGTTTATTTTATCTTTTTTCTTTTGAGTTAATTTGATTAGTTAACAACTTAACACATACTTATAAAATAGTTATATCATCTGTTTGGCAAAAGTTAGTTTTTTTATTTTTTGCTTTCTTATTGTAAAATATCATTATAAGGGTAGGAAGGGGGAACCAACACGTATACAAAACTACTTACAAGACAACAACTCTAAGAACTCTACAAAATCTTCCTCCTTTAACCAAAAGTTTAGAGAATTATAGTAGGCAATCATTTATCTTTAATTAAAGCTAGTGACTTCTCCTCCCCATCAAATGCATTCTTATTTCTTTCATTCCACACAAACAAAAAAATAGAGGGTAGAACAAAATCTGTTTGCGGAAAGTTAAAAAGGTGGATGGATCATTTGATTCTTTCTTGGCTTTTAATGAATTATTTTGCAAAGTTTTATTTTGAGCTTGTATAGCTTGGCAAATAGAACTTTATTTCATACATTTTATGAAGACTTGACATGTAACTACTGGTTGATTATGTGATCTTACTCTATATGAGCACGGTGGTGCAGGTTTCCGAAAGGGGTGCCTTGGGTCCGGTATCATGGAAAGTACAAAGACCTTAATATCAATATAATTGGGCCAGGAAAGGATTTAACTTTAGGTAAGTATTTGGTTGTTGTGATTTATTTTTTGTAATTAATTTAAAAAATGATTGAGTATCTGCTCCACAAGCTGTGTGGCCACACTTTAAATAAAAATTTGTGAACTCTTATATGAATTGCTTCATGGAGACAGTAGAAAAAGGTTGAACTTAGTCATCAAACATTATTGCCAAAGAAAATCCTGTAAACATTTTTGCATCTTTCCTTGCTTCATATGCAAACTTTTACGGTCATGGTAGAATGAAACTCATATTTAGGCTATTTAGTCCCCAAAAGATGCTTCTTTTGGCAAACTTGATTTTCCTGTGGGCTGTTAATGTAGCCCTTGTTAAGCTAGCTTAAGCGGTCCATATAATTGCAGTATAACTTACGAGGACACCCTTGGGGTGTCTGAAGTGTCTATGTTGAGTGCATGTAGACACATATATGTGCCAGGCACATTTTGTTAGGCATGAGAAAGAAAAGAGGGTTTTTTTCTATCCCTGATTGCCTATGACTGAGTCCTTAAATCATTTTTTTTTCAGGGGTGGATAGTGTGGGCACAATGCCTGCATCTCTTGTGACCTATGCTTCTATCCAAGCATTAAAACCAGACCTAATCATAAATGTGGGCACTGCTGGTGGCTTTAAGGTATACATTTCGCTGCCCTGGTTCTAATTCTATCTTTGTTTTTTCTCTCTCATGAGAATCTGAAATAATCTTGGAGTTAGATCCTTTTATATGATTTTTAAGGCTTATGATGATTGTCATCTACTATAGAAAGTTAATATTGTATGTTTGTTGTTTGAAGCTAATAATGATAAAAAATCTAACATGCTCATAAAAAATTATTAAAAGCGAAGATATCACATTTTTTTTCTGTTCTTTTTCTTTTTGAGCTATGGATGTGAACATCTGTTAGTATTGAAAAGAGTGCATCCACCTTTTATAGTATTGAAAAGAGTGCATCCACCTTTTAATAGAGGCTCTAAATAAGTTATTGCAAAAACGAATTATAATACAAATGAAATTGAGCTTGAGTGCTTTGTTTGAAGAACGACAGTCTGTCTTTTTTTTTAATATAGCGTTTTTTGCAACTTCTGTTTTATATTACTGATTCTTGAATGCTTCCAGACCAAGGAAGCAAGCATTGGCGATGTGTTTCTTGCCTCTGAGGTTGCTTTCCATGATAGAAGAATACCTATCCCTGTAAGTGCTCCTTAGGTTTTCATTCTTCAACTTCTCATGTTTGGTTAACAAGGAAAATGAGCTTGTAAATTGGTACTGTTATTCTGATCCATCTAAAACAATTTTGATTTCCTAAAAGATTTGGAAGTTTACAGGCAAGTCAATCCCCTTAACATTTGTTTCCTGGCAGTGGTTACTTGATTATTTTAATACTTGTATTTGACTCAAAATTCTCTATTAGATGTTACTGGTCAATGGAGCGCCTAATCAAACTTTAAATGTTCTATACCTTTCTCTTGGTCAGCCACGGTATTCTCAAATGAGAGTTTCCTACTCGATAAGAATGCATTCATGAACTTCAACCTGCTTAATGCTTCATAAAAGCAAATTGTTTTTGTTGTTTGTTTCAAAGGTTTAGTGGTATCATTTTTCTACTCAAATAGTGTCTCCCTGATGTGTCTTCTGCAGATGTTTGATCTATATGGAGTTGGTTTGCGGCAGGCCTTCTCAACACCCAATCTCTTGAAGGAGCTTAACCTAAAGGTGATTACTATCATTAAAACACTTGGATGCTTCTACTTTCCACAACTGAAACTTCTTTTCTTTCCTTGCATGGGTTTTGTTCTTTAATAGCTTCACAATTTGTTAATAATTTTTGACCTCTCGTTACACTTTGTAGATGTACTTTCTCGATTGTGGTTTTTGCTTTTGTTTTGGATAATCTCTCCGCTTATCAAGGTGTACCACATTTCATCACTGCATTGACTAGTAGAGAAGCATCTACCTTGAAGAGCATGGGTTCTTATTCAAGTTGACTGTTTCTATCTGCTACTGATGGGGTCATCCATTAATTGAAGTTATTCGGTTCAACTTGCAGATACACACACAAGCATCCACTTACACAAACACACACTTGAAGCTTATTATAAGTTTGCATCATCATGCAATATGATACTTGTTTTTCTCAAGCTTTTTTCATCTTGAGGACTGAAAAGATCAGTGCAACATCAGTTACACCTCTCTATGTGTTTCAGGTTGGAAAATTGTCTACTGGTGACTCTCTGGATGTGTCTCCACAGGACGAAGCATCAATCATTGCAAATGATGCTACGGTTAAAGACATGGAGGTAACCACTGAAAACCCAATTACACTTGGCAAAGAAAATGGGGCTTCATTCTCCATTTTATGCAGTTATTGTACTTTCTCACTAGGAACTTTTTTCAAAGTCTACTATCATCACCAAGTTGGCTGGCATTGTGCTTATTTCATTGCTTAGAAGAAATGACATCTAACAAGGGAAATCAAAATATTTTTTGCTCTGATTATTTTGCTTCTAGCAAGTGTGAAGCCTATTTCATAAAATTTTGGCTTTCAGGGAGCAGCTGTTGCCTATGTGGCTGATCTTTTGAAAGTCCCTGCAATATTTGTGAAAGCTGTGACAGACATAGTGGATGGTGACAAACCAACTGCGGAGGAGTTCTTGCAGAATTTGGCTGCAGTGACTGCTGCACTTGATCAGGCTGTCACCCAAGTCATTGATTTCATCAATGGAAAATGCCTCTCTGAACTTTGACATGTTATATCACACTTCTTGATTCCTTCAAAAATATAAATGACAAAGAATGTCATGAACCTTAGTTCCATAAGATATCGAGTTCAATTATAATGGTTTTTAAGGTGAAACAGCTAATAGTTTCATGGCCTGGGTAGGTATATAATTGTATTACCAGCATTAAGGATGAGTAAATGACGTTTATTTATTTATCTGTACACAAGCTTTCGACTACATCCTGCCTTCCCCATCAACTGATTATATTTTGTGCTTTGTTTCGAATATTGAATTTGCCTGAACTGGCCGTTTGATTGTGACGGTGGTTCTTTTATTTTTATAGTTAAAACCCACACATGCCTCGGATTATTGAATACAAAGTGGGTTGGTAGGTCGACAGTGATAGTTTTTGGTTGTTGTGATAGAATGAGCTATAGTTTTGTTTCTGTTCTCCTTTGATAACAGTGCTACCTGTGTTTCCAGTAATCTTTTGTTTGTGGACCCATTAGAGAGTTCTCCCATAATCCTTTCTTGTTCCATGTTAGAGAGTTCTTTTAGAACCCAGACATTGAAACCTAATTTAAATGTGTGCATGAAGAGCCAATGGAGACTGGAAAAACGGAAGGACCCATCAACTCAACCCCTCCCCTCCCCTCCCCCTACAGGGCTTTTTCTCTATCAGGCTGTGCAAACAGGGGTATTCATAAAGCAAAAGATTTCAGGAGATTCCTTTTTCTTTTGTACATTAGCCGGAGGGGGGATTGAACACTGTTCTTTTCTATGGAGGGTTCGGAGGTGGTCAATTGGTCAAGAGGGTGCCACCAGTTTCAGGAGGTTCTGAGACCACGAATGGTAGCCTTGACAACTGCAAACCTGCAACGTCAGCAGGTTTCACGACCACCAATTATAGGTCACCTTGGCTAAAGCTTCTTCATTGCATAACTTGAAAATAAGTCTTGATCATCCCATGACCGACTTCAAAATGGTATGTCTTTCTCAAGTCAACATTGGAGTATTGAGATTCATGTCTCCCTTTCCTCCTGGAGGAACTATAGTTTTGCATATTACAATGAAGGGTCAACGGAACTAGTTTCCACCTAGAAGGTTTTATAACAAATTCATGGTACAAGACCGACACTTGTATATCATATTCCTCAGTCACGCCCTATCCAGGCATGTGACATGGGATCAATTTAGAAGTCAAATCAGTAGCTTAGCTTAGCAAGCAGTACCTGAGGCCAGAGGGTAGACAATGAACCTATTTTTAGGATTAACACTATTAATTTAATGCTACTTGACCATTCAGTCTCCTGCTAGTAATTTAAATAAGATTCAAACAAAGCTTTTGTATAACATTGAATTAGTTGTTTGTCTGAATTTCATGTGAGACTTATGTAGGTTTTTATGAGGATCTAGTTTTGATCTTAGATACAAGGCCGTACCAAGCCTCAAGCTCCCACAAAACAGTGAAAATTAAACTTAATCAGCTCCATTCCAGTGCATTATCAACGAAGACAATGACTACCCAGTAAATGCTCTCTTAACTAATTCCTTCACCCTTCAACAGTATAGATATTGAAATTTCTTGCTGCAATTAAATGGTAGGCAGCATACCATGTAAGAAGGCTTTTGCTCAGCTAACAACAGCCCCAAAATAGACTGCCTTGTTTTCAACATGAGGATTGCTATTCGGCATAATAAACCAATAATCTTAGATCTTGATTCTTGGGTAAATATTTCGTCATCATCATTAGAGGTAAATCGTTTCATATGAAAAGTAGTACGGCTTCAAAACAGTTTTTTAAAAACGGAGTTTGGACGCGCTTGGGGCGATCTCAAGGGCGAAACGGGGCTAAAAAGCCTCGAGACGTAAAGACTTTCTATATATATATATGTTTGTTAGTAACATATCAATGAACAAGCACCCGTGGTCTAATGGTAGAATCATATGTTGCCACTTATCAGACCTTGGTTCGAGGCTCCGCTGGTGCATGCGTGAAGTTTTGCTTTTATTTTTTCCCCTCCTTTTCCACTGTTGCCTTTGCGTGAAGTCTTAAGTTTTGCTTTTTGCCTTTTTTTTTTTTTTTTTTTCCCCTCATTTCCCCTGCTTTTTATTTTTTTTTTTTTGCCTCTGTTGCCTTTTTTTTGGTCTTCCTTGTTTCCACTGTTTTTTTCCCTATTTTGTTTTTACTGTGCAAATTCATTAAATATCCTCCATATTATATACTCTACATTTTATTAATATCATTTTATAATATTATTAGGATTGCATTATCTATATTATCTAATTTGTTGTTTTTAATAGATTTATATATGTGAATTTATTATATCAATGTAAGTGTGTAAACACTAATCAGTAAACATTTGACACTTAACATTGTGTTATTTTAATATTTGTTGGAATTTGGAACGTGTTTGTGTCTTGTGATGAATAGACTGGTCAATTTGAAAATTAGAATTTAGTTTTTGGAGTGTGATTTATGATTTATTGATGAAAGATGAGATGTATGTGAATTTGTTATATTATTGTAAGTGTGTAAATAACAACCACTTAACATTGTGTTTCTGAAATATTTTGATAAATATTCATTCATAAGTCTAAAGTTAGTAAAGTTTATTTATAATTAATTATTTTTTTATTATTTCAATTTTTAGTATTTTTATAATTTAATTAATATTATTTTATTCAAAACACCCCAACGTTTCAAAAGGCTTACGCCCCAACGCCTCTCCTCGTTGAGGCAAAACGCCTCGCCTCTGAAAACACTGTTCAAAAGTAGGCTTCTGGTCCTGTTGGTTGCTGAAGTCATATACATGTTTTTTTTTATTTGGAATTCCGAAAGTCCCTCATCGAATAAGTAGTAAGAGGACTGAAGGGGAAGTGCCGATAAGAGAAGAGAGGAGACAGCAATCAAAGCATATTCAGCAATCAAAGTATCTATTCTTATCAGTTTAATATCTGATACATGAGTCATTGGCTCACATGATATTAAATTAATAGAGCTCATTACAGTAGTTTGCTATTGGAGTTCTCGTGTGTCGCCCAAGCTTTGCACTAAAGCAAGGGCCTGGCGCACCTTGCCAAGTCTAGTTCAAACAAATGAGCGTGGAAGTATTTTATTGATGAAGAAGATTAGTGAATTGAGTAGTTATACCATAAAACACGAAAAATGAAATTATATTAACTTATTTAAATGTTTTCAGTTCTATATTTTCTTGGTCAGAAATAAAGGAAGGGTTATTTGCTTAGTACCCCATCTAAGGCAGCTTCAAATATTTGCTGTTGTTTCTTTAAATTCTCAAAATTGTCGTTTGTAGTAACTGTAATTGGCCAGTGAACCTTATAGCAACATTTAGTATTTAACTTTGCCTTTTTCCGGTTCCTATTACAGTTTTGCTTAGTTCTCTTTTGGAGTAGCAGAATATTTACTTGAAACAGTGATGATACTTCGTATTAGAATATAGAGAAATTCTGGCTTTGGTGGCTGTAAATTAGTTTTAATTGCTTGCAACAATGCAACTACATCACAAGTTTCACAAAATTTTCCGGTTCTAGTATGCAATTTTATGCTAAATCTTGGGTTTATCTATTGGTTTAAGAATATAACAATCTATAAGTTTTAGTTCTTGTGAATCAACAAAGGTTTGGCTACTTGCTTATTGCTATAACATTGTCTATTGAAATAGGACACAACACAACAATGGTTGTACCCACTCCAAACCCCAAACATCAAAATATGTTTAGGGTATGTTTTATTTTTGCTAGGAAAATAACTTTTCTGGAAAAATTAGAAGATTTCTAAGTTTCCATTTTTTGATTTATTTTCCATTTTCTCTCAATCGCAGCATCTAACTTTCCTGATGCAGTCACTTACTTATTTTCTATGGATAAATAATTCCTCCGTAATCTAACTTTTCGTAATCGATGGGAAATGCTTTTTACTTGTACAAACGATTTTACTTTCAATAAATTTATATAGTTTCTATCTATATATACAACTCACTCGTATAATACTATTGTTATTATAAAATTTTTTCTTGCATTGTTTATTATTTTTGAATGTGTAAAATATGTTGGCCAATTCAAAGTAAAACCTTAAAGCAATTGAATAAAGGAATCAACATTATTCATTTTCTTGAATGAATATTGAAATGGCAAGTCTCCAAACCAAATAAGTTAATCCTTCACATTTCAAGGAGATGCAGAATGAAATCCATAGCATCAATTAAAATCTCAGGCAGAGATCTCTGCTCAGCTGAGAGCAGCCCAGGTATAAAGCCTTTGTTTCAACGTAAGAATTGCTATTTGATATGAGAAACCAGAAATCCCAGATCTTATTTGGAGGTAAAATAAATAATAATTATCAAGAGAAACAAGTACTCTCATATGAGAAGTAGTACAGCTTCAAAGTAGCCATACAACAACAGCAAATATGAACCAAAATCTCATACCAAACCTTCACCAAAATCTATTAAAATAAATTGCATGACAGCTTTACTCCTCTACTAACCTCTTTTATATATATATGAATTGCACAATTCATGTCTCCCATGTTTGAGATTGCAATACCATAACTACCTTAAGCTTATTTTAATTACTTAAACATGTAGTGGAGCAGTATTTAAGCAAGCAGTTTATTCTGTCTTCATTGCAAGGTAAAAAGGGTTTCTATACAACCTCCTCTACTAGCCAATCCATCAACAAAAAGAAAAGGAGAGAGAAACGAGGAGCCATAGATGTTGCACAAGGGGGTTCTATAAAGAAAGCAAACCCTGGAAAAGCTACAATTCTTGCTCTTGGAAAGGCCTTCCCTCACCAGCTTCTCATGCAGGAGTTTCTGGTTGATGGGTATTTCAAGAACACCAACTGTGATGATCTGGAACTCAAGCGGAAACTCACCCGACTCTATAATTCACTTCCCTCTCTTTAATTCTTTTTTGTTTTTGTCCTCATCTAGTGACTAATGAATATGCATAAACTAGAACTGAAGGGCAACAAGGCACATCTAAATTTGTGCCCCAAAGACATCCACTGACATTAAGTACAGATGGACTAAATGGCGACATCCCATACCAATTTTGGCAGTGATTTGTCATTATGCTGTAACTGAGCCTAAACCAGCTGCACTGAACATGATATACTTATGATCATTTTTATGTTGCAAATTTTTTCTTTTAATGTGATTAGAGTTACATATGTTTGGATCGAGGGAGGAGAGAGGAAATGAGAGGAAAAGATTACCCCTCCAAATTCTCTCAATTTCCCTCATTTCCTCTATTTTACTCTCCCTTCAAACTCTGAAACAAAGGGAAATTGGGAGTATTTAGAGTTTGGAAAGGATTTGGAGAATAAAGATACTAATAGATTGATCTTCACACTATACACAAGAAACAGAATGGCATTATCTTTCTATATAAAATTAGATGATGTAACTCTTATCTGGAAAATGGAAATTTGCAGCATTAAATCTCAATTTATAAAAAATATTTTCTTCCTAGTTCTCTCGCATAGTTTATGATGGTCCACTGTTTGTCTGTATCTAGAACTCCTGAGACAGTAGGCCTGGAAAGTGAAGGTTGCAATTCGTAGTATATATCTTTTTATGTGCTTTGAACTGAAATAACATTCAATCTTTTCCTCCATGGAATCTACAGGCAAGACAACAACTGTTAAAACAAGGTATGTGGTCATGTCAGATGAGATCTTAAAGAAGTACCCAGAGCTTATTATTGAAGGCCTTCCTACTGTAAAACAGAGGTTAGATATCTGTAACGATGCTGTCACAGAGATGGCCATAGAAGCTTCACAAACTTGCATCAAGAACTGGGAGAGACCAGCATCAGATATAACTCACGTAGTTTACGTCTCTTCAAGTGAAGCTCGCTTGCCAGGTGGTGATGTTTACCTAGCAAGAAGACTTGGATTCAGCCCTGAAACTCAACGTGAAATTTGATGGGAGTTGTTGGATTAACTGACAATGAGTACAACAAGATATTCTGGTCAGTTCATCCAGGTGTGCCTGCAATCTTAAATCGGATTGAAAAGCGACTTGATTTGTCGCCTGAGAAACTAAACGCTAGTAGACGAGCTCTGATGGATTATGGCAATGCCAGTAGTAATACCATTGTGCATGTGCTCAAGTACATGATAGAAGAGGGTAAATAGATGAAGACAGAAGATCATGGAGATGGTGAATGGGGCTTGATACTGGCTTTTGGACCTGGAATTACCTTAGAGGGAATCCTTGCAAGGAACCTCACTATCTGAGAATAATTTGGTGTCGTACATGAATCCTGCTCTTCTATGGTTTTAATGGAAAAAATTTCTCTACTTTAACAAATTTCCTAGGATAAAAAGGGTGTGCAGTGTGCTATATCTAAGTTGACAATCCACCCTTTTTAGTTTCCTTAATCTATATAAGAAAATTTCTCTTACATTCTGTCCATTGAAACAACTGGACAATTCTATATTGAAGAAGAAAATTTTAGATAGCTAACTTAATGAAATATAATATAATAGTGAAAAGCAATACTGCAGCCTATGGTGCTCTTCTCTGTCTTTCTTCTACAAAATGTAGCATATCTAGTTCACGTATACTCGCATCACCATCACCGAGTATTTTTAATTTAACTATTGACAGCATATAAATCAGAATGTACTACTTACAAGTCACAACAAGTGTTTTAAGCAACTCAAACAAAATAACAGTTGTGAGATGTATGCTACCAAATGAATTTAATTTTCATGAAATTATCCAAGAAAATCAATATCAGAAACAAACATGTTTCAACTATAAAAGAAAAAAAATTGTATCAGTTACTGTCTTCTAACATAAACGAAACTAGACCCTCAATGGCAGGGGGTAAACATCTTTCTAGCAATTGCTCACATGGCTAAATTGTGAAAAACCCAAAAAGAGAGAAAGGAAACCAATAGAAAAGCAAACTCAAGATAAAATGCCCATTAAGATTTCAAAATAGTTAAGTCTCACCAAAATCACATGCCTTCAATGGCCATGTTCCTCAGGAAAGAGCATAGATGCCCGTAACATCCTCTTCTCCTTGAATCTCATCATCGCTGTTGTAGATGAATCAAATGTATCTTCCAATAAACTCAGGAATCCTCTTTCTTGTCAGACTTTTCATGGAGTACTCTTTGTACAGTTTCCAAGCAAGTCCTAGTCCCCCCCAAATCCTCTTTCTCGTCAAACTTTTCATGGAGTACTATTTGTACAGTTTCCATGCAAGTCCCAGCCCCCCCTGCTGATTTAAATCCTTATAATCATCATCATCATCATCAACAACAACATCATATTCATCAATATTACTTTTGCATTTGTAATATTCAGCATCATCAAAGATAGCAGCATCTTCTTCTTTATCCTTTCTCTCGTCATCACTTCCATAAAAGAATCAAAAGTGTTTCCCCAGAAATCCAGTCATTAATCTCCTCTTCAAAACTCATCTTGCTCAGTCCTATGCGAAGTTCATCAACCAATGCACCTACCTCTATTACATCTTCTTGGAAATAATCACCTATATAGGCTATATAGCCAACAGAAGCATCACCGCCATTAAATCCCTCTTGATCACAATCACTACCTTCTTGGTCTGTCAGAACATAACAGCTTGCAGAGATATTACAATATCCTTTTGACTCAGAAAGATTAAGTTGTAAAGATTGATTTCTCAGACTCTCTTTGGCTTGGTAAGTCTCATCATCCAATCCATCTATACTAATCTTTACCTGAACAAAAACAAAATAAAACAAAACTTTCTGATCAATAAAATGAAGCTTATACTAGATAAGATGAGGAAAATAAACTAGAAGAAAAACAAGAAAAGAAAAAGTAGCCTAAAGAAATTAAAAAAATAAATAGTTGCAGCTTCTAAAGAAGACGAGCAAACCTTAGGAAAGTTGAAATTTTCCTGATTTCCAGAGAGCATGTCAATGCCAGAGACTGCCAAACCATCAAAGTTGAAGTTGATCCCGCATTTTCTTTGAATGAAATATCCAAAAACTTTGGCCTGTTTGCTCTAGTTGAGGCCACAAGATACAATGGGGAATCGTTAAAGCCTTCATCTTTGTACTAGTACAAATGGGTCTTGACCTGACGCTGAAGTGAGTTCAACGGACTCTTCTTAGCAAGGAACGGACTTTTCATGATCTGCAATTGAGGTTCGACAATCTTTGGATCATTTGTGACGTTGATCAATGCTGGTCGGTCTGACATTTTATGTTTCTTTGAATGGATGAGTGGTGTTTAGTATCTCTGGGCATTTTTTTTTTCTGATGAAAATACCAAGAGGAATGAGAAAACCAATCAAGATTCAAGAGGACTCTGATTAAAAGGATACGTGTGAAAGAGGAGATAGTTGAAAAACAGTTAAAGTGGTTGAGCCTCAAAGCAAGCCGTTTCAGTTCAGGCCTCTGGGCTTCTTTTCAATAGGAAAATTGGTTCATTTTCCTCTTCTAATAACCATGAACTCTCATGCCTTCCTACAACTTTATCTTGAACCTTAAACACAATCACAAAAACATTCATTTCAATCACTTCATACTCTTGGTTTGCACTTCAATGAATATTCGATTAATTGACAGAAACCACGGTTCAAATTGATAAGAGGGTTGATGGCTACATGGTGAAAATCCGTTGAGGAAACCACTGTGTCAAATGTAAAAATACCAGTTAAGGTTCTTTTTTTTTTCTTACTTGTGGATGGAAGAAATCAGTAAAGCTTCTAACCAACTTGAAAGAAGAAACTGACTGGATTTTCTAAGTACTCATACAAGAACTCCAGTTCATTTGAGCAACAATAACCATTCATGGTCTATTAGTACATCAACGATGTAAGAACAAGTATATAATTAAAGTAATAATAAGAGAAAGATTAGCGTCTACACAAAAAGTCAATCCAACTATGGAAATCATCTATTTTCAATATAAATATCCATCCAAAGTTTTCTGCATTCCCAAATTTTACAAACCCACTGACTTCTAGTCATGACTGCGTGAGAACCAGAATCATGTGGCGAGTGAAAAAGAGAACTTATAGCACAACCAGCCAAATTGCATCAATTTAATGCCAGTGAGCTTATCAAACACAGAAAAGGGGATCTTCAGTTACACCACTCCAGAGGGAAGACGAAGGACAAGCTGTCCTCCGAAAACACTGCACAGCAAAGACCAATTATCACAATAAAATTTTGAAAAGCAAATATCAAATGAAGTTTGATGCGATCTTTCATGGAAAGCATTAAGATTTGCAACAAACCTTTTAACATAGTAGTAACAGAAGTCTGCTAAGATGAAAGTTTGTACAATTTCTGAAATAAGAACCATAGAAGGCCATAATCCATAACCTAGCGCTACCAGCAAGTGTCCACGAGTATCCACAACCTGTTAAAAGTGAAGGAAACAATATGGCAAACTTTATATGCAATCACCAAGTATCCTATAACAAATTGCATTAAAAACAGTAGCCACACAAATTCAGTAACAATATAAACTGCTATTTGCTATATAAATTGTTGAAAAGAGAAGATTCGGTCATAATATTACCGAATATTATGAGTTTTATTAGCTGTATTCTTATTTCTGTAAATAGCTCTTTAGTCAACTCTGTAATTAATTAGGACAGCTAGCCATTTTAGTTAGTTTCCTTATTTTGTACTTGTATTCTCTTATATAAAGAAAATATGTGTAAACCATTTAAGAGCGAATAATATAGAGAAAAATTATTTCATTTTCTGTCTTTCGTTCAAATTCACATGGTATCAGAGCCACCCTAAAGCCCTAGAATTTTTTTTTTCCTGCTCGATCCAGCCATGTCTGACATCTCCTCTGAGTCAACTCCACCCCCCTCACAAATCTTGCAACCCACCCTACAATTCAAAACCCCAGCACCTATTCTCACTCTGTCCAAATCACTACAATCCGTCTTAATGGGAACAACTTCTTACGATCAGTTCCAATTATATGTGCTATTCTACGACCAAAGAACTCTGGGACAACGTTAATCAGATGTATTCTGATTTGGGAAATCAATCTCAAATTTATGAATTGACTCTGAAACTTTGCGAGATTCGACAAGGCGAAGACTCGGTCACCAAGTATTTCAATTCATTGAAGTGGCTGTGGCATGACTTGGATTTGTTCAATGATTATGAATGGAAATCCACTGAAGATGCTAGTTATTACAAACGAACTGTGGAGGCTCATCGCATTTACAAATTCCTTGCCGGACTAAACGTGGAGTTTGATGAAGTTAGGGGGAAGGATCATTGGCAGGACTCCACTTCCTCCACTCGGTGAAGTGTTTGCTGAAGTTTGAAGAGAAGAAAGCCGCAGACACGTAATGTTGGGGAAGAAGATCACCAGCGGGGCCATTGAAGGTTCCGCCCTTGTTACCAAATCTACTGCTAATAAGGTAGCCAATTTTCAGTACAAAATTGAAGAGAAGCCTCGAATCTGGTGCGATTATTGTAACAAACCACGCCATACTCGAGATACTTGCTGGAAAATTCATGAAAAACCAGCAAATTGGAAAAGCAGCGAGCCTGGTGACAAAAATAAAAGTGTGATTCCCACTGCCAATGAAGCTGAGTCAAGTCCCTTCAGCAAGGAGCAGATGAATCATCTTATGAAATTACTAAAATCCAATTCCTCATCTGGTATTCCTAGTGTCTCTCTTGCACAAACAGGTAGTGCTTTTAATGCCTATTTTTGTTCAAATTTTGCTCCATGGATAATCAATTCTGAAGCCTCTGATCATATGACCAGCCTTTCAAATCTTTTTAGCACTTATTCACCATGTTCTGGCCTTGAATTGCAGATGGAAGTTTTTCATCTATTGCCGGGAAAGGTTTGATTAAATTATCTAAGAATATAGATCTTAAATCTGTTCTTCATGTTCCTAAACTAGCCTGTAACCTTTTGTCTGTGAATAAAATAGCCAAAGAATCTAATTGTCGTGTTGTTTTCTATGATGCTTATTGTGAATTTTAGGACCGAAACTCGGGGAAAAAGATTGACAGTGCTAAGATGGAAGGTGGGCTTTACCACTTTAATGATGATTTCGCCGATAATATAAAGGCTCAGGGCCTTAGCAGTGTTAGTTCTAATTCTGTTTATGAACAAATAATGCTTTGGCATTTAAGACTAGGACATCCTAGCTTCTCATATCTTCAACATTTGTTTCCCACTTTATTTAAGGGTTTGGATTGTTCATTATTTTACTATGAAAGTTGTTGCTTATCAAAGAGTCATCGTAATACTTATTTACCAAAACCTTATGCTTCTTCAAAACTTTTTTATTTAATACATAGTGATGTTTGGGGATCTTCAAGAATTACTACCATCTCTAGAAAAAAAATGGTTTATTACCTTTATAGATGATCATACCCGTTTATGTTGGGTTTATATGATGAATGAAAAATCTTAGGTTGAAAAACTTTTTAAGGACTTTTACACAATGGTTGAAACACAATTTCAAACAAAAATTAGCATTCTTCACACTGATAGCATAACCGAATATTTTAAAGGACTTTTGGGAAATTTTTTTATAGAAAAAGGTATACATCATCAATCAACTTGTGTGGATACTCCTCAACAGAATGGGATTGCTGAAAGAAAAAATAGACATTTGCTTGAAGTAGCTCGTGTTATAATGTTTTCAATGAATGTTCCAAAATATTTTTGGGGGGAAGTGGTTTTAACAGCATCTTTCTTGATTAACAGAATGCCTACAAGGGTTCTAAAATTCAGCACACCATTAGAATGTTTCAAAAAATGCTTTCCCTTATCAAGAATGTACTCGGATTTGCCTCTAAAAGTGTTTGGCTGCACTGTGTTTGTTCATATACCTAATAATACTCGGTCAAAACTTGATCCTCGAGCTGAAAAATGTGTTTTCATTGGGTATACAGCCAATAAAAAGGGATATAAATGCTATAATCCCCAAACAAGAAAAATTTATGTGAGTATGGATGTCTCGTTCTTTGAAAATAAACCCTACTTTCACAAAAATTGTCTTAAGGGGGAGAGTGAGGTGAAGGAAGAAATTTTTTGGGATTTATTCCCTACTCCTTTACCAAATGTGATTTTGACTACTACACCACATTCCTCTCTTCCCACTGCCATTCTAGAAACTCAAAATCAATAACAATCTGAACCTGAGGAACAAAGTGATAAAATCAATGAAAACAATGAACGTAGTCCTAGTCATATAGTGCCAAGCATTACTGTATCTAAACCAGGGGAAGAATCACTACAACAAAATCCTGAGCTTATGGTTTATACTCGAAAAAGGATTCATAAAAGGAGTCAAAGTCAGCCTATTCCTCATGGAAATGATCAATCTCAACCATCGGGAACTGGACCTCCAAATATCACAGATAAGTCTTTCCCTAACTCATCTTCAGTTCCTGTTACCACTCCTAGCAAAGAACCATCAGATCTTGATTTTCCAATAGCCATTAGGAAAGGAATCCGAACTTGCAAAAAAAATCCTAAATATCCCATTACCGAATATTTTTCCTATGCAAAACTTTCTCATACCCATAGGGCATTTACTTCGAAAATCTCACACTTGTTTGTTCCGAGAAACATTTAGGAAGCTCTAGATGATCCGAATTGGAAATTAGCAATGATAGAAGAGATTAATGCTCTTAGACGAAGTGGTAGTTGGGAGATAGTTAATTTACCTAAGGAGAAAAAAATAGTTGGCTGCAAGTGGGTCTTTACGGTGAAGTGTAAAGCTGATGGTAGCATAGAGAGATACAAGGCTAGACTAGTTGCAAAAGGGTTCAGTCAGACATATGGGATCGATTATCAAGAAACTTTTGCCCCTGTAGCCAAGATAAACTCAATCATAATCTTGTTATCTTTGGCCGTGAATTTCAACTGGCCCTTACACCAGTTAGATGTTAAAATTGCTTTTTTAAATGGAGATCTTCAGGAAGAGGTCTTTATGAGCCTACCACCCGGGTTTGAGGGAGAGTTAGGACCAAACAAAGTTTGTAAACTAAAGAAGTCGTTATATGGTCTCAAACAATCCCCTAGAGCTTGGTTTGAAAGATTTGGAAAAGCTGTAAAGAGTTGTGGCTACTGTCAAAGCCAAGCTGGCCATATTATGTTTTACAAACACAGTAAAGAAGGCAAAATTGCAATCTTAATTGTCTATGTGGATGATATAGTCTTGACAGGTGATGACAATGAAGAATTGGAGAGATTAAAAAAGAGACTTGCAGTTGACTTCGAGATCAAGGATTTGGGTGCTTTGAAATACTTTCTTGGGATGGAGTTTGCTAGATCCAAATAAGGTATATTTGTGAATCAACATAAATATGTTCTCAATCTACTTGAAGAAACAGGTCTACTAGGATGTAGACCAGCCGAGACACCGATTGAACCCAACCTTAAGCTACAGCCTACTAAAACTGAAGAAGAAGTTGTGAAAAGAAAGTAGTATCAAAGGCCTGTTGGGAGACTAATCTACTTGTCACATACACGTCCAGATATCGCATTCGCAGTTAGAATGGTTAGCCAGTTCAGGCATTCACCAGGACAAGAACACTGTGATGCAGTCTATAGAATTCTCAGATACCTGAAGGGAACTCCAGGGAAATGTTTAATGTTCAAGAACCATGGACATTTGCAAGTTGAAGCCTATACTGATGCAGATTGGGCTGGAAGTGCCATTGATAGATGATCAACTTCTGGCTATTGCACGTTTGTTGGAGGCAACCTTGTTACTTGGCGAAGTAAAAAACAGAATATGGTAGCAAGAAGTAGTGCAGAGGCTGAGTTTAGATCAATTACTAATGGGATTTGTGAAGAGTTGTGGATAAATATACTGTTAGAAGAACTGAAGATCTCTAGCACGTTACCTATGAAGTTATATTGTGACAATAAAGCTGCTATTTCAATAGCTCATAATCCAGTACTTTATGACAGAACATAGCATGTGGAGGTTGACAAACATTTCATCAAGGAAAAGATCGAAAACGGTGTGATCTGCATGCCATACATTCTTACTACCGAACAAATTGCAGACGTGTTCACAAAGGGACTTCCTACAAGACGGTTCGATAAAATCATTGGCAAGCTAGCTATGGAAGATATCTTTAAACCAGCTTGAGGGGGAGTGTTGAAAAGGGAAGATTCGGTCATAATATTACCGAATATTATGAGTTTTATTAGCTGTATTCTTATTTCTGTAAATAGTTCTTTAGTCAACTCTGTAATTAATTAAGACAGCTAGCCATTTTAGTTAGTTTCCTTATTTTGTACTTGTATTCTCTTATATAAAGAAAATCTGTGTACACCATTTAAGAACGAATAATACAGATAAAAATTATTCCATTTTCTATCTTTCGTTCAAATTCACATAAATTTTACTGTAAAGTAATATATTAACCAACCAAAGAGCCCCACATGTAAAAAAAAAATACTATTAGTACTAATGCTATTCCTTGGACTGTTCTTGTGAAATACAATCAAATCGATGATCGCTATCTCCTCACACAACACAGTATGCTGTCTATCCTTTCATCATGCAGACTCAAACCTATCTAGAGCATCCAGAAATTGGATAAATTACTAAAAAAATAAATAACTCAGGCCAATTTCAAGTAAAGGTGACACTACCTGCCATCAGCAAACCTTATGTGATCAATGCTGACTAAAGTACTTGATTTCAGAATGGCTATATACACGAGACTTAAGTTCAATCCCCCTCCCCGACAATGTACCAAAAAAAATAATTTTTGGAATAAAACAAAAAAGGCTATATACACATTATAACCATCTTAAACCAACTATGGAGTATTTAAATTCAGCTCTATGAGATCAAACCTGTAGAACCCAGTGAGCACAGCTTAAGAATCTTGCCACTCCAAGTGCAAATACATAATGAGCTGTGAATGGCTCAACAATCTGAATGGGAGAAAACAGATGAGTAATTGAGGAAAGCAGTGATAGTTAGTCCAAAATTTAATAAACTTCATAAATGTGCATGCAGTCCATTCAATTAATTGCACCTTTGTGTTTTGCATGACCCGCAACTGGGGTAGTACAGAAACTGCTTCCAAATATACACAGAATGCCCAGAAAATCCTGTTTAATATATGATGCGAAGTAGACGGATGAATAAACAGAGCTAATAAAGCACAGGGTATGACCTGCAACCAAATCCAAAGCAAGGTTGTTACTTGTGATAGAAAGAAATAAACCTATTGTTCTTAAAAATATGAATCCAGCTGATCATGAAAGAAGGTTTTTATGCTTTTGACCCAACTTAAATGCCTAAAATTTTAAGAAAGATACATTTTTGGTTGCATAGGTCCAGTTTTTCACAAAATATCACTAAACTGAACATTAACGAAGAGTCGAAAGGAGCTTCTACAGTTGTTATGTTCAATACATACCACTGATTAAACTGATTGAACAAAATTAAAACATTAAAAAGACTGACCATGCTGCATTGTACAAGACAAGAAATCAAGAAGAGAACATTTGATTTAAAAATAGTGTCAATTGACATAACAAATAAATGGCAGAACATGCCATCCCTACACTCAACCTTTTCTTTGGCCCCCCAAAAAATAAAGGGAACAAGGGCAAGATGCAAATAAAACAATACCACTTCGTCTAACTTAAAGCAATCACCTCATAACAATCAGAACACCGACAGGCATTTTTCAAAACCATTGTTAGGTAGGTAGGAAGTATAACATAGACAATTAAAAACACTATGGTAGAAAGCACACTCATAAGATATCTTAATTATCATGTTGATTTAAACTTCTAACTGCCAACCAGATAGTCCAATTTAGCAGGATTTCACCACATCATGCACATGCTTATAATAATAATTGCAACACAATAACAAGAGGACTAAAAAATTCAAAAATAATTCCAGAGAGTACCACCAGTAGATGAGGGATCGTTCATTTGTCTATAATAACATGTCCCTAAAACGCCTACAATTCCTTTCCAGTTTTAGATCCTTGACTTTGATAGCCACGATAAACTTCCTCCACTCAACACCTATGAGTAACGTTATTATCAATTAGAAGAAACGTCCTTGTGTTACACAATACAAACATTTTAACCATCCATAATCATAACTCAATATGAAACACGGGAAGCTGGAGCTGATAGGAGTTGAATCTCAGTCCACAAAGTTTTGGATCGATACTTTGCAGATACAACTGCATTTAAATGATGGACAACTTACCACAAAATATATAGCAAAATTGTCTTTGTCCTCCATGTAACTAGACCTCAATCTGAAACGGATCATATAAATAACCCATAGAGTCGTAACAAACGTAGACAAATCGAGTAGTGTGTGTATATCATATTCCATAACAAAGCTGCAGTACAGTCTAACAGCTAAAAATATAGCCGTCAGCTCCTGGGACTTCAGTGATAGTCCTGCAAACCATTCAAAGAACAATTTAATAAAAAATGTGTTCCATTTGGCTTAAATTGAATAAAGGGTTTATAAAGTCTTAAAGACTCAATTTTTATTTCCTTCCTTCTCCCACACCAATAAATACACAAATAAACAACAAAAAAAATATCTTGGAAAATACATATTGATCAAAACCAACGGAAACAGAAAGCCCAATTCACAAAACCCAGAAAAGCGGGCAAAAAAGCAACCAAAACAAATATCAATCAATCCATTAACACTTTTAATTTCCCCAAAAAAGAACAATTTGCAATTATAAAACACCCAATACAACATTACCTGTTCTATGAATTCCACAATTGCCAATACAGGAAAGCAAACCTACGAAACAATGAATAAGATCGCTTAAAAAATTACAACTTTTACCAGCGCAAGTCTTCTCCTTCATGAGCTTGTAGATGAGCACAGAGATTCCAATGGAGTGAACAGCCTCAGCGGCAACGAAGAGGTTGTCGTGGTCGTGCACGATGAATCGGAGCAAAACCAGCGCCGCCATCCCCGCCACTACCGCCAAAAACGCCTTCACTTTCGGCGGCTGTCTCCTCACCCATGTCGACACCACGTGGATCGGCCTGTTCTGTGCCCTCATGAGTGTCTCTGATTCTTCTTTTTCCGTGACAGTGAAGGAAAATACGGGTAATTGATAAATTGAAGTGGAACGTTCTGGTTACTCAATTAATAAAGTAATTTTAAGGGTCCTTTTTAGTATACTTTCAATTTAATCTTAATTTCTTTTTTATTGGATTGCTTTTAGATGGAATAAACAAGTTGCTTTTCGGGTGGGTTAAGTTTTAGATGTACTCACTGACCGTTACATCCGGATCTGAGTTAAATAGATGAGACAGGTTGATTTAACTGTTGAGTTTGGTCGTTGGTGTCCCCGTCAATACGGTTCAATAGAACATGGAAGCTGTTTCTTTTTCTCGTTTTTTCTTCTTCCTCCTCTTTTAAGTTTACCTTTTGTTTTAGATTAATTCTTTTGATCAGAAAAAATGCTAATATATATTTTATTTATTTATTTAACGTTGTTTAGTGTTTGAGACACTTATTTTTGACACTCACCTATCTCACTTGAGAAATTAATAAGTAATTATGTATATTTTGTATAACATCATTTTATTTCAAATTTTTTCATCGTAACAAAGTGAAATTTGTGGGGTTTGAATGGATTTGCATTATGAATCACAAAATTTCTTAAATTTGACACCCGAGTGTGAAATATTTATTTAATTTATTAATTATTTATTTTATCTTAAGTGAATAATGTGATAATCTTATAAGTTTGTACATGAATTATATGATATCATTATGGTTTTATATCATGATTAAATTATTATATTTACTTCAATTTTTTGGATACGTCCTTAGAAATTTTAGTTTCAAAGTTTCTTTTTTCTTCCCAAAAGTTACCATATTTGAAAATTATAAGTAAAGATAATATTAAAAATAATGTTACAAATTGGTTTTAATGAAAGATATATAATTAATAACTTTTTTGAAGCCAACTTCATTTTATGGAGAAATTTTTTTAATAATTATATGCAATAAAATGTCTATATTTCATTCATATAGAAATATCAGTAATTTCTGCTTCCTTTATCTAAATTATCTCAAATAAATTATACTCTAATAAAACTAGTTCAATAATTTGAGTAATGTTTATTTGTCAAATTTTAACAAAGTGAGAATTTATAAGGCCTTGGTAAATATTTAGTGATGGCAGTTGTCATTGGTCAACAACCTGTACCAACTATATTTCCAAGCACAATGCTTACCAAAATGTGATCTATTATTCAGAAAACACACATATTTGTCCCCAATATATCATTTTTTTCACTTGGGAAAAAAATCATTGATGTTTTATGGCATTTACCATTTTTGTGAATCCTAGACCTGCATTGTTGGCTCAAGGAATCACCATTGAAACTGAACTACTTGATGTTCATTATTTCTATATTTTCTATCACCAGTGTTAAAATAAGAACCAATATTAGTTCCACCTACTGAAGTTATATTAATTCTTACAAAGGATTCATCATCCATGTAATAAGATGATGCTTTAAGTTGCCTTTTTTTTTCTTAGTGTTTCATTAAATGAGTGTTTAAAATGTTTTTTTATTGTAAAATAAGCTAAATCCAATTGAGATGTACTTTATTTTTATTCTTCGATCCATTTATATATAATATGTTATTTTCATAAAAATACTAATACGATGATTCACATCGCACGTCCAGACAACAATAATGCAATTGAGAAAATCCAGTATATATGTAAGGTTTTACAACTTTAATAATAGCAGCAATGATTATATTAGACATAAACAACTAAACATGATAACATGGATAATTAATCCCAAAATGAATTATTTGATCATCTTCAACAAAACCAATGGCTGATATTGATGTACATGATATCTGTGGAATATATAATTGTAAGCAATCCTCCCCACGTGTAATGAGAATAAAAAGAGTACATATTGATGGGAAAATGCAAGGAAAACAGTGAAGAAAGTTGAAATGCAGGTGATTAAAGGAAAATCGATGAGCTGTCCTATGTTATGAAAAAAGAATTCCACAAACAAGTCCATCTCTTTTGTCTTTGGGTAGTTCAAGTCAATATCTAAGAGAAGGCAGCATCCAAACTAGAGAGCAAGCAACCAATATAGAGGATAGTTTTTATTACTTTTTTTTCGACAGTGATGATGTATATACCTTAATTCTCTCAGCCTCACCCACCCTCGTAATAACATTCTTTATCATAAAGAAAGTTGTTAACTTGAAAAATTAACCTCGTGACACTTAGACTCATAGAATGGCATCAGTAAACAGAGCTTTTGCACATTTTCGTTAATCCATATCTTGATCGGAAAAAAATCAATAGATTAAAAAAAATTGAAATTGATCGATCTATTTCTCGAAACAAATGAAAAGGATCCAAAAAACAAAACATAAATCATGGATCAGCTAAGCCCGAGAGACTTGCTTAAGAATAAGAAGAGGAATCTCATGTAAATACCATTCAACTTGGGGCAAAAACCATTAAACCAAAGATTGTTGATTAGTTCCCAGCCAAACAAGTTCAACCCCGTCATGGAGTTTCATTTCAAATGACTTTGGATGAGAGCTTGGCTCCTAAAAAGTTGAAGACATGTATCATATGACAAAATCAAACTAGCAAGTTTGATTTCAAAATTTTCCATGCACTTGCATTTCATAGAAACCAAATGTAAATCAGCACCCAACTATCAAAAGAAAATAAGAGGCAGATAATATATATGGAGGAGAAAGAATTGACATAGTATTGAACAAATGATGCAAAAGGCATGATACATACTACTAGGTACAAAGACCTTATAGAGAAACTAGGCCTTAATTTAGCGGTCCCCAAGAATATGCCAGGTTAAACACTAACATTGTCAGGTAGTTGAACAAGAAAGTAAGACTAATAACATCAGAAAGTCCATGAATTTGATCTTCTCATGAGGGGTTTCATTTGTTTGTCTTCTTCAAGTGAAACCATACCTAAATGAGATGGGTCTTCCAACATCATCTTTGCCACCAAATAACCAGCAATGGACCAAGTCTGGAATTTTCGAGCCTGCTTGCCAATATATCTACCGAGCTTTCCATCGTAATATTCAGGCCAACTGTCCTTCAGCAACCTAGATTCAGCTAGTTCAATGGCACGCCTTGCAATTTGTGGGCGTCCAGTCTTAATGCATGCAGCTGTAAGAAGCCATAAAAGCACTGTACACATTGCAAAAGCCAAAATGAATCTCGCATAAAACATCTCAGCAGAAGAAATCAATATTATCATGGAATACCATCTTGAAGATAAGAAAGTACATATCCGGCGAAGACCAAATAATGTGATAAATATGTCAAGCCAGTGCCACTATTTTTAAAGAGCTACATTTCACAAGAGAGAGTGATATGTTTTCCAGGTAAACTTGTGAAGGAATCTGAATTTCCTTCAAACAGTAAGATTTATTTTCAAAAACTGCAAATAGTGGTAAACTGATTGAAAATCTTTCTCGAACCATTCTCCAGACAAAATAAAAGATTTTTATAGCATCACTTTTTTTACTCATCATACAAACAGCCTTCTCCAATTTTGCAGTTTCCTAAACATACAGCAATTATGTTATAAGGAATTATAATGAGTATAAATACCTGGCCAAGATCCCCCGTTATGGTAACTCCATCTTGTGTTCTTAGGGTCACATCCTGTTGTAATCCGCCAGTCATGGCTTTCTATGGCTGGAAAACAAACCTTTAGGGGCATTTCTCCAACCAACTCCTCCCAGCGTGATTCTATAAGATCCATAATTGCAGTGGATTGTTCAGGAGTTGCCAAGGATGACAAAATTGCAATGCAGTTACCCAAGCAAAACCAACGAAAATCCATTCTTGCAGGACTAACATTGCCGATAAAGTAGCCACCATGAGTAGGCATAAAATCAAAAACCCATTCTGGAAGAGAATCAGGAATTACATTGAACTTGTTCACTGCAGTGTGAGAGTACTCCTCTGTTTTATATCGATATATATCATTAAGCTGCTTCAAATCTAGCCAATAGTAACTTCTCATGTGATAGCTTAACGCATGAAGGCGCTTAGCTATACGTTCTACGAACTCTTTCCCCTCATCATCTTGCTTAAGTAGAACGGAAGCACATCTTAAAGCCATAAAGAAAAGTGCTTGTATTTCAATGGGATACCCATAAACACCCTGAAAACATAGATACTAGGCATAAAGCTGAGAGCCAAAGATAATAAACACAACAACATAAAATTAATTCCCAAAGGTATGCAATTACAGATACATTTATACTTGAGGATAAAGTAAATCTACAGCTACCATTAAGCATCAAGAAACGTAAACAAAACTATACCATCTAAAACAATTATGGAATATCAGAATCACAGTTGACCCATCATTTCCTTTCAGAATCATAAACTGTGACCATGTGAATGATAAATCATTACCCATAGGACAGACCAAATTCTCAAAAGCCCAAATTAATCAACTGGGAAAAGCAACTGTTTATTTTATATGCTTGACACCTTGTCCTGCTAGTTTTTTTTTTTTCTTTTTTGCCCCCATTTGGGTGACTTCCTTTTAACCTTTTCATGCAAAAATGCATAAGAAAAAAAAATATAAACATGGATTATTAGATCAAGCAAAGTCTGAAGTGGCTGTTGTGAGATCCCAAGAACCATTTTCTTTTTCAATAACCTCCCATAAAAGCTGGAAAAAGATTACCGGGAAATTCATTATAGCAAGAAAAGCAAAGGCAGCAGTAGAACTGATGCAAAATTGTATAAAAGTAGTGCAGTTTGCCTTGCCTTTTTGTCCAATCAATAACATTATATATTTTTTGCAACTAATAATTTCATGACAAAGTCCAATCTTAAAATTCATCTATGGTGAACATTCGGAATGATATTGACAAGTAGTATATGTGTTTGCTATGCTTTCACATCCTGGTTTACACACACAAATGCTCAGGGGCACAAACGAGCACACACACAAATGTTTGTATAGGACATATATCTCATGCTGCATCCTACTCTAGTATGGGTAAAACATGATAAAAAACATTCTCTCATACGTTCAACATAGGTTCAATTCTATTAGTATCAAGCCCAGATTACCATTTAGGATGAAGTGCCAGACTGATCAAACATAAGAGTTATATAAGTATAAAACAGATAATACACAGTCAAAAACTCACCATTCTACGATCAATCATGCAGCATCCATCAGCGCAGAGAAGTGTTGGAAACGTGTCAAACCCCTCTGAAAGACATAAACTCAGTATTAGGTGCATACCCTTCTGGCATTCAGGCCTTTCAGCTAGAGAAGAGTCTCCTGTAGACTTCGTATATGCCCGAAGCAATATAATCCACCAGAACCCAGAATCAACGGGGGCCACTCTTCCTATTGCACTCTCTCCAAAATCAGCTATTAAAGTCTCATAATTCCTGACTGGATCATGGAGAACCTTGAAACTGGCTGGCATTACTCCCTCTCCAAGCTGAAATCTATCAATCTTTTTCTCCCATGACTGAAGGCGAAGAGTCTTCAAAATGAAGTTCTTGACTATTTCAGGTTCCCCATTCATCAAAAAAGCGAATGCACTTGGGACAAAGTCTCTCAGAAACACCTACTCAGACAAAAAAAGTTCATGTACCATCCTTACACAAATCAAAACTTAAGGCATGCTAATTATAGATAAGTAGCAGTCAAAGTCAATCTCATGGAAGTTTAAGTCGCAGAAAATGATGAATTTGAAAAGGGATAAACTTCAACAAACTGAACCTTCTGATGAACAGGCAATTCATGGTATGAGAAACCTAATCAAGGTTCAGCTAAGGTCAGCATGAATATGGCATCCACACCTCCTCACACACACACACACACACTTCCCTTCTGCCTGATAGTGATCAGTAAGAGCATACTCCTTACATCTGTCAAAAAAAAATACTGTTTGGAAAACAGCTAGAAATATTTGTAATCATTGGGGACCATAAGCATTATATAGACCGGTCACACAACAAAAATTGCAAGCATGGATCAGTAAGCTGCAGTATGTAATGACTCAAAAATTAGTTGATATGTCCAAGTGTATCAAGATGTTCTCAATGCCAAAACAAGCTCCACAAACTGAATACATTTGTATATGATGAGAGAGTAGCACGGACAAAGGGTCTTCACCTGATCATAGTTAAGGTTTTCTTCAGAGCTATCCAGAGCTGCAATAGTCCCGACTGGTTGGCCACGAAAGTACACCAACGAGCGTCTCAAAGCATCCCAAGCTTCAGCCACCATTGGATGAGGCTCAAACCCATGCAGTGACCTTGGGGTATTAAACTCAGACCTTCTACCCGCACCCGGTGAAAATACATAATCAAGATGGTCAAGTAGTCGAGAAGGGTTATCAGCATTTCTGGTAGATATATGTGGCGACAATCCAACAGATAATTCACTCAGGGACCTTTCATCAAATGATCTCTGCCTCTCCATATTCAGAGGCCTTGGCTTGTCTAATAACTTTGAGAAATCACATTCGTCAATTTCATCCACAGTACAACGATTATCATTGTTCCTTATATTTCCATTCTGATTTACATCCACAGTCAGTGCTGACATTTTCTAAAATATCAAATTAGAGTAACCCAACTATGACGTTAGTTCCCTACAACCTGCAGTTCAATAAACTGAATCGAATCATATATCATATATAAGTAAAAGACATTAAGGCAATACTAATCCTATTCGTATCAAAACTAATGCATGATATAAGCAGCACAGCAGACTGATGATTGAACCGATCAGCAAAACCAGCCAGATTGCGGTGTAGAATAGGAACACATCAAAACCCACCAATCTTCTAGTTCAAACGGAGAAATCAAGAGCCATAAACAGTGTATCGATGCCCATTTAGTCACCAAGAAAATGTACAACAAGATACTAAATCAATATGTTAATCTTTAATCTAATCACCGAAAATGCAAGCATTATTGTCGATTAATGATGGATTTCTCTTCTTTTAAAAAAACAGAGAAACAAATATAAGATTCAAACGAGATTCATTTGTTAGTACAACTTTCTCATCAACCCAACAGAGAGTTGAGTACATACACAATGAAATTTCATCAAACAGACCACGAGCACTTGAAAAACAAAATTAAC
The DNA here is from genome assembly GCA_023935145.1 of Bretschneidera sinensis. Taxonomy (NCBI): domain Eukaryota; kingdom Viridiplantae; phylum Streptophyta; class Magnoliopsida; order Brassicales; family Akaniaceae; genus Bretschneidera; species Bretschneidera sinensis. The sequence goes on from CM043704.1 coordinate 97,097,489, forward strand.
AAATCAAGATCAGGGAACTAACTCCAAAATTTGATGATACGGACCAACTTGAGCAATCCAACCGAACGAAATAGCTCAGCTCAATACTCCCCTTTCTAGTGTAAAAATATGGTAAGTAATAATACACAGATCTTCCTCTATGATACTGCTTATATACCAATTAAGCCACTACTTGAAAACCGGACGAGACGGTAAGAGGGTGACCGGCAGATAAGCAGGAGTTTGTTTAAGTTTTTCAGGTTTTATGCCTGAAACGTACGTACAGCAAGGGGTGGTGGGGTCCACGTGGAGGCTAATGATTAACTGTCACCGATGGGAGAGGGACTCTTGGGTGAGGTGAGTGACCGGGAGCTGACAGTGATATTTACTTTCATGATAGCAAGTTGTGGCGCCTAGGGGGCCTGATCCATATATTAAAAAAGAAAAATAAATAAATAATAATAATGACGCAATGGAGGGATCTTGGCAGAGAAAGATGTAGGTTTGTGCACGTGAACGGCCACCAGATCCTAAGAGGCAGATACCTTTTTTTTTTTGTGCGTGTAAAAAAGCCTGGCAATAATATCAATAGTAGTAGGACAAATGAAATTGATTTCCTTTTCCTTCACCTTCACCTTCTCATTTAGGTAAACATGTAGAAAGTATAACGTGTTAAACTTTTACCATCCAAGCTAACTAGCTAAATGAAGTTTTCATATTCAAGTCAGAATATAGAGAAATACTTGACCGATCTGATTTACTGGAATTTTTTAAATAATTTTAAAGTATTTTATTGATAATATTATTTTTTAAATTTCGTATTTATATTAATGTTACTAATTAAATTCTTTAAAATTATCAGTAAAGTTTCCAACCAAAGTTTTTTCTAAAATCTAAGGCTTATCATTGAAAAAAAAAATTAAGAAATTCATATAAGAAGAAAAAAAAAAGAAAATATGGTGAATTCACTTTTCTTTTCATTAATGAATTAAAAAAAAGACATAAAAAATTATTATAAAGATTTATATTTTCTTTTCTAATTTACAAATCAATATCTATTAAAATTGCCAAGATTTAGAAGTATAAAATAAAATAAGTTCGGATTTTTTTATTGGTTTCTTCTTTATTTTTGTTATTTCTTTTGTTTCTATCAAAAACATAATGGAAAATTTAATATTTCTTTTTTTCCTTATTTTTAATTCTTCTTTCTCTTTTTTTTCTTCCTTCTTTTTTTCATATAACATTCTTTTCTAGCAATACTAGCCTAAGTATCAATCAATAGCACTTAATAAAATATTTAAAAAAATAATATTAAACTCAATCATTCAATTTTCAATTAAATTTATTAACGAATAAAAGTTATTCACAACTTTATACTATAGAAATATATTAAACTCACATATCTTCGTTCTCTCGATTTAGTGTATGTGAGTAAAAGAGAGATTGATAACTTTCTTTTGTTTGTGAGTTTTATAAAATCAAGCAGAGTAAACATTAAACAATAATATTTTCTATGAAAACCTTACAAACCTCTAAATTTGCAGTGTTAAAAAATTGATATGTTGAAGGTTTTGGGAAGATATATAGAAACTCCTAAAACCTTTCATCTCTTTATGAAGAAAAATAAAGTCTCAAACATAATTTTTAATTAAGCTTTTATTTCTTTTCATTTACTTAACATTCAAAGACCCCTCTAAACGAATAGAGAAACCTAATGACTTAATTTAAACTTATTTACACCTTCTAAGTGTATTGGATTAATAAGATTAAACCATAAAAAAAAGTAAAAATAGATAATCCATTGTAATTAGATTTATGCCATTTTTTTTATAGTGACGGGAAGACTTTACACCTTGGCTTGATATACATGCAGGGGAAGCACCATTTGATCCAAAAAATAAAATATAAACCATTTTTTTTTCTTATTTCATAAAGTGGATTGCTCCTCTACATTTCTCTTTACACACGCATAAATATTTTCAACAACCATTAAAAAGCTTTAGTGGAATGGTAGAGGCTCGTTTTCTTAGTAAAGAATGTTTGAATTCGAATACTTTCGCTGCGGTGGAGTAAAATAGATTTTATCCAATGCTCTTCCAAAATGTTGTTGTACGTTTAGCACATATGGAAATGTTAGAAAAAATTATTTAAAATAATATTAAAGGGTTGTTTGAAAACCCAAAAAACATTAGTTTAAATCTAAATGTTGTGGTTTAAATAGAAATGTGTGATTTAAATCTAAATGTTGTTATTAAACAAAAAGGTGTCAGATTTTTTATAAATTTTTTAAACAGACACGATCTGATCCGTTAAAAACTAACAGACATAATCGTAAGGCTCTCATTAAAGCTAAAAAAATCATGTATTTCTAACCGGAAAAACATGACTTTCCATAACCTTTTGAAGAGGTGCTTCTACACCTATAAATACCCCTCACTCCCCACTTCATAGTACAATTCATTTTTCATTACTTCTTCTATCATTTTTCTCTCAAAAATTCTGCCATAATATTTTAGTATTTCAAAGCAGAATTAAATTGGAAGTTCTTCAGATTTTGTTGTATGCAGACTTCAAGTTTGAGACTTGGTTGTAGCTTGAAGGACTATTTGTCTATAACCCATAGCAAACTTGTTTGTACAAGTGGGGACGAATAAAGCCTTAAAGACAGTGATTAATTCACACCTCTAAGTATTGATTCTCATATTCTGTTCTAGTTTAGATAAAATTTACAACAATTTTAAGGCTTTATTTTTGTCCAATTGAGACAAAATCATTCAAAGTGATGAATCAAGACTTCGTCAAGCTAGACAGATTCTATGGAAATAATTTCAGTCGGTGGCAAGACAAGTCCATAAGTAATGAGAGCAGCCTCAAACAGCAATGATCGAACAATTAATTACAGAAAAAAGGAAGAAAAGAGAGGAGAACAAGTTGCTCTGTTGTGTGCATATTCTCAATATATTGTCAGATCACTTGTATGATCTATTCACTGACATCAACTCTGTGAAATCAATATTTGATTAATTTCCTACGAAACCCAAAGGTACACTTTAATTTTTTTTCTTATGCGCACTTATTTACACAAATATTAAAGTGAATATGATATGTGATTTTAAATAGACTAAATTTTAAGTTTGTGTGCATATATAAGAGATAGGCTTTAACCATGAAAACTTTTGATTGCAACAGTAATTTTGAACCGTTGCAAGCGAAATGGTTGGCAATAATATTTTATTTGAAAATATAACATGTCCTTTAAGATCTTGTTTTATTTGTCATGGTTGTTCTAATACCCTTTACATAAAGGGAAAGATAATTTGCTTATGTATACAGTGGTATGCAAATTTAAATATTTTGAAAATAAAAGTGGATGTGGAATACATTTGAGGGAGTATATATGGAATAGCCCGAAAGGTTTGTTATTTCAGGCAATGAAAATAAAGTGTGTAAATTAGTCAAATCTCTTTACGGTCTAAAACAAGCTCCAAAACAATGGCATGAGAAATTTGACTCTGTTATTTTATCCTTTGGTTTTAAACATAGCAGTGTTGATAAATGCATTTAATCCAAATTTACTAAAAACTATAATGTGATGGTTTGTTTATATGTTGATCATTGGTACTAACATGGAAAGAGTAAATGAAACTAAGAAGTATTTGTCTTCTGTCTTTAAGATGAAAGACTTGGGTGAAGCAGATACAATCTTAGGAATTAAAATTAAGAAACATAGTGGGGTTTATGCTTTAAGTCAATCTCACTATACTGAGAAAGTGATAACTAAGTTTAAACATCTTGGTTTCAAAGAGTATAATACTCATTTTGATCCAAGTATTAAATTACAGAATAATTTTGGTAGAGCAGTGACACAACTTGAATACACTAGTGCTATTGGTAGTCTAATGTATGCAATGCACTGCACTAAACCAGATATTTCCTATTATGTGTGTAAACTTAGTAGATATACTAGTAATCCTAGTATAAAACATTGAAAAGCCATTGATAGGATAATGGGATACCTCAAGAAGACCAGTGGTTTAGGATTGTTTTACAATAGTTATCCAAGTGTATTAGAAGGATACACTAATGCGAGTTACATTACAAGTGTGGGTGATAATAAATTCACAAGTGGGTGGATATTCACTCATGGTGAGGGTGCAATTTCTTGGGCAAGCAAGAAAAAAACTTGTATATCCCACTTAACTATGGAATCTGAATTTTTTGCCCTTGAGAATGTTTGGAAAACCACCACACTTTTGAGTGGTAAGAGCTTTTCATACACATTCATTTATAGATTGTATAATGTAATAATTACACATAAATGCTGATTACAAAATAAGTGGAAAGAATTAGCTAAACAAGCTCCTATAATTGAGGGTCAATGGATTCACATATAGAAGGCCTTAGATTAAGGCAGAGGATCCTCAACATCCCCCTGCAAGCTGAGCGTCGGATTTGAACAGACGTGGAGCTTGGATTGGAAAAATTGAAAGAGAGGCCTAGGCACACTTTTGGTGAAAATGTCAGCAACCTGTAAGTGAGAGGGCACATATTGTGTACGAAGTTTGCCAACGATAACAAGTTCGCGAAGAAAGTGGTGTTGAGTGAAAATATACCTAAATTAATAAGTAAATAATCGCACTCGTTTTACTTGAAAGTGCACAAGGTCAACAGTAGCATAGTGTGCGAATGCAAGATCATCTCCATAGGGATTGGTAAATTTTGATTTAGAATTAGTTTCGCAATAATAAAATAAAAATAAGAAAAATAATATTGAGTTGGAATTAATAAAGATAGAGGCGTAAGGACTTGATATCCACCACTAATCATGCTACCACAACAAAACAGTATGTCAATGCTTTACTCATGCCATGTATACCTAATGTTTGTCAACCTAAGAGCATGGTATCTACTCCTCAAGCTATTGATCTCCCTAAGCAATGAGTTAGGCATGGTATCTACTCTAACTCTTTTCTTTCTTTGAGGGATTCAGCATGATATCTACTGAGTTGTTCCTAAAGAAAGCATAAGGGCTATGAAAATCGACAACCACATGAGACCTAGGGCATGGTATCTACTCTCGGTTTTTCATGTTGATTAACCCAAGAATCCGGTGTGGATATCTTTTGTTACTATTGTTGAACCCAGGACTCGGTCATCCAAATTAATTCAACTAAATAATCCATACCACATGCATACGTTGATCAGACACACACATACGAGGAATTTAAATAAAAACGGGTATTAATCAAGTTAAGCAACACAACATGAATATTACAAAGGTGTCAATACTGAATTATTGAATAAACATAATTAGGGCTTTAATCAAGCCCTTTACTAAAAAGTTAATTACACATAATCAGATAAAAATGAAAGAAGAAACCTGAGAGAGCTCCATTGAAGAGTCGTCAATTCTTCGTAGAATTCTCTCTGGCCTCCCAACCTAAAACTAAAACTAAAACTAAAAGGAAGATTAAAGATAAAGGAAGGGATGTCTTATTTGTGTGTTTTACAAGTGTATTTATAGGGGTTGAGTAATCCTAGAAGCCTTAGGAAACCTTAAACTTTCCTAAAACACAAAACTCTTTTATTTCCAAAACTGGTTCTGCCGCTTTACTGTTCACGCCCATACAGGTGCGCTCGATCGCATATGCTGTGCGCTCGATCGTAAGTCTGCACTCGATCCTTCTCTGTGTGCGCACGATCGTTGCTGCGCTCGATCGCACAACATATTGCGCTCGATCGTACTTTAGCCAGCAGCTGCTCCAGGATTTTCAGATTTTCTTCCTTTAAGCTCCAAAATGCTTATTTATTCTCCATAACCCTATAAAAGCATGTAAAACACATAAATGAAGTAAAACAGACTAAATTAACATAAAATATGACTTAACAAATGTAAATTAAGGGGCTTAAATATGAATATTTAAGCACCTATCACACCCCCAAACTTACATATTGCTAGTCCCTTAGCAATACAAAACTAAAAATTAAATTAAAAACAAAGACACAAAGATAAATTCATTATTTATGGTATCCAAAAATTGAAGTCGCAAACAAAACCATGATAATCGTTCATGAGCAAGCTTAAAATATAAACCCATCTTCGTAATGAATAGGAGTTTTAAATTCTAATTACTTACAAGAGGCATGTTAAGGCATCACAAGTTTGACTTAGTCTGTGGTGAATTAACACATAAAAGATGAAGCTTCCAAATAATTTCAATGGATAGCGTTTCGGTGTCATAACATTCATCGAATTCCCTATCAGAATGAACAATAATGGCATAGCTTTGTTTCTTTTCTTTGCTTTTTTATCATGAGTTTTTTGCCACGTTGAGTTCCATTAAGCTTTCTAATTGACCCATATAGTGAGTGTTTTAGTCAATGACTCCCAAACCATATGGTTTTAGGGCATTAGGTGTAAAGACACCTCTAAGGATTTACTTACTCGAGTAAAAAAGGCTACGAAACTAATAGGTTTTAATGCTTCTAAATGAAATTCTCACCTTTTAACGTGAACACTCAATGTTTACTGAGGCAAGAGGTCCAGTTACTCAATGAAAAATTTTATTATGATCATTAAAGGCTTACTTCCCACTTTTTGACGTGAACACTCAATGTTTACTGAGGCAAGAGGCCCAGTTACTCAGTGGAAAGTTTTTAATGATCATTAGAAGCTTTCGACTTTTTTTTATTTTTTCATGATGAACATTTTTCTTTATTTTTCTTATGCCAAGGTGTTATTCTAACAAGTTATTCGATTATAGTTAGGTCATGGAAACATATAAATAAAAATAATACGTCATACCTCACACTATTATGTGCTAATGTGCTCGTGTCGGATTTAGATCAAACTTTGTGAATCCTCAAATGCCTAAAGTAAGTGACTAAAATTTAAAATTCTATCATCGGATCATGTGTTCAAGATTTTAAGCTTACCAATGAAATTATATCCAAATATTTGTTTTAGATCAACCAAAATTTCCAAACAACATGAATATGCATTTATCTTTTCTTTTAAATAATAAAAAAAACTGGGACAAGGTGTGTGTGAATGTGTCTCCCATACCTCCAAACTTAAATTACACATTGTCCCCAATGTGTGAATAACAAGGAAAGAGCTGACATGGGAGATGGAGAACTAGCTAGGTAGGCATGGCTCATAGCACACCCCCAAACTTGAACTAATGCACACGTTGTCCCTGAAAAAAAAATACTAAAGTAATACGGGAAAATAAAAATTACTAAAAATAAATAGTAAAAAATAAATATGAAAAACAATAAAAAAAATTAAAGGATAAGCTGTGGGGTGCCTCCCATAAGTGCTAAGTTTAACATCTTCAGCTGGATCAAGCCTTATTTTTCCCCAAAACTAATATTGGCAGCAGCTAATATAGGAAGTGTCTTATTCTCTCCCATATAAGCATAAGGTAAGTGCTCTAGCAACTGCTTGAATTCCAAGTTAGGTGTCTGTACAATAAAAGGGAAAATAGTATTAGTAGGTGCATGAGGGTCAAATGGATCGGTGTACTTACTTGGATGCTTTGGATAGGCCTCGAGGAGGTGCATAGTTTCAATGATGTCATCAGTAAGATCTTCATATTTTGGCTCAATATCTGATCCTTTGAAACAATGGGTGAGGGTGGTCTCCAATGGATTAATGTGATGAAAAATGTGCTCAACAACACCTTGCTTTTGTTCACTCAGCTCCTTAGCCAATTGCCCCACTTGTACTCCTAATATTTGAATGGCTTGTTCATGCCGTGCAATGGTTTGTCTTATCTCAGTTTGAAATTGCCTTTTCTCTACCATAAACTGATCTTGTGAGGTCATCAATTGTTGTTGCTGAGTTGCCAACTGCTTCACAAGACTCTCTAGGTCATTTGTCTTTGATTCAGGAACTGTTTGGGCTACTGGTTAGGAATTCCTTGCGACGTTGGGGTGGTTCCGCCATCCATGATTGTAGGTATTTGTATATATGTTGTAGTTGTTTGGTCCCACATGATTTGCTTGCTCTTGATCTGCAGATGAATACAAAGGGCAAGTGTTAGTAGTGTGATCAAAACAAGAATATATAGCACATACCTGGAGTGGTTTGCCTCGCGGACTAGATGATATATTTTGAGTAATCATGACATTTATGAGCATATCTAGCTTCCTTTCTATAGCATCTAGACAAGTATATCGAGCTTCCGCCATTGGTGCTTCTCCCTCAAATGAATTGGTTGAAAAGCTTCAGTGCAGCAGTTTTTAGTACTGCTGCTCGGGTACTCTCTGGAGCTTTTGCGCTCAAGTGCACTAAGAATAGCGCTCGACCGCTTTGGGATTACGCTCGATCGCACCAAGGAGTGCGCTCGATCGCAATAAGAACAGAAACTCCTCTTCTGCACACCTGAACAAAAACAGAAAACAAAAAGAAGGAATAAATATGATTTTTGATAAAAATAAAACAAAACAGAATAAAATAAAATAAAATAGAATAGAATAAATTAAAATAAAATAAAATAAACTAACGAAAATAATTCCAAAAAAAAATTAGCACAATCCCCGGCAACGGCGCCAAAAACTTGTTGTGCGATTATCTACCTAAATTAATGGGCGAATAATCGTACTTGCAAGTGCACAAGGTCAATAGTAGCATAGTGTGCGAATGCAAAATCATCTCCACAGGGATTGGTAAATTTTGATTTAGAATTAGTTTTGCAATAATAAAATAAAAATAAGATAAATAAATATTGAGTTGGAATTAATAAAGATAAAGGTGTAGGGACTTGATATCCACCACTAATCATGCTACCACAACAAAACAGTATGCCAATGCTTTACTCATGCCATGTATACCTAATGTTTGTCAACCTAAGGGCATGATATCTACTCCTCAAGCTATTGATCTCCCTAAGCAACGAGTTAGGCATGGTATATACTCTAACTCTTTTCTTTCTTTGAGGGATTCAGCATGGTATCTATTGAGTTGTTCCTAAAGAAAGCATAAGGGCTATGGAAATCGACAACCACATGAGACCTAGGGCATGGTATCTACTCCCAGTTTTCCATGTTGATTAACCCAAGAATCCGGTGTGGATATCTTTTGTTACTATTGTTGAACCCAGGACTCTGTCATCCAAATTAATTCAACTAACTAATCCATAACACATGTGATGAGAGTCATAAAATGCATCTTAACAGTACTTAATTGTTATCATTTTAGGGTTGATCTAGGTTTTAATTGCACTTTTATACGTTAACAACTCTAAAGTATCATTATTGGATCATTGATCTATTTCGGTGCATTTTCAGGTACTTTAAGCTCAAAAGATGAGGAAAAGTTATCATTGCTTGAAGCACAAAGACTCGAGGTATACTTGAGTGAAGAAATGCTTCTGAAAGGACAAGATGGAGGGCTTAAAAGAGTAACAGCTGCTGCCCGCACTGGAAATGAGTTTCACTAAATTGCCAGAATTGCCCGTACAGATCAATCATCTTTGAAAATTAAACTATATTGATACAAGAAGAACTAGGAGATGAACCATATATTCTTAGAAAGATCCGGAAGTTTATTTTCTGGAGAATTTTATGGTTCATCAAAAGGATTTTTCTAGAAAAAGTTATGGCAGTTTTAGTAAACAAAGGTCAGGCTGTGCGGGCTGTGCGGGATTTCAGCGTGATTTTGGGCTTAAATCCCACATCCCACATTGGTTGGAAAACGTATTTTTATATCCCACATCCTACATCGGATGGGAAACACATTGCACTCTTGGTATTTGCCTATATAAGACCCACTCCACTTTAGCTTTGGGGATCAATCAATCGGGGATGAATCCAGAGGGCCTTTAGGAGGAACCCGAAGTATAAATTTGGAGGGCAAGTTGAGGATGATCGTTGAGTGGCCGAAGGCAACTCAAGGAAGCATGAGCCCTATGGCCGGCTAGTCTCCAAGTAAGGTGAAGGGATGAATCCCTAGGTATAGTTGTTCTTATTTTTCTTTATTTGATTCGATTGTAGTGGAATTATTTTCATTAAACATTGTTATGTTTTATTCTTTAATTTAATTAGTAGATTTATTATTACTACGATGATTGCATGCTTCTTTTCCATATAAGTTCAGTCATGCTTTTCTTATGTGTACCTGTTTGGGTGTGATTGAGTTCGGTAGATCTCTTTTATAGATTTATCCATTGCTGCAGTATTGTCATTTAGATATATCGTCGTCTCTTGATAATTTATAAGTTAGGTTATGTGTGCTTGAAAGTAAAGAAGATTTCATAACAATTACATTAGGATTTATAAATGCGCTTTAATTGAATATTTTTTGATTGCCTGTTTGGGATGTGAAACTTGCAATCGAGATAAAAACAACTAAATCAAGTTAGGATTAGAGCAACGAACCTAGGGAGGATTGCTGGAACCTTGTCGTTTCTTTATTATATTATTCAATCATTCACGCAATTTTCATAAAATCAACAATTCAAAAATCTTTTATTTAACTTTTATCGTTCGTTTAAGGTTCACATATTTTATTTTGTAATTAACTTGTTTCCCTGTGGAATCGACACCTCAAAGCTGTACTACAATAACCGTGTTATACTTTGGGCGTAACCAAATTTTTGCACCATTGCCGGGGAAACGTGCTTAAGTATAAAAAAGATTGTCAACTTTTGACATGACGGTAGAAGAACTGTAAATAGTTTATCTTTTCAGCAGTTTGTAAAGGCGGTAACTTCATTCCCTATTTTAGCTTGCTGCATTAATTTAATTTAATTTTATCTTATTCTTTCTTTTTATAGTAATTTTTTTCATTATTTTGTTACCTTGAGTGCAAAGACATAGAGATGCTTGTAGGCTTGTGCTAGAGTCAGAATTCAATTCATTTCTAAATCCTTTATTTGACAGTCCATCTAGTCCCGAAGAAATGAATGAACATGAATATCAACCCTCTAGGACGCTTCAGGATTACTTCAACCCTACACGCACAGCCACACCATCATGCATCATATTTCCAGCCAATACTTGCCCATTAGAGTTTAAAATAGGGATGATACATTTACTCCCTACATTTCATGGTCTGGATAATGAAAACCCATATGTGCACATTAGAGAGTTTGAGGAAGTAGTCGCGACTTTTCATAGTCAAGACGAAACCGATGACATTGTGAGGCTTAAGTTCTTTCGTTTCCTTTTGAAGGATAGAGCTAAGAGTTGGCTATACTCACTTAGACCACAATCTATTGGGTCATGGACTGAGATGACTCGGATTTTTTTTTAATAAATACTTTCCCCAACATAAGACCAATGCTTTAAAAAGGCAAATCTCCACCTTTGCATAAAATGACTACGAGACTTTGTATCAGTCTTGGGAGAGATTTAAAGAGTTATTGAGTATGTGCCCTCACCATGGGTATGAGAGTTGGCGATTGGTGAGCTATTATGAGGGACTTACATATAGAGAGCGCCAATTCGTAGGGATGATGTGCAATGGTGAATTTTTGGAGAAAGATCCTGATGAGGCCATAGAGTAACTCAATGAGCTTGCTGAAAAAGCTCACACTTGGACTGGACCTAATGCTACCGAAAGCAAAAATAGGTCACGACCTATAGGGCACCCAAATGGTAGTGGAATTTACCATATTAGGGAAGAGGATAACCTTAAAGCCAAGGTCGAGATGCTCACTAGGGAACTAGAGGTATTAAAGACTAAAAGCTTAGAGCCAACACACACGGTTGATCATCTCGCCCAAGAGTGTCCCACATTTGTTGAGATAGGAAGGATCTATAAGAAACAATGTAATGCCTTAGGCATGTACATGAAGCCTTCTGCACCCTTCTCTAACACCTATAATCCGGGATGGCGAAATCACCCCAATTTCAGCTGGAAGTCTGAAAACCACCAGCTTGCACAACCCTCTGCACCATATCATGAACCATATCATGTACCTGTATCTTCTAGGAGTTCTTTAGAAGACATTTTACATGCTTTTATTAAGGCACAGGGTAAGACTAATAAAAGACTTGAATCGTTAATTATGCAGGTTGTTGAAGAACATAAAGAGATAAAGAGCCAAGTGTCCAAGTTGATGAGCTACTTGAGTGTGACTAAGCGAGGTAAGTTCCATTCTCAAGCTCAGTCCACACCCCATGGTCAGCACCTAGCACAAAAAAATTTGAAGGAGGTGAATGCCATTGAGACACTGAGAGGTAAGTCATTACACATCCCAACAACGGAAAAATCATAGGATGTGGATGAAAGTCATCAAGCACAAGCATACATGATTGACTCATTCATGGAAAAGGTCCAGCACCTTAATCCGTTTGAGTCCACCCTCATCCATGGCCTCATCAAAGTATACATCAAGCCAGAATTTGCGGATGTTACTGATGACATCCTTGAGGGCCCCTGAAAGCATAGAAGCACCAAATTTAGCATTGAAGCAGTGGCGGATGCATTCAACCTATGTTTTTCAAAGAGGAAATAAGAGTGTCTGGCTGAAGACGTAAAACTTAGCGCTCATGGGAGGCAGCCCACAACGTATCCTTTTATTTTATTTTTTGTTCATATTTCTTTTTTCTCTTGTTTATTATTATTATCTTGGTGTTTTCCAGTTTTACTTTCGCATTTCTTTTTCAGGGACAAAAATACGAAACAGTTCAAATGGTGGAGCACAATTTTCAACTTCTGTGCACCTTTGGCTACAAGGGAAGTTTCCTTTACTCTTTCTTTTACATTGAGGTCAATGCAATTTTTAAGTTGGGGGTGGAGGAAATGCATCTCTTTGTTTCCATTTTCTTTATTTCCATACATTTTTCTTTTTCCATTGAACTACTTGGTGTCATTTTCTCTTTCTTTTTGTTTTAAGTATGCTTTGTGGTTGCCTTGGAGTTAATTCACATGTCAATGATATAAACTTAATTGAGATAGCAGATAGCATTTAGAATGAGTTAAATTTTGTTTCGGTTTGAAATTAATTTAAATATCAATCTTCATTTGGTTTGAGACTCTAGTTTATGGTAAGATTGTATGATTAGTCTATCACAGCTAGAGAAATTTTATGTGTGATTATTTTATGAATATTTTTGTGGTCTCGACAAGCTCTAGAACTTACTTGATAATCACTTGAGGCGAATTCCTAGAATACACACTATTTAGGATATGATATAGGCCAGTTTTGAACCGTTTAAGCCTTTCAAACCTACCATTGCTATATTTATCACTAGTCACCTATTTGAGCCTTTTTCTTGAAAAAGAATTTGAGCTTTGTTTCTTTCAATAGCCAATTTACTCACCTTTATGAGCCTAAAATATTTTATCATTACCTTCCTTTTAAAAGAACTTAGTTATACACATTTGTTGAAGAAGTACTTAAAAGGAGTAAGGGTGGAAATATGAAAAAATATCACTACCACAACCAAAGTACATTAAAGGAGATAAGTTGGGGGTTGTGGAAAAGAAAAGGAAAAAAAAATGATGAAAGAGAAGGTCAATGGTTATGTGCCAAAATAAAAAATAAAAAAAAATTTATGGCAAAGAAAGAAGAAAGAAAGAAAAGAAAAAAATGGTGATTTGTTGAAAGAAATGCTCGAAAAATGGTTGGAAGAGTTGAATGTTGAAGTAATGTTATCCAGTGCTTAAAGAGTTATGTTCAAAACTAAGAGATTAAGTTCTTCTACTTGTTGAATCCTTCCCGTTCTTTCTTAACCTTTACCTTAGCCTAACGTTACAAGCTTATTAAAGACCTTTTGATCCAATGTAGTGTGATTTTTCTACAATAGTGAAGAGTGATTTGAAAAGTGAGCCTATGGAGCTTGTTTTTTGTGATTGATGTCACGCAATTTATTATGTTTTTAGAGGCCAAGACTTGTATTCATGAATGTTATGCATAAAATCATCCGGGTGTTTGGATTAATGGTTTGTGGTAAGATGGATGTTAAGTGTCAATAACGATTTTAAGATTGATGTTTGGATTACTTTTGGACTTAGGTGAAATTTAATGATTCTATGTGTCGTATGTTATGTGCAATTTTTGAGACAAAAAGTGAATTACTCTTGGTTCAACGCTAGCATTGCTTTACTTTGTTTTTCACTCCTACCATAGAATTCATCTCTTATTTTCGCTTCAATTGCTAGGGACTAGCAATAAGCTAGTTGGGGGTTGTGATGAGAGTCATAAAATGCGTCTTAACAGTACTTAATGGTTATCATTTTAGGGTTGATCTAGGTTTTAATTGCACTTTTATACGTTAACAACTCTAAAGTATCATTATTGGATCATTGATCTATTTTGGTGCATTTTCAGGTACTTTAAGCTCAAAAGAAGAGGAAAGGTTATCATTGCTTAAAGCACAAAGACTCGAGGCATACTAGAATGAAGGAATGCTTCTAAAAGGACAAAATGGAGGGCTTAAAAGAGCAACAACTACTGCCCGCACTGGAAAGGAGTTTCACTATATTGTCAGAATTGCCCGTACAGATCAATCATCTTTGAAAATTAAACTGTATTGATACAAGAAGAACCAGGAGATGAGCTATATATTCTTAGAAATATCCGGAAGTCTATTTTCTAAAGAATTTTACGTTCATCAAAAGGATTTTTCTAGAGAAAGTTATGGTAGTTTAAGTAGACAAAGGTCAGGCTGTGCGGGCTGTGCGGGATTTCAGCGTGATTTTGGGCTTAAATCCCACATCCCACATTGGTTGGAAAACACATTTTTATATCTCACATCCCACATCGGATTGGAAACACATTGCACTCGTGGTATTTCCCTATAAAAGGCTTACTCTACTTCAGCTTTGAGGCATCAATCGGGGATGAATCTAGAGGGCCTTTAGGAGCAATCCAGAGGGTCTTTAGGAGGAACTCGAAGTATAAATTTGGTGGGCAAGTTGAGGATGATCGTTGAGAGGCCGAAGGCAACTTAAGGAAGCATGAGCCCCATGGCCAGCTAGTCTCCAAGCAAGGCGAAGGGATGAATCCCTAGGTGTAGTTGTTCTTATTTTTCTTTATTTGATTCGGTTGTAGTGGAATTATTTTCATTAAGCATTGTTATGTTTTATTATTTAATTTAATTAGTAGATTTATTATTACTCCGGTGATTGCATGCTTCTTTTCCATATAAGTTCAGTCATGCTTTTCTTATGTGTACCTGTTTGGGTGTGATTGAGTCCGGTAGATCTCTTTTATAGATTTGTCCATTGCTGTGGTATTGTCATTTAGATATATCGTCGTCTCTTGATAATTTATAAGTTAGGTCATGTGTGCTTGAAAGTAAAGAAGATTTCATAACAATTACATTAGGATTTATAAATGCGCTTTAATTGAATATTTACCAATTGCCTGTTTGGGATGTGAAACTTGCAATCGAGATAAAAATAACTAAATCAAGTTAGGATTAGAGCAACGAACCTAGAGAGGATTTCTGGAACCTTGTCGTTTCCTATTTATATTATTCAATCTATTTACATAATTTGCTCACAACTCAGATTCTCTTATTTAATCTTTTATCGTTTGAGTTAAAGTTTACACCTTCTTTGTAATTAACTTATTTCTCTGTGGAATCGACACCCCAAAGCTGTACTACAATAACCGCGTTATACTTTGGGCGTAATCAACATGCATACATTGATCAGACACACACATACGATGAATTTAAATAAAAACAGGTATTAATCAAGTTAAGCAACACAACATGAATATTGTAAAGGTGCCAATACTGAATTATTGAATAAACATAATTAAGGCTTCAATCAAGCCCTTTACTAAAAAGTTAATTACACATAATAAGATAAAAAGGAAAGAAGAAACCTGAGAGAGCTCCATTGAAGAGTCATCAATTCTTCGTAGAATTCCCTCCGGCCTCCCGACCTAAAACTAAAACTAAAACTAAAAGGAAGATCAAAGATAAAAGAAGGGATGTCTTATTTGTGTGTTTTACAAGTGTATTTATAGGGGTTGAGTAATCCTAGAAGCCTTAGAAAACCTTAAACTTTCCTAAAACACAAAACTCTTTTATTTCCAAAACTGGTTCTGCCGCTTTACTGTTCACGCCTGTACAAGTGCGCTCAATTGCATATGCTGTGCGCTCGATCGCAAGTCTGCACTCGATCCTTCTCTGTGTGCGCACAATCGCTGCTGCACTCGATCGCACCACATATTACGCTGGATCGCACTTTAGCCAGCAGCTGCAAAATGCTTCTTTCTTCTCTATAACCCTATAAAAGCATATAAAACACAAAAATGAAGTAAAACAGACTAAATTAACATAAAATAGGATTTAACAAATGTAAATTAAGGGGCTTAAATATGAATATTTAAGCACCTATCAAGTGGTAGTCTAACTCAACATGCTTGGCCTGCTTGTGAGAAACAGGATTGGAGCTAAAAAAATGCATTTTTTGTCACATAATAGAAGAGGCCATCGTGGAAGAGAAACCTTGAGGTCACGAAGGAGATGTGTGAGTCAAAGAATTTCAATGACAGTGAGAGCAAGGGCAGGATACTTAGACTCACAGCTTGAACGAGAAACAGTAAGTTGCTTCTTTGTACTCTAGGAAACCAAATTATCGCCAAGGTAAATAGAATAACCAGAGGTAGAGCGATGAGTGTTAGGACATCCTGCCCAATTAGCAACAGAGTAAGCAACTAAAGCACCAAGAGCAGCGGATGGATTAAAAGTGAGTCCAAAATGCAGTGTGCCCTTAACATAGCGAAGAATGCACATTACAACAAGAAAGTGGTCTTCAGTCGGAGAGTGTAGAAATTGATTGACAGAGTTTACAGTATGAGCAATATCGGGATGCGTGATAGTCAAATATTAGAGAGCACTAACAAGAGATCTGTAAAGAATGGGATTCGAAAACAGAGGACCATCGGAAGACAGGTGCTAGGAAACAACCATAGAGGTGTGAATAGGCTTGCTGTCAAGTAACTGAGCTCATGTCAGAATGTCCCATGCATATTTCAACTGACTAATAAAAAGACCATCAGTGGTAGCTTCAAAACTAAGAAAGTAACTGAGAGAACCCAAATCCTTAGTAACGAACTTAGAATTGAGCTTACAAGTAAAGCTGTCAAGAAGAAAGGAGTTGCTACCTGTAATAATGAAGTCGTCGACATAAAAAAATAAATAAATAATGTCAGACTGCCTATGAAAGACAATGAGTGATACGTCTTCACGACTAAAATATAAACCAATGTGAATGAGGAAAGAGTTGAATCGCTGAAACCAAGCATGAGAGGCTTGTTTTAGGCCATAAAGAGATTTATTTAACTGACAAACATGATTAGGGAAGCGAGGGTCAATGTACCCAAGAAGCTGTTCCATATAAACATGTTCAGTAAGATGACCATTGAGAAACACATTATTGACATCAAGTTGGCGGAGAAGCTATTTGTTGGTCACAACAAGAGAGAGTACAACACGGACAATGGTAGCCTTGATGATAGGGCTAAAAGTGTCAGTGTAGTCAAGAATAGGTACCTATGTATAGCCGTTGGTAACAAGACGGGCTTTGAAACGCTTGATAGATCCATCGGGCCATCGGGCAAGTATTTGGTCTGAAACACTAATTTGGAACGCACAATGTTGGTGTTGGCAGGTCGAGGGACCGAAATCCAGGTACAAATATTTTGCATAATTTGAACTTCTTCATCTATGGTGGCTAGCCAAGTAGAATTCTTAGCAGTAGATTTGAACCCTTTAGGCTTAGTGGATGCAAGGAGAGCATAGAGAAGACCAGAGGATCCCAAGAAAGCAAGATTTGTCGGGTGGTGAGTTTTGAAAATACCAGCTTTGGCTCATGTGAGCATAGAATGAGAACCCATCGGAATAGCCGCAGCAGGAGCAGTGGTGGGCTCAAGAGAAGCTGGGCTAGGATCCAAGTGTTGCAAAGATGGACCTGCAAGAGAATCATTGGCTTGCAAAGACTCATCCACTGGATCAGCACAAATAACACACGGGCTAGATCCGGATTGAGCAATGTGTCGAGAATGTGGTGCAAGGGATGATGGGGGCATTTCTGAATAGAGAAGACTTGGTTCCAGAAAATTTGAAAATTGGAGGGAGGATATGGGTTGAGCTTGGGAGGTATCTAGGAAAGGAAAATGATTCTCATCAAATTGAGCATGTTGGGTGATATATAGCCTAGAGGTCGTGGGGTCAAGATAATGAAACCCTTTAAAAGATGAGCTGTAACCCAAAAAAAATGCAAGGAATATACTACAGGGGGAAAATTTGTTAAACATATAATCACGTAAAGAAGAATAAACACGACAACCAAAAGAATAAAATTTTTCATAATTTGGAGAGGAATTATATAGAAGCTCAAAGGGGGACTTACCTCTAAAAAGTGGTGTGGGCAAACAGTTGGTGATGTAAGCTGTAGTGCTAAAGGCATCAACCAAGAAGTGAGGAGAAGTATGAGAACGAAAAAGCAGGGCCAAGCCAATCTTAGTCACATGACAATGTTTTTTTTCAGCGCGACCATTTTGGGTGGGAGTATATGGACAAGAAAGCTGATGATGAATGCCAGAGGTACGAATGTGAGCTTTAAAGCAATTGCTAGTAAATTCTGCACCACTATCACTTTGAAATTTTTTTATACGAGCAGAATGTTGATTTTCCACAAATTTTTTAAATTGAATAAAGGTATCGTAGAAATCAAATTTCAATTTCAATGGATAAAGCCAAGTGAAATGAGAATAATCATCAACGAATAAAACATAGTAGGTAAAACCCAAATTTGATTTTACAAGTGAAGGGCCCCATATATCGCAATGAATAAGATCTAACACATTAGACGACCTATGTTCATTACGCGAATAAGGCAAACAATGATTCTTCTCAAGTTGGCATGTATTACATAACCCAAGAGATGACAATAAAAAGGTAAGATAAAACTGTCATTTTTTATTTAAAAAAGAGATAACAGAATGATTCACATGTCTAAGGCAAGCATGCCATAAATCATACGAAGCATGAAGAGATTTATTTTTAAGGACATAAATAAAAGCGGATTTACAGCGCTCTAGGATATATAAGCCTCCATCTCGTTTACCGGTTGCCACCACCCTTCCCGTTTGGCGATTCTGAACAATGAAAAAATTATTAGTAAATGTAACGGATAAAGAAAAATCATTTGTTAATTTACTAATAGACAATAGATTTTTAGTGAGGTGAGGGACAACCAAAACATCTAATAGTTGAAGACTTGGGGAAGGTGAAATTTTACCAGTGTGGGTAATGGGTAGGGACGCACCATTCCCTACAATCACACAATCCTTACCCGTGTAGGTGGTGGAGTGGTCCAAAGTTGAGTGGGTTGGAGTCATGTGGGCCGAAACCCCTGTGTCCAAGAACTAGTCTGTGGCTTCGTTTCTAGATAGAGAGCACGAAGGGGTGAAAGCTTCTACAAGTTGCGCTGGGGGTTCATGCCGATCATATCGTTGCCTGCGTCGATTTACATAGTGACCTTTCAAGCGATAAATCTAGAAGTATAGTGGACGGTGACCTTGGGTGGTGTTGGCACGACCCTGTCTGTGACTAAAAAGTTTGCTGCTAGAGCCATTTGTGTAGCCATGTTTGTGGCGAGAAGAGCCACCCCCGCGATGAGAAGAGGTTCGGTTAGTAGTGAATGTTATAGTTAAGGACGCCAGAGTCTCTAGAGATATTTAAAAGAGTTTAAAACTCTCAGCTTTGGACACAAGGTTCGGGAAGCAAGGGAAGGGTGTTTGTGCCATTTAGGCAGTAGAAAAATTATAGAAATCGGGTCTTAGGCCACGAAGAAACCAGTGAACTTTGTCAGTTCTATCAACGGGGTGACTAATTGCGTGAAGCTGACTACATAAGGCCTTGAAGGCACAGACGTATGCAGTGATTGGACGGGTGCCGCACTTCATTAATTGGAGGTCATCTTTGAAGTGAATTTCATGGGCCTTGGAGCGGTGGCTAAAGGTGTTCTCTAGGGCGATCGAGACCTTGCGGGATGTGGAGAGGCCGACGGCTTCAACCATTGTTTCTTCTGTAAGGGAGGAGATGAAATGGCTAAGGAGGTGTTGGTCGGTTATTCTCCGCACTAGGTGTTTGTAATTTGGTGTCTGAGAAGTGGGAGGGTCGAATGGAGGTGGTGGCACAAGGGTGCTATCCACATGACCCAACAAACTTTGGCTCTCGAGAAGTGGAAGAAGTTGGCTCTTCCATAGGAGATAGTTGGAGAATGAGAGCTTGATAGTAACCATGTGGATTATGGTGTTGAAGGGAAAAAGGGTGGGAGAGGAATCAGAGGCCATTGGGGATCATGGGATGTTAATCCAGGTATGCTCTGATACCATGAGAATGTTTGGAAAACCACCACACTTTTGAATGGTGAGAGCTTTTCATATATATTCATTTGTAGATTGTATAATGTAGTAATTACACATAAATATTGATTACAAAATAAGTGGAAAGAATTAGCTAAACAATCTCCTATAATTTAGGGTCAAATGGATGCACATATGGAAGGCCTTAGATTAAGGCAGAGGATCTTTAACAGCCCTATCAGCAAATGGGAAAGAAGTCGAATTTATTGTTAGACATCAAATTGTGGCCTACTCTAATGCCTTCTGTTTCACTTTATTGTGATAGTGAATCTACTTTATCAATAGCTTATAGTAGTACCTATAATGGTAAGTCTAGACATTCAGTCTTAGACATGAATATGTGAGACAATTAATACAATATGGTATTATTACAATTGTCTATGTAAAGTCAAGTAAGAACTTGGCTGATCCCATTACTAATGCACTCGCAAGAGACCTAGTAAGTAATACATCTAGAGAGGTTGGGTTTAAACCATTTAAAAGTTAGCAGTGATAGCAACCTAACCTAATGCTAGTAGACCACTAGTCCTAGGTTTTAATGGGTAATAACAAGTTGCCGTGATTGACTGTTGATATTGCCACAAAGTTGACTCATAATTGAGAAAGACAATATCGTCCATTACATTTTAGAGGATGATTTAAACTCTTAATGAAGTTATAAAATGCGTTATAGTAATGGAAACGCAAGAGGAACTTCACCTATATGAATGAAGGAATGGTGTCGCTTCTTATAGAGAGTTATGGTTTGCTTTCTTGAGGTTCAAGAAACCAGGATATAACACATGGCCATAATAGTTCTAAGTGAAAATAAATTCTCATCGAAATAAGAGAAATGTATGTGTGTGGTGGCTCCAGTCGTATCACATAGAAATGTTGGTTTAATCTAAAGGACACCATTCATTTCGATATGACTTTGAGTTGTTTACACTAATAAAAGGTTTTAATTTGAAAGATACCTTATTTATGCATACAAGACTCGGAGATATTGTGGCAATATGTTTTCAAAATTGATTTTTCAAACAAGTAGGGGAATGTTAGAAAAAAATCATTTAAAATGATATTAAAGGGTTGTTTGAAAACCCAAAATGTATTAGTTTAAATCTAAAGATTGAGATTTAAACATGTAAACCGAGGTTCAAACCCAAGAGGGGGGTGAATTGGGTTTTTAAAAAAACTTTTGCTAATTAGTTACAAGTTTATAAAAACAGTTAAATGCACAAAGCATACAAACTTGTAATGCGCTTTAAGTAAAAGAGTTTAAGGAAGAAAAAGTGCAAACTCAGTTTATAGTGGTTCAGCAATATCGGATTCCTTCCGACCCTACGTCCATTCTCTTCAAGGAACCTCCTTGAAGTAATGCACTAAAACTTTTAGTCGTACAACTTCACTGGTATTGTACAAACCTTACAACCAATCCCTTCCTCACAGAAGCTATTCCCTTCCTCACGAAAGCTAATCCATTCCTTTCGAAAGCTTACAAAGAAGTGTTTAATCCTAAACACTCGAAGAATTATTACAACTCTTCCTCCTTTACAATAAATGAGATTTGCTGTAAAGTAAATGGTAAAGAGATAGCAATAAGTGCTTTTACAAATGAACAATATCTCTCTTTCAAGAATAAGCTTGAAGAATGGCTCAATAATAAAATTTTCAAAGTTTTTGAGAATTAATGAGCAAACTTGTGAATTGAATGTGTTATCTTCTTGTTTTAAATGCTAATTGAAATGGGTTTATATAGCATTGAATCAATATGGTCGTGAGACACTGATTTGGTAGGTTTGGTGCATTAAATATTCAAGTCTCGCGTCTCAAACGATCATATTTTCGAATTACTAGTCGATTGAGTCCTTGTACTAGTCGACTAGGTCAAGTGAGAAACTTCACTTTTAAGCTATGGGGGAATACCATTCGATTGGGTCCTAAGCACCAGTCGATTGGGAACTCTCTGTCCCAGTTTCCAGTCAACTGGGTTTTTGACACCAGTCGACTAAGGACTTTCTGTCCCATACCCCAGTCGACTGGTATATTGAGCCAGTCGACTGGGTTGCCCTTCAACCCAGTTTTTCAAGTTTCAAAACTGTTTTTGACTTGGAAACATTTGTATTAATAGTTTTATCAAAATCCTTTTGTAAAAAGAGCCATATGACAAGCTAAGTATTTGAATATGAGAGATTTACAGTTGTTTTCAATACCTTAATGCCTATTCTATATCTTCTGTCTTGTTTTAGCGTCTGAAACTAGTTGAGTTCTTGCATCTTGTTTCTTTGCTGAAAGCTTTTACCGCTTAAACACTTAGATAAAACTGTTAGTACAATTAGAGTAGTGTTTTGTCATTATTAAAATCAAATAAGGGTAAACAAAACAGAAAGGTGTGATTTAAATCTAAAGGGTGTGATTTAAATCTAAATGTTGTAATTTAAACAAAATGGTGTCAGATTTTTTAAATATTTTTTTAAACAAATACGATCTGGTCCGTTAAAAACTAACATACATGATTGTAAGACTCTCATTAAATTTGAAAAAATCATGTCTTTCCAACTGGAAAAACACGACTTTCTAGAACCTTTTGAAGAAGTGCTTCTACACCTATAAATACCCCTCACTCCCTACTTCAGAATACAATTCATTTTTCATTATTTCTTCTCTATTTTTTCTCTCAAAAATTCTGCCATAATATTTTAGTATTTCAAAGCAGAATTAAATCAGAAGTTCTTCAGATTTTGCTGTCTACAGACTTCAAGTTTAAGATTTGGTTGTATCTTGGAGGATTATTTGTCTATACCCATAACAAACTTGTTTATACAAGTGGGGACGAATGAAACCTTAAAGACAGTGATTAATTTCTGCATCTAAGTCTTGATTCTCATATTTTGTTCTAGTTTAGAAAAAATTTACAATAGGAACCTCACGTGTTGCACATGGTACTTGAGGGTTAAAAAGAGATTTCCTTAAAAGAAAAAAAAAATTCAAGACAAAAATGAAAGGGGAATGCTATATTCACAATTGCATTTGCTAGGTGCAAAAGTTTGATTTCCGTAGTACAGTAAAAGACAAAAATTTAACACTAGCAAACAAAGGGGTTTTTTTGTTTGTTTGTGTGCATATGGTAAATTATGCCATGTATGTAGAGCTAGCCAACATAAAACTGTTAAATATAAGTATTTTAATATATTTTTGTTTGATCTTAAATGTGTCATAGGTAAGTTCACATGCATCTAATTTTTGATAAATTTTCATCAATTATAATTTTATTGTAGATGATAAGATGCTATTTGATATTCACTCAGCCTCGTAATAATTATTCTCGTTTTTATTTTAAAATATCTTAAAATAATTATATTCATAAAAAATCTTTGATTTTTATTATTGATCTTTTAATAATATATTTTATTATTTTAACTGGTTCAAGTGATTTATGTACAATTGATACATTTTTTAAAAATTTTGAATAATAAGATTAATATTTTAATACTTATACTTAAGTTGTTTTCACATGATTGATGTATTTTCTTAATTTTTGAGTCTTTTTAATGGTGATCCTCAAGCGAAAAAATATTACTTAAACGTGACAGAAGGGTATAGGAGTAAAATATGGGGTGCAAATTATAGTAATTAAAAATCTAGGGTGCAAATTGATATTATTTTGATAAAAATCCCCAAAAACAATGCACTCACTAGGCGCTAGAATCGTTTTATTTCATAAGCTAAAACCCTACTACAAGCTTTGCAAAACCCTTCCCGAACATCTGTGTTACAGGGAAGCATTCAACGATGGCTGATTTATCAGTGAAATCATCAAAGAAGAAGAGGAAGCTAACGAGCCCTGAAGAGAAGCAAAGGCCTCAAAAAACGCCCAATATTTATTCATCAGAGAAAGAGGAGGAACGGAGAGAAATTGAAGAATGTAAAAACTTAGAACACGCAGAACCGAACCAAGAGCTCGAAAAAGAGGTTCCATGGAGAAACCTACAGCTGATTCTATCAATACAAAGCAAAGAATTCGATATTCGAAAGTTAGTACTTTTCTGTTTCTTACGTTGTTTCTTCACTTTGGCTCTTCCTGTTTGGTTCCCGAGAAAATTGCGCACGAATTAAGAGCTAGGGTTACTGATAGTAAGAAAATTGAAAAATTTGCCTCTATGAATTAGAAGTAGAGAACATGTCTTTTAAGTCTCTCTCTATTCATTCACTTGTGGAGAAAATTGGGGAAAAGTAGAGCAAACAAAATCTTAATCTTGTGTTTTATGAAGATAAGGTTTTGATTTGGAAAGAGGAAAAACAAATTCAATCAAGCAATTAGGGCACTGAGTTCTGTATCTGAAGTTTATTTTTGTTACAAGTTTTATATGCTAACATATGATACTCAGTATCTGTTGCTTAGATGATGCGTTTTAAACATACTGTCGGAGTACTAATTTGTTTTGATAATGGAGAAAATTCTAAAACTTGTGGGAAAAATATAATCTCTCCCTCGTCTAACTTTTTTTTGTTGGCATTCTGCGTTTTAATCGCAATGAAGTATAGAAGGTAAAGGTTTTAATTTGGCTAACGGGGACTATGAATGCAGGAAGGTGGAAATGACATTCAATTTTGTGAAAACACGAATTGAAGAAGGTGCCACCGAAGATTATGAAACGGTGAAGACACCACGGTTACTTGTTTTTCTTAGTGACTGGGTCCAATCGCTTTTGATTTCCACGGAAAAGAAAGTTAAAGTTGATGGGGAGAGAAATCAGGCTGGAGTTTTTGAGGCATGTTTGGATTTTAGATGCTGGGAGATTTTAAAGTTCTGCCTGGAGGAGTCCTCGAAGTTGCATGTTTCTTTGAATTTTTCAAGGAACCTTTTACGGGCTATCAGCTTTATTTCCGGAGACTTGTTAGCTTTACTGAATGACCAGTCCTTGTGCTTTAAAGAATCATCTTTTACTGGTGAAGGTTTTGAAGTGTACCGTCTGGTGCTTGATTGCATGTCCATGTTGTTCTCATCCCAAGTTGGCTTGTTGAATGAAAATTTAGACTTATGGGTTTCAAGCATTGGTGCAGTACTCAAGCTTGTCCATAAAATTTATGCAGAGAACCTTGAAGGTGGTGATTCAGGTGCTTTTGTCCTTAAGTTCGCTTGCTTGGTTCTTGAGCCCTTTGCCAAGTTTTTGAGGGTCCACCCAACTCGGAAGAATGGATTTCGAGATTTTGTTGATAAACTTCTTGAGCCGCTGTTGCACTTGTTAGGTATTTTGCATCTTCAGATTGATGAAAGTATTCCTGGTCAGACAAGAAACTTGCTAAAGTTGATTGAAGAAGTTCTGTATCATGGGTTGTTTCAGCCAGTTCACATTGATGGATTTTTACGTTTGCGCAGTACAGAAAAATATGCTGCCTCCCAAAACAGAAAATCAAAAGACATGAAAACAGTCCTTAAAAGTTATCATAGACATTTATTTGATAAACTGGAAAGCATTATTGCTGCAAAGAAGTTCGTGGTATTAAGTGGCATAGGAGAACTATTTCGCTTGCTTGTTGATCGAGTTACAAAGCAAAAAAGAGCTTCAGTTCTATTTGAAGGTGGCAAGATGATGGCAAAGAGTGAAGGTCCGAAGCACATGGATGATGATTTAGCAGGCCATTTGTCTAGAAAGTCATCTAGGGGTAGTAGTGCACTTCCAGAAAAGAGTTATTGCTCCAGTAATCTTAATGCAGAGACACAGAAATCACTTTTTGATTTTTTTGTACAGATTATGGAACCTCTTTTGATTGAGATGAATGGCTATATTCAGGTTGAACTGGAACTAGGACCTGTGTTGTCAGATGTTCATTGCACACTTAAATCTACTAATAGTTTACTTTTTAGCCTTGTGCATGAAAAAGTATATGTAAAAACAGAGGATATTTCAGAAGGAGCTTGCCTTAATTTCCTGAATGAGGTTTATAATACAATAGTGTCAGTTGCCTCATGTTTACTCTTGTTGCCAAAATGTATTTTAGATGATGGGGCAAAGGAAATGTTTACTTTATCAGCCAAGGAGCTACTTCTTGCCCTAGGGTACCTTTTGGATATTGAATGTGAGGTTATTGGAAATGATTTAGTAAGTTTATGGCTTATAATTCTTTCTTACTTGGCCATTGGTCTCTCTTCTGTGGATGCACTACATCAGAGCTCATTAAATTCCCAGATATTAGACTTTGGATGCCAGCTGGTTCATCTCTATAGTGAACTTCGCCAGGTTAGTTAAACGCTTTGGAAAGCATGTGGGTGTTGAGTACTTGGCATGATTCCTTTTTTTTTTTTTTGCAAGAAACCCTAACTAAACATTTCTCAATAACGAGTTGTTTGTGATGATGGCTTTGGTAGGGCAGGGTGGGGAGTGTGGATGGGCTGTTCTGTAAATACTGTGTCATTCTTGTCCACTTTCCATTACCTTTTCCCCCCTCTCCTTTTTGTCCTTAAGTGTTTGGTTGGCCTGATGCTTGTTTGGTATTGAATGGTCTTTATGCTCCATTTTTATCATTTTAAATTGCATGGGTTGGGGAATGTGGATAGGCTGTTCTGTAAATACAGTCTCAATCTTTTCCGTTTTCCATCCTCTTTTAATTTTATTCGCTCTTCTTTTATCCGTGAATGTTTGATTGGACTGATGCTTTTTAAATTATGTAGGTGAATAATGCTATTTTTGCATTGTGCAAGGCAGTGAGGCTTATAGTATCACGTGATGATGATGGAGAGATGAGTTATACCAGGTTATTGGCTTGCACAACTTCCTTACCCAATGAAACAATTGCAAAATCAGTGGGAATGCTATTATCCTCTCAGGAATTTAAACTTGCCATTCATAATGCCATTAAATCCATACCAGAAGGCCAAGCAAGTGGATGTATTCGGCAGTTGACGATGGATATATCAGAATCCATTGAATGGTTTAAAGTTTGTTGTTCAGTGGCTGATGGAAAAGAATTTGGCCAACTGAATGTAAGAAGTTCTAGCGTGCTGGGATTTGAATTACAAGCAGAACTCTTGGGAAGAGGTTTATCTGAAATTTATACACTGGTGCTCGATTCACTGACTGCCACAACAGGGAACAGTAATCTTCTTGGACTTTCTATAAATGATCTGATGACTGTAATTCGTCCTTGCATTAGTAGTCTGGTTGGACTACGGCCAGATTGTGTCAATGAGTTCCTTTTTTCTATCACAGGAAGAACTTATGACAATATGATGGCTGAAAACAAAAATCAGAAATATATAGTGTCCAGTCACTGGGTTGTTGTGTTCTTATTTCGTTTATTCATGTCCTGCCGAAGCTTTTACAGGCAAGTAAATAGCCTTATGCCTCCAGATGCATCAAAAAAGATGTCAGCTATGATGGGGGATTCATTTACAGTGTGCTCTGGAAAGGATTGGATGGAGAAGACTGAATGGGCCGATCAAGGCTACTTTTCTTGGACAGTCCAACCTTCAGCTTCTCTTCTTGAAATTATAAAATGCACTTCAGACATCTATTTTAAGGACGACATTGCAGACTGCTGTCCACTAATTTATGTATTGCACGAGATGGCCCTTCAGAGGATTGTTGATTTGAATAGGAACATAAGGTCTCTTGAGTATTTATTGCAAAGTAATGATAATCTGGTCCAAATGAAGTTGATTGATGATGCTGGCTTGTCACTGTCCCGAAAAAGAAGCAGAAAGTTGAAAAGGCACATCTTAGTTTTGAAGCAAGAGGCAGAAGATCTCACTGAGTTCATGATGAGATACCTCTCACTAGTGGTTGATGATCAACTGCCAATCTCAACCAATTGTCAATCAACTTCCCAAGCTTTGAATAATAGTGATAAATGGGATTTCAGTGTTGCTGCTGTTAACAAAGAGTCATTGCTCACTGCACTTTGGTGGGCTCTTTGCCAGAATATCGATATCTGGTGTTCTCATGCTGCTAATAAGAAGTTGAAGAAGTTCCTCTCATTTCTAATTTGTACTTCTATTCCTTGTTTATCGATCGGCTCTAATCTGGTTGGAAAGCACAATATAGGTGAAACTGGTCAGAAGAAAGAAGTAACTGTGCATCAAATCTCATCACAACTTCTAAGTGATTCCATTCTGTATGAACATAAAGTAAGACCTTGTTAATCATAAGTATCCTCTCTCTTCCTCTCTCCCACTCTTTCTAGCAGACAAATACAGACACACTGAGACATGAGCACTCGCACACACCAAGACATGCATATCCATAAAGCATGTGTATGCATGTGTTTGCGTTTGTGTGTTGTGTTGGGGGGGGGGTGTTAGGTGTTGGCATGTTTGGTCTTACAAACGATTTTCTTCTCTTTTTTTTTGTTGATAAGTAAAAGTATATTAAAGGGCACCAAGGGGGTACCACCCATGTACAAGCTATTTCTAACATGTAAAACATTCAAAGAATTCTATTAATTCTTCCTCATTTACAAGAGAACATCCATTGAACCAAAACTTTAAGGTGTGAAGCCATCTATTTAATAACCCCTATTTGCTTCTCCTCTGCATCAAAGGCTCTTTTGTTCCTTTCGTTCCAAACCCTCAAAAAGATAGAAAGAGGCACTTAATTTTCTTCTCTTATGTTATTGCATTACATGATGTTCACACCTCTCTTTTACTAGTTTGTTCGCAGGAATTTAGCATCAAGGTTTTGTCACATATTGGAGAAATCAGCGTTGCAATTATTTAATGATTTTTCAGTAGGGGACATCGATTTCAATTCATCACCCAATTGGCCAGAGGTGCTAAGTACACTTGACAAGTCATCAGTGGTTGTTTCAGGCAAAAAACAAGTTGCTTGTGATTCAGTGGAAAAATCAAATTGTCATTCATATGATACGCTGCCTACAGAAATTTGCAAGGAAGAAGAGGCCATGCAACTAACCAGCATGAAATTTACAGCTTGTCAGAGTTTGCTAAATCTTTTGTGTTGGATGCCAAAAGGATATTTGAATTCGAGATCTTTCAAACTTTATGCAACTTATATGCTAAATCTTGAAAGGTAAACTCTATATATCACTGTTCAACAATATGTTATGTTGTTGTGCGTATTTGAATGGTAGTCTCCAAGCCAAAATGATTATTATTATTTCCCTAATCTTTTCCTTTTCAGGAAGCAAGTTGACAGGAAGTTTTTTTGATATATTTTATTAATATTCAAGTCTAAAGAAAAAATACATGCTATTAGAAAATAGGATTACTGAATAAAATCAAAGATAGAAAAAGTTAGTCATCCTACAGAGGCTCCAGATTAAGATTGAACTTTTATCTCGAGCAAAGTTGTTTCTATGAGATTTGCACATAAAGCTACTTATAAAGTATATAATGTAGACTTGTGCACTTATGTAATTTCAAGATTTGTGGCATGAGCATATGTTTGTCCACAGCTCGCATCTACGCATATGCACAAGTATGTTTCTGTATCCTATTTAGTCAGGAAACCAGTTAGGCAGAATGATAATGATAATTTTACTTTCCTGACAGCTTATGAGCCAGGCATTTGGGACATTATCTGCTTGCTAGAAATCCTGGAAGTCAAAATCGGGTCTGTATCGTAAAAGATCTGTTTATACGTTTCTATACATAGATCTGCATTTTTCATGAATTGTTACTGATATATGATCTTTGCTTCTCTTTTGCATCCATAAGGAATAAGGATGTCTTCCATGCTATTTAGTTTGTTAAGTTGTATGAGGAGCAACATAAAATGAAAAAAAAGTTGAGATCCTAAATTGACTAGAGAAGCTATGAGTATCCCCTTAAATAAAATAGCAAAGACCAAGTGCAACATTGTTTACACTCGCCAAAGATGTTCGACTGGTACTGGGGAATATTATGGTAAAGATGGATGCAATTAAAGAATTGAAGGAAAGGCTACCAATTTTGGTAGAAGTAATAGAAGAAAAAAAATCTGGAAATTGACAAATATTATGTGTCCATTATGTTTTCTGTCATTATTGTACATTGATGGTCATAATCCTGTCTCTTGTGCCATTAAATGTTTCAGGCTAAGTAAATGCTTGATATGAGCATAATCTAGCCTTGTATATTGTTGGCAAAGTGTATGCTGTAATGAGATATTACAGAATAATGTTTACTTTTGATTTGTTAAATTACTGTGCTTAGCTTTGCTTTTGATTTGAAGTTTTCTGCTGGTGCTTTCACTTACTCTGATAAACTTTTCAGTCTCCAGTAATACGAGTCCTCTTTGTTTCAGGCTTGTGGTTGGCAGTTTATTGAGATGCCAGGGTATATCGTCCTCTCGAGATCGGTTCGAGCTCTTCAGATTGTTTGTGTCTTGCAGGAGGACCTTGAAATATATTATTATGGCCTTTCGCAAGGAGATGACAGAAACTATTCTGTCATGCCTCCTTCCAACTACATCAGATGGTTCATTTTTGGTTTTATGGCTTTTCAAGTCAGTGTATGTGGTGGTTGGGCTTCAAGGGGCACTATTAGAAGATTGCGCAAACGAAGCTAGAGATATGATATTTTCATTGATGGATCACACATCATATGTTTTCCTGGCGGTAAGCAAATATCAATTTAGTAGTGCACTTCACTTGTTTATAGCTGCTGAGAAGTCTTGTAAAGAACAACCCAGCGCTGGTATTTCCCCTGAACAGAATATTTTGAATGAGCCTGATCTATGTTTGGATTCCTCCAGAGGTGCTGAGGACTGTAGAAGCGTGTTCATTGTGGCTGAGTGTTTGAAGGAACAGGCAGAATGCCTATTAATCTCTTTGAAGGATACTCTTTGTAATGGAAAAGTTGGAGTTGGAGTTGATGTTGATGTTGTAAATTTGAATAAATTATCATCAATACTTTCTTGCTTTAGTGGGTTTTTGTGGGGACTAGCATCTGCAGTGAATCACACAGATGCGAAAAATAATGTGCAAAAGGCAAAGTTAAGATGGAAATGCGAGCCTGTCGCCAAACTCAACCAGTGTATGAATGTGTTTTCAGATTTTATCAGTGTTTTCTTACAATTGTTATTTGTTGAGGATGATGGATGGTTGGGAAGTCTAAGTGATGCCCAAAGTTTTCAGAAGTTTGAATTCGGCAGGGATTCATGTGGTGTACGGTATCAGAAATTAGGTGCTGTAAGGACCTGCTCAGCATCATCTGATGTTGATGATAACCCAAGGAGTGCTAGTGTTAACAGAAATAGGTCACAGCTGGAAGATACACTCTGTCCAGCCAGTGTTCTGAGCGAGGTTGATTTGGTTGAGCTTCAATGTTCTAGTAACCATTTTATGCAAGGTTTGCTAAAAGGTGATCATCCCGAGGCTGCATTTTCACTCAGACTTCTATTAATTGCTTCTGCTGCTATTTTGAAGCTAAATTTGCATATTAATACTATTCCCTTGCCATCAAGCTTGGTGCATTTTTTTGTTGGCATTTCACAAGTCATCTTGTCAGGTTTAGCGGACATAGCTGAGGTGCCACAACCATTTTCTTTTGTTTGGTTAGATGGTGTACTGAAGTATCTGGAAGAATTAGGGAGTCATTTTCCTTTAACTAATCCTACCTTGACCAGAAATGTGTACACCAAGCTGATAGAGTTACACTTAAGGGCTATAGGAAAATGCATATCTTTACAGGGAAAAAGAGCTACTCTAGCTTCTCATGAGACAGAGTCAAGTACTAAGATGCTCGATGGTGATATTGGGTTATCTGAATTGTCTCTTTCTCATCGGCTATATTGCTTGGATGAATTTAAAGTGAGGTTGAGGATGTCATTCAAAGTTTTCATTGAGAAATCTTCAGAGTTACATCTGTTGTCTGCAATACAGGCTATAGAGAGAGCGTTGGTGGGAATATGGGAAGGCTGCACTACCATTTACAGAATAAATACTGGAAATGCAGATGGTGGCAAGGTTTCCTCAACTGTTGCAGCTGGAATAGACTGCTTAGATCTTGTTCTAGAATATGTTCCAGGTAATGCTACATAAACATATATGAAGGTCATTTTGGATAAAGATGGAGATGAAATCATCTCATTGTATGCTTTGATGCATGAATGATGAGGCAGATTTTATATTTTATATTTCTCTCATTTTTTTTGTATCTTATGTTGTTTGATATGAGGATGTTTTCCAAACAATGGTAAGAATGTGCAAATTGTTGATGAAAGTGTTCAGAAAAATGGAGGTGGAAAGTGTAATTTTTTACAACTAAACGCACCCTTAGGCTTTCTAGTCAGTTTAAGCGCATATTCTCTCTGTTATTCTAACATTTGACTTACTTTGCAGGTCGCAAGCGCTTAAATGTGGTTAAAAGACATATTCAAAGCCTGATTGCTGCTTTGTTCAACATAATTCTGCACTTGCAGAATCCATCAATATTCTATGTGAAATCAGTCAGCAATAAAGGTGATATTGATCCAGATCCTGGATCAGTTATTCTCATGTGCATTGAGGTACTGACAAGAGTTTCTGGAAAACATGCTCTGTTCCAAATGGATTCCTGGCACGTAGCGCAGTCTCTACGTATCCCTGCAGCACTTTTTCAGGATCTCCATCAGCTAAGGCACTCTGGAGCTCCAGTTACCTATAGTACTTTATTCTCTGATAATCAACAACATCATCCTGTAGCAAGGATGGATAATAGTGTTGTGGATCGGCAATTCTCAATAAACCTATTTTCTGCATGCTGCCGGTTATTATATACTGTTCTGAAGCATCACAAGAGGTATAGTTTGCTGCCTCTTTATACCAGCCCATATATTACCTGGTTATGATATATCATAAAAAGTTAGCGGTCATGTTACTAATCATCAGCACCAGAGAAACAAAAAAGAATCTGACATATGGTTACAAAAAAAAGATGAAAAAAAAAGAGGCAGAAAGTAATTAAATTAACCCTTTAAATATGAACCCCATTAGTTCAGAATGGTCCATGTCACTCCAAATTTCTGATAGTATCCTCAGTCTGTGGTATGATATCGTGCCAATTTCTATGGGATTGATATATCAGCTTGTATTGCTTGGTCGATACTGCAGTTGCTAGTCTACACTTGAGGCCACATATTTGCAAAATTTTAACTTTATATATACTCTTTCTTTTGATTCACTATAACATTGTTATTATCCAATGGCTTGCGCTGTGGAATATAGTTTTATATGTTGAGCTGCTTAATTCGTAATTAACCTCAAGTAAGGAGCTTAGTGGTGACCTTTTTTAAGCATGTTAAGAATATTTTAAATTTTAAATTTATAATTGTGAACTTTTTCCCATTTGGGAAAATAGGGGTGGATGGTGTCTGAGCTGTTTACGAACACTTGAAACTTTCAAATGTTTTGGCTGTGGAATTGCCCAATGACGACATTTCTCCTCTAATGAAGAGGTCCCAATTTCAAAGTCCCACTCCCCAATCATTGCAATTGTTGGGTCTCAGGAAATTCTTTTGTAAATGAAGTAGATGTGGTAAATTTTGTTGAGTTTCTCTCCTATAGATAGCTTTGTACATGGGTCCCTTTGATGATCTTTTCTCTGTATATATACAATTTACTTATAAAAAAATCACTGCAATTGAATAAAAGAAGAAAAATAAACTTCAAATGTTTATGTAGTATAATTCAGAGTGTAAGATTTTCAAAATTCGAGCAGAAGTTAGATTCAATATTGGGAGTTTTAATTTTATTCACTCATTGAGGGCTGAAGGGATGATATTAAGTTTCTCTGTATATAACAATATGCACACATGATTATTTTAGGCTAGTCATAAAATGTTAATTGAATTTAAGCTTATTAGTTGCAAAAACCTGAATATTCCGATTTATTTTCCTTCGATAGGTCTTCAAGTATGCAATAAAATGCTTTATTAATTGGCTTCTCATAGTATATTAAGAAATTTGTGAGCTTAATGGGGGTTTAGAGATAATAATGTATTCTATTAGTTACTTTTAATTTTGGATCATCTCTCATGATTATATTTGTTTCCTTGTTTCTAGACAATACAACTGTATTTTGTTTTGGGCAATGTTTTGAGTTTAAACTAAATAAATTGTGATACTCTGATCCTGTCTTCCAACAAATGTAGTTTATCATTCTTAAATCCATTCTCACGTGAACGCAGAGGGGTTCAGGTTGTGGTATTATATGTTTTCAATTGTTTTCCTTGTAAAATAATGTTTCTCAGTCATGTTATACGCTATTGGTCCTTGTTCTTTTTAATGGTTCTTTTAGGGTGTTATATGCTATCATACTGACTGCTTTTGTAATTTCTAGTGAATCTGAACGCTGCCTTGCTGTACTTGAAGAGTCTGTATCTGTTCTACTATATTGTTTGGAGACAGTGGATAGTGATTCGGGGCTCAGAAAAGATTTCTTTTCATGGGAAATACAAGAGGGAGTTAAATGTGCTTGTTTCCTCCGAAGGATTTACGAAGAGGTGCGTGATGTTGTTTTAAACATAGCATATACGTTGTAAATGCATAACATTTTTGAGCTTTAAGGTGTTCTTTAAAGAAATAAATACAACAGGATCCGTAGTCTTAATATGTTTTAGAAATTATTCTTCTGTAGATATAGCTATACTTCCTCCGTAGACCACAGACACTCCCATAAGTAATGCTTGAGCCCTAGCTTGACCCCCAGCCTCACCAAAAGTATAGCGGTAAAAAAGCTGATGGGTATGAGTCTAGCATCCCAATCATTGCCGATAGAGACTTGAATGCATGAAGTCCTTTCCACCAAACCTATAAACCACTTGGAAGTTGGAAGTAAGCCTCTACCACTAGGTCACTACCCTTTGGTGGTGTGGCACATGAATGCATATGGAAGATTTTATTTTAGAACAAAAGTTCAATTGCTTGCCATTCATAAGAGATGTCAAACACAAGTGCTTAGCATGTTCATTGACTCTGCTTCAATTTTGAAGACACCAATGTATGGGTAAGCTATTTCGTACGTAAAGCTTGTATTGTTGTATCTCCTCTGCTGGCTGAACAAGCATAAAGCAAGCCTATTTTGTTGGTTTGCCTAGACCTTCATGCTAGTTTGAAATATGGATATTTTTCCCTTACGCTTCTCAATATTTAACAAGTCCTTACCATTTCAAGTGGATTTTGTTGACCATGCTTTAGGTACATTAGACATTTTAAATGAATAGCCATTCCTCACCGGGATTTTTCTGTCATGATTATCTTGCAGTTAAGGCAGCAGAAAGATGTCTTTGGCCGGCATTGTTTCAAGTTCTTATCCACTTACTTATGGGTTTATTCAGGATACGGTCCCCTGAAAATGGGCATCAGAAGGTGGCGTCTAGCATCTTCATATTGTTGATCATTATTAAAGTGCTTGGCACAATATTAATATATTACTTCTTTTCCTTTCATATTAAACGGCTAGACATTGTTCAATAACAATGAAACTATTTTCACGTAAACAATTGCAGGGAGATAGATGAGGCACTGAAACCAGGTGTATATGCTCTGATTGATGCATGCTCAGCAGATGATCTTCAGTATCTTCATACAGTATTTGGCGGTAAGCAATCTTTGTCTTGACCTGGACTTCGAACTGTGACTCTCACGTCTTTCTTCAGCCTAACCTTTCTTCTGGTGTCATTGCTTTTGTAGAGGGTCCTTGCAGAAACACACTGGCAACATTGCAACATGACTACAAACTTAATTTCCAATATGAAGGAAAAGTTTGATCTAATCTACTTCACCTTGTATGATATATTGGCAAGTCGTATTAATTTGGTCCATCAGCTCCTCTTTTCTGGGTGATGCAAAAGGAATAACCCATAGACCTGAGATTCGATCCCAGGTACATCAGTTCTTACATAGTAACATAGAGTGACTTGTTCAGTTATAAATAGGATCGTGTGATCGTAAAAAATAAATTGTTAAGGCCTCACGTGTAATGATTGCTCTTGTTACGGCTCAAGATATTGGGTTAATCGTTAAAGGTAGTATATCGTAGCCAGCTGCGGCAATTTTTCATTCAGCCCCTGGCAAGGGATTTCATCAATCACCTAACTTGTTTTTAGTGTATGGTATAGATGAACAAAATGATGTCAATACAAGGACTAAAGTAAATGCATCTAAAATTGTCGGATGCGGTTTGATTTATTGCCATTGACCAAAAAGTAAGGGAGCAAAATTGACTCTGCTGTAATGCAGTTTTGTCGATTTGTATATTTAACTTTTCAAATGTAAATGGCTTTTGTTGTTAAATTGCACTTGTGATTCATGGAGGTTAAAACAGAGTACTACATGGTGTTTGTTTTGCTTGTCAAGCAGACTTTGTAGTTTTCTTACTTGGTGGAAGTGAACTGCTGAAATATTACGTCCGAAGTTTAGTTGGTTCACATATTTACCGGTTCTGGTGTAAGACCGAATTGGAAACTGTAGCAGCTCAAGTAATGAACCGTTTTCCCATTTTCGCAGCCTATATTTATCGTCCTTCCAAGTCCAAGTATACACAAGGGTCGCGGTGAGTTGGGGACTTTTTTTTTACCAATGGAGAATTATTGGGACAGGGTACCACTTTAAAAGCAATTATTGAGTTGGGGTCGATGATGGCAAAGCATTTGGTGAGTTTATTAAAGTTTAAGGCTTTTGATTTCCCATCATATTAATTCACAATGGAAAACGTCAACTTAGGACTGCAGTTGGTCATTTTTTGCCATCATGTGTGAGGTTAGCCCGCTACCTACCAAGTTTCTTTTTTATTTTTTGAAAGGACTGCCTACCAAGTCTAGAGATCAAGAAATACTTGATAAAAGCAATGTAAGCAATCATGTGATCCCCTGAAATTTAATCGGAGTAGCCTAACTCTTGTGATCTTTTCCCCTGTGAATTACTATAATGCTTTTTTTATATTAGAACCAGAAAGATCCGTCCTCTCCCTAAAAAAATGAATACTTTCCAGTGAGCTTGAGTTTCCATGAGGAAGCTGACTATCTAATCTAAATATTCGTATTTAGATCTAACGGTTGGGAATTCGAGCTTAATGAGTCTTCATAAAAAAAAATTGTAGCAATGGACATTATTGGTGTTAGCATTAGTCGTGAGCATTTAGATTTGGCGGTTGGCAACCAAAAAATGAAACATTTATAGGCAACCGGACCACAAATTAAGCTAATTTCTTGCTGTCTTTTTCTTTTGACATGTAATTTGATTGTTTCTGTTTGACAACTGTTTTTCAATCGACCACAATGAGTGGAGCAACGGTGTGTCATTATCCTTGGCCTAATAGATAAGCTTATGTTTTAACCACCAAGAGCTGATATTTCAAAAGTGGACAAAGTTGGTGTATGGTGGACAATAATAATATGCTTTACTTATTATAGCTCAAACTAAATTAAAAAAAAAATAATTAGTGCCTCCACCATATGATCTAATCATTCAATTGAGATATTAATCCAAGCCCCCACCCCACCTTCCTTCAACACTCCAAAACCAAAAATAAGCTGAGACACCCAGTTTTGTTAGAGAAATGCACTACAATTGCTATTGCAGACAATGCCAAACAAGCACCTCACCGTACCGAGTTCTGCTGCTCTTAGCAGTGGCATTGATCCTTCTTGTTATGTCACCTCTCTTCAAGTTTGAAGCAGATATGGGGAGTGCTGAGGATATAATTAGCTGGTTGCTTTTGGCTGCAACACCGGTGGTTTTACTAATCATCGTCCGTTGCTTGTCATCAAGAGACACATGCCAGCCGCGGCAAACCTATTACTGTAAATGTGGGCGTTGTCCTCCATGGAAATATGGCTGCTATTGTTAGTGCAACAGCGCCAATCTACCATCTCATCATATCTGGTTTGTTTTTTCATTGTTAAAAATACTCCGTACTGTTTGATAATTATGGTCTGGTCATATATGTAAATCATGAGATTGTTTCCTTAAGCTGAAGTCAAGTATAAACTGTTCTATGAAATGTTCAAGTTTGTTTCTTCTTCAGTTCATTTTTTTTTTTCCATTTCTTGGGTAATCCTTATCCAATTTTGATACCATATTGAGATGGTGTTTTTTTCCTTCTCGTTTTTTTTTGTTTATAATTCATAAGCTACTGGAAATTTGGCATACTCTAAGTTTCCACTTGCTTGCTAGCAGTTCAAAGCTTCAAAGTTAGAAAACCATTTTTTTCCTTTTCTTGGAGTCATGTTCAAAACCAGTTCATTTGAGGTAATTCAAGTGCGTTTCTTTTTCAATTTTTTTCAGAGAATGAAAATCATTTAATGTTCTATTTTATTTTTTACCATTTAATTTCATAGAAAATAATTTTCATTATTGACTGGCAACAGATTTTCTTTTATTCCCTGATTTTAGTTATTTTCACCTTTCTTTAGAAAGATATTTTTCGTTTTCAGTCACCAAACACGTTTTCGTTCATGCTTTTAATTTTATGAAAATAAAAAGTCGGGTCTGTTTCTATTCGGCCTTTGTATTGTTAATTGGGCCGTGAAATAAAAAATTGCGGATTTATAAAGTTGACTCTTTTCTTGCTATGGTCTTAATTGGCTTTTGATGCACAGGACTGCATTCCCTTCAGATTTGTATAACGCTGTCAATACACGCGGTGTCGTTTCGTTCTGTTAAAGAAAACACCCTATATAGGCCCACAGTACCACCTAATTCCTGTGTAGTTTACCCAAATCAAATCTATAATTTAAACATGAGAAAATTACAAAACCATCCCTATAATTTGTTGTAAACTACAATTACACTATTCTATATTAAAAATATATTAACATATCTCTAAATCTTAACCATAGTTAGTTTAAATTGGTCAAAAAAGTTGCATAAATGTAACTTGTCAAGAATTGAATGTTAAGGAACTAAAACATTCTCCCTTATTGTTTTCGGCCAATCCGGACTAACTATAGTTTAGATTTAAGGATGCATTAATATACTTTCAATACGAGAAAGTATGACTATAGTTTCAACCAAACTATATGAATGTTTATGTAAGTTTTTAGCATTAAGCAATTCTTGGATTAGTGATATGTTTTCTTATATGGAGGTGTGGTCTTATCAACAAATTAGGGATTATTGGTGAAAACATTAAGGGTATTGGAAAATGTTTTTTTAATTTATTTGTTATCTCCATTTTTATTAATATTTCTTTTAATAATTTATACATTTTTAATAAATTTTGAAAAATAACATTTCTCTTTCCAACATAATATTTAAAAAGTTGAAAAGGAAAAACGAAATTGTTTCCTAACATTTTCAATATTATTGTTAGAATATATATTAGGTTGCTTGTCTAATTAAATTTTAATTACTTGCCTAATTTATATTCTAACACTCAAGAATATGGTATTTGCTATGAAGAAACATTTGCTCATGTTGTCTGTCTTACTTATATTTGTTCGTAGTTTGCTTGCTATCGCTGTAGTACGAAAATAGAATCTGTTTTAAATGGATGTGAAAAATGCATTTCTCAATGGTTATCTTAATGAAGAAGTTTACATGCAACCCTTTGGTTATGATCACCCACCAAATAAAGTGTGTCATCTACGAAGAACTCTGTATAGTCTTAATCAAGCTCTACGAGCTTGGTATGCAAAATTTAGTTCCATTGTCAGTCGATTTGATTTCACTTCAAGCCCCTATGACAACCATTTTTTCTTAAGAAAACAGAACGAGGTTACCATTTTCTCGTCTTATATGTTGATGATATGATCATGACAGGTGATGATATATAAGGTATTTCTGAGCTCAAAGCCTTTCCTAATCAAGAATTCGAAATGAAGGATTTGGGTTCTCTTAGCTAATTTTTTGGTCTTTAAATATCATCTGATTCCACTGGTTATTATTTATCTTAAGCTAAGTATGGTTCTGATCTTTTTACTCGAACTGGTTTGACAAATAACAAGTTTGCCTCTACTTCTCTTGAGGTCAATGTCAATTTCACTTCTACTGATGGTCAACCTCTTAGTGATCTTACACTTTATCGTCAATTTGTCAGGAGTTTGGTTTATCTCACTGTGACTCTTCCTGATCTTGCTCATGTTGTTCATATTGTTAGTCAATTTATGTTTGTATTTCGTACCACTCTTTTTGTTGTTGTTATTTGCATAATTCTATAAGTCAAATGTACTTTGTTTCATGGTTTGCATTTCTCCTCATTGAGTTATATGTTTATTCTGATGCTGATTGTTTTGTTTTGTGGATCCTACTGATCGACGTCCTACCATTGGTTTTTGTTTTTTCTTGGGTGACTCACTTATTTCCTAACGCAAAATGAAACAAACTCTTACTTTTAGATCCAGTACAAAGTCAGAATATTGAGAAATAGTTGACACTGTTGCTAAACTTCTCTGGTTTAGTTGGTTACTTTAGGATATGGGTGTTACACATCTATTGCCACTATTATTTATTGCGATAATCGGAGTGGCATGGCTATTGTTCATAATGATGTTTTCATGAACGGACCAAACAGATTGAGAATGATTATTATTTTGTTCATCAACATATTAACTGTGGTACCATTCGACCTGTTTATGTTCGGAATGTTGATATCTTCACTAAAACTTAATTATCTGACCGTTTTCATGAGTTAGTTGGCAAACTCAAGTTGGTATGCACTTTACCACTTTGGGTTTGAGAGGGGTGTTAGAATATATATTAGGTTGTTTGTCTAACTGTGGTACCATTCGACTTGTTTTTAAATAGTTGAAAAAATTAAAAATATTTTTCGATACGCAGCTTAAAACCGTTCATAATTATAAGATTGTGATTATTTATTTATTTATTATGACGATGACAACTTGAAATTAATGAAAAACAAATAGCAGGCGAACCAAAAGGCTTCAACCACGTATATTTTGTGTCATGTACGTTGGCCCATGTGCTTAATAATTGTTCACTATTGCATTTGTTTGTCAAATCTTATCTAAGACACTTGAGTTGATTTTCAAAAATGTTTACCTGAAAAATCAAATTTTTAGCTCTTAGTCCTTGATGAATGAAGTGGAAGTTTTCTTTTATGATCAACTCTATCCTCTTCTTCTGATCACTTTAGCTCTTAGATTAAATTTAGTTATTATTAGATTAAATCAACTCTAATAATATTTTTTATGATTAAAGTTTAAAAAATATTCAAATTATAAAATCCTTTTTTGAAAATAAAAAAGTGAGTATTAATTGAACTATTTAATTAATTCACCACATAAAAACCTAATGATATTGTGTGCACATCTCAATATTTATTTTATTTAATGTATAAAGACAATGCATGAGTGCCCTTTGGATAACCTTATCTACTTTTGGGCCTTAAATTTACAATCATGCCCAAATAAAAATCAAGAGACATCACATAAATTTTTTAAAGGAAAAAAAAATTATGTAAATTAAACTGAAGACAGTAGAGAGTCGTCCCACCCTATGCCTAATTAGGACCGGAGGACGTGTTAAACGTGTGGGCCCTACCCATTTCATTTTGGCCCATCTTTTGTACGACAACTGGCCCTACTTAGTTTTTGTAAATGCTCTTTTACGGTTTTGCCCTTCCGTCTCTGAAGGTTAAGAATGATGAGAGCTTTGGGATTGGGAAATGGCCTGATGGTGGCCTTAAAAGAAAAAGATGACATATCTGGTACCAGTGTCTTTTACGGAAAGGGCAATTGTCGTTTTATTGAATTACCAAGGTAAAAACGAGAGAAAAGACCTCAAATTCGGTGGTAAAAACGCGAGAAAAGACCTCAAATTCGGCGGGAATAACGAGTTCCCACTTAGAATGAGGAAAAACTGAAAAAGGAAAATACACAAGGACGCATATATATGTCAACTTCATTTTCTATGAACCCATGTCTTTCCTTCCCTCTTTGTAGCAAAACTTTCTATTCACTTGAATCCATTTGTGTTTAATTATTA
This sequence comes from Bretschneidera sinensis, assembly GCA_023935145.1. Taxonomy (NCBI): domain Eukaryota; kingdom Viridiplantae; phylum Streptophyta; class Magnoliopsida; order Brassicales; family Akaniaceae; genus Bretschneidera; species Bretschneidera sinensis. The sequence goes on from CM043704.1 coordinate 97,139,659, forward strand.
AAGTGTTGGAATTTGATTCGATTTAAAATTAATAAATTTAAATTTAATTAAAGTTTGATAATAAATAAATTTATTTTAATTTAAAGTTGAATTTTTTGTTTGAATTTTAAATTATTTATTTGAACTCGTACTTAAACTCTAATTTTAATTAAAAATATTAATATTAATATAAATATTGACTCAAACTCGGTTCGAGTCAAGTTTAATAATACTTCATCAAACTGTTTGAGAATACTTCATCAAACTAAATATTAAAGTAATCGAAATTTGATTGATAAAATAATAGATCTTAATTATCGTAGATTTATACAAAAAATATATAATATATAATATTATTTACGGAGTATGGGATTTAAAGATTAATTAGACGAGTGAAAATTTTTGTAATTCCTATCGAGATGTGAGTAATTCCAAATTCCGATAGATCTCAATTTTTCAACTGTTATGAATCTTCTGTCACTTATAAACGAACAGAGTGTATTAACATTTAAACAAGATTGACATTGAACGTTTACCTATTAATAAATAAAAATATTTATCTTAAAGATACATCGTCACAATTTTTTTTATTTACGTTAAGTCAAATCACTTGATTGAGTAAAATTTAAAAGATATTAACTACAAGAATTTTTTATTAGGTATCATTTTGCGGAACAATAATTTTAATTTATGATTTATTTAAAATAATTTTTGATAAAATAAGTGAAGTTAAAAATTTAGTATTTAATACAACAATAATAAAAACTATTTTTTTCTTATAAATTTTGAATTTTAAAATATTATTTTAATTTTTTTTCATGAATTGTTTTTCTAAAAGTGTTGCAGCAAACTTCACATAAGCGATATCACAAACTTTAGCAAACGACAACTTAACATAAGGACATAACAATGGTACGAGCATGATGTGGTTCAGATATTTATAAATTAGATGTAGTAGGTGGCATGATGTAGATGGTTAAGATACGCTATAAATATAATGGGCCTACAGTCTCAATAACCTCATAATATCATAACCAAAAAAAATCTCTTCATGGCATATGGTAGAAGAACAGACAGTTCCATCTTTGATTTATTCAGTCTAAATCCTCTGCCGTATCCAGTTCTGTTAATCTTTGCAGTGATATCAATCTTTCTATGCATGTCATGGTACTTCAGGTATGAAGAAGCATATGGTAGAAGAACAGAGAGTTCCATCTTTGATTCATTCAGTCTAAATCCTCTGCCATATCCAGTTCTGTTAATCTTTGCAGTTATATCAATCATTCTAGGCACGAAATGGTACTTCAGGAATGAAGACGCTGTTGAAATTGCTGGGAAACGAATGAGTTCGGAACTTTTGGCCATACTAATTCTGTTAATGGTCATAGTTTGTTGGTTGTCATCTATGGAGAATCAATACAATCTCTTTGCCATGACGCCATGTTACCGACGCCAACAGACCCACCACCTCCCGTCCGAGGGGAGCTCTCCGTGGGGTGTGGCTGCCTTGATTGTGTTACTGCTGATTTTGGTGCAATATCAGTCGGTTTTTCTTGACAGCTGGTTTGGGTGATATACCATATTATTATTATTATATACTTAGGAGGTTATGTTGAAGTTGCTTTGATCAGTTGAGTGGAAGTTGTACTTTTCTTTAATCTCTCAAATAATGATAACCCTTCAAACTTAATTTTAACTTCTTTTTTTTTTATTTGTATAACCTTAAACAAACCTTGACTTTACAAGCTTGTGACGTGCTTCTTTCTTAATTTACAAATTTATCGAGGTTTTTATCGAGTTATTTAAGTTTATTTAAAGCTCGGTTCGAGTATAAAAATAAAATTTGATTAGCTTTTGGAGTTAAGGTCAAATATTTTAAAGTTCAGTTCGAAAAGTTTTCTAACAGTTCGATAAGATACTATCAAGTTCGAGTCTGAAAATTAGGCTCAAATAGCTTATCAAGTCTAAATCGAAAAGACTTTTGAATTGTTCGATAAAGTATTATCGAGATCTGATTAATTTTTATTTAATATTTTTATTTATTGAAATTATAGTTCAAGAAAGAACTCGAGCTCGAATAAACAATTCAAAATTCAGGTTCAAGCTCGAACTGGAGTTTAGAGTCAAATAAATTTGTTTGTTATCGTGTTCGAACCATCATAAAATTTATTGAATTTAAATTCGAATATAGTTTTTAAACTTGAGTTCGAACTTGAATATTTTTAATATTAAGAATTGATTTGACTCGAGTTTAACCTTAATTAAATTAAATAAATGATAATAAAAGTAAAGTTTAGTCCAATATCATTAGAAAGCTCCTTAATTTAATCAGCTCAAATGCATTCAACATTTTCAAACTAGACAAAACAAATGATGGTGATGCATAAAGTGTCCAAAGATATTTTAATTTACACAAAAATATCTTTTTAAATTGAAGGATGAGACAGTACCCCAACAAAACTAATTTAAAGTGGCGCTATCTGAAATCTGAATGGCAATAAACGACAATTCTTTGAGAACTTTAAAAGTGGGCTCATGATATTTAAGAAGTCTCAATAATATTCCGGGTGTCGATGATCTGTTTGTCATTGGAACGTCAGTTTGTAAATTTCACGTGTAACACTTTTCAATTTAGTTATTTAAATATAAGGTTTTGATTTTGATTTGTTTTAATGAATTATTTTAGATTTGATATATTTTTTTACAAAATTATTTAATTGGATGTAATCAGTTTTTAATTAATGAACAACAGCAAAAATTCTCAAATAATCACTTTAAAACTGTTTAAAAAACATATAAAAAAATTAACATTGTAATGGTTTGATTAAAAAAAATGATATTTTGGTTCAAACTGTTAGATTATGTATAGCATAGTTATTGCTTAGTTAGTTTAATCCCACATTGGTTGTGTATATCTTTGGCTCTCTTATTGGCTCCTATAAATAGGATAGCTCACTTGTAAGTAAATCACACAATTCAATACAATTCTCTTCCTTGTATTGTCTCACTTCCTCTCTTAAACCTTAACATGGTATCAGAGCCTTCGTGGTTCTCGGTATATTAAGAGTTGAGTATGCTCTGTGATTGCCACTACTAGTGGATCCTTCACATCAGAAAAACTTCTTGAATATCCTTTTCATGTTTGTCGGGTCACCACTATAGTCGGAGTCTCATTCTCCATTGACGTCATCTCAGCCGCTGCTCCATCGACGTCACTATTCAACCATTGACCGTTGACCATTGACCGACAACCAGATTTGACCAGATGGCAGAAAAAGATATTTTTCGTCATGTTCAGTCTGTATTGGATGGTACAATTATATTGTTTGGTCTCAATCTATGCGCAGTTTCCTCAAAAGTCGTAAGCTTTGGTCTTACGTGGTTGGTATTGTCGAGAAGCCAGTTAAAGGGGCTACTGAAACTAATGATGCTCTTCTCACTCGTCTCATTGATTGGGAAAGTAATCATCATCAAATTCTCACATGGTTTCGTAATACTACTATTCCATCTATTTCTGCCCTATTTGGTAGCTTTGATGAAGCTAAGGGTGCTTGGGATATGCTTGCTTCTCGTTATTCTGCTGTTGATGGTGCTCGAGAATATCAGCTCCTGTTTGAGCTCTTCTGCCTGAAGCAAGAACCGGGGCAGAGTATTAATGATTTTCTTGCTCGCATGCAATTCTTATGGAATCAAATTGATCTCTCTGATCCTATTGGGAAGGATCCTACAGATGCTAAAATGTATGCTGAACGAAGGGATCAACATCGTCTTCACCATTTTCTTATGGCATTACGTGATGATTTTGAGCCTATTCGTGTGCAACTTTTACATTGCTCTCCTCTCCCTACTTTGGACAATGCTATCTTTGAACTTGTTCGTGCAGAAAGCAGATCACAGACTGTGCACTCTCAACATAGTCCTTCAGTGTTGGCTGCTCTATTATCTAGTTCTTCATCATTTCAGCCAAAGCATTCTGACAGGTTTGGTGCTCCTCGACCTTCTACTAAGCCTCGTGACAACAATTTCTGTCGTTTTTGTAAACGTCGAGGGCACACTATTGATAAATGTTGGCAAAGGGGAAGATCTAATGCTCCCACTACAGCAGTTGCTCATCCTGAGAGCACTCTCTCTACAGTTGTTCCATATCCATCTGCGACTACAGCTTCATCTTCAGTTGCACTCTCTAACGGGTCATCAGGTTCTATTGTCACCTTATCTGCAACTGACTTCGAGGCAATAGTTAATCAGGTCATCCAGTCTCATTCTGGTAATGCATCTTCCTCTGCCCTCTCAGTCCTGCCAGGTAATTCTGCCTCTTGGCTTTTTGATTCTGCTTGTTGCAACCATATGACACCTTTCCCAGCTTCATTTACTACATCTGCACCTTCGCCTCATTCCTCATTCATTCGCACAGCTGATGGCTCCACTATGACTGTTAAAACTATAGGCACCATCAATAGTCGTTCTCTTTCTATTCCTGAAGTTTTTCATGTGCCAGAATTATCTTATAATCTTCTTTCCGTTGGGCAAATATGTGAACTTGGATATAGAATTATCTTTGACTTTTCTGGTGTGAATGTGCAGGATCCTCGTACTGGTCAGACCCTTGGGACCGGGCGTAGAATTGGGCGTATGTTCGAACTCTCATCCTTACACCTGCCCAACCTTCTCGCCTCTAACGTCTCTGCTGCTGCCTCATTGTCACCACCATCCCTTGCACTTTGGTATTCACGTCTTAGTCATGCATCTGCATCTCGGGTACAACTTTTAGCTTCAAAGGGGTTGTTAGGGTCAGTGTCTAAAAGTTCTTTTGATTGTATTTCGTGTCAACTTGGAAAACAGCCGGCTTTGCCTTTTAATAATAGTGAGTCTCATGCTACTGCTTCGTTTGATTTAATTCATTTTGATGTTTGGGGACCTTCTCCCGTTGCTAGTATGAGTGGTTCACGCTATTTTGTAATTTTTGTTGATGATTTCTCTCGTTACACTTAGGTATTTTTAATGAAATCTCGTTCTGAATTATTGGATATTTATCGTACTTTTGCTAAAATGATTGAAACCCAATTTTCAAAACCTATCAAAGCTTTTCGTTCTGATAATGCTTTAGAATATACTCAACATGCTTTTAAAGACATCCTAAAAAGTTATGGCACTGTTCCTAACTTGTCATGTCCTGGCACTTCACAACAAAATGGTCGAGCTGAACGTAAATTTAGGCACATTTTAGACACTGTTCTAGCCCTCCTCATTTCCACATCTGTTCCTACCCTATTTTGGGGTGAAGCCACTCTAACGGCTATCTACACGATCAATAGGCTGCCTACCCCTATCATTGATAATTGCACTCCTTACGAGCGGTTGTTTGGCTATGTTCCCTCATACCACCATCTTCGTGTGTTTGGTTCTGCTTGTTTTGTTTTACTCCAACCTCATGAGCGCACCAAACTTGAGCCTCGTTCTCGGATGTGTTGCTTTCTTGGATATGGAATTGAACAAAAAGGCTATCGGTGTTATGATTCTGTGTCTCGTCGTCTTCGCATTTCCCATCATGTAGTTTTCTGGGAGCATAGACTATTTCATGAAATTGACAAATTCAGTATGCCATCTTTTCCTTCTTTTACCACACTTATGGAGCCTCCTATTTCTCCTACTCACACTAGTGATGTCTTGCCCGAGTCTCCCTCACCTCACACTAGTAATGTCTTGCCCGAGTCTCCCTCACCTAATACTCTCGATTCCACTCCACCTGATACTCTCGACGTCGCTTTGCCTGAGCCCCTAGGGTCTGTTACGTATGAGGATCATGTTCACACTTTCTCTCCAGACCTTCGCCGATCCACCAGAGTAAGATCTCTTCCATCCCATCTCCAGAATTTTCATTGCTTTCATGCTTTAGCTACTTTACATGAGCCCCACTCCTATCGTGAGGCTTCCACTAACCCTTTTTGGCAGACTGCGATGAAAGAGGAACTTGATGCTTTACACAAGAATAATACATGGGATTTGGTTGACTTGCCTCCTGGAAAGTCTGTGGTTGGCAGTAAATGGGTTTACAAAATTAAGACTTGTTCAGATGGTACTGTTGACAGGTACAAGGCTCGACTTGTTGCCAGGGGTTTTACTCAGGAGTATGGTGTGGACTATGAGGAGACCTTTGCTCCAGTTGCTCGTCTATCTTCTGTGCGTGCTTTGCTAGCTGTTGCAGCCTCTCGCCATTGGTCACTTTTTCAAATGGATGTTAAAAATGCATTCCTTAATGGTGATCTTAATGAAGAAGTCTATATGCAACCACCTCCTGGACTATCTAATCCAACAAACAAAGTATGTCGTCTTCGTCGAGCTCTATATGGACTTAAGCAGGCTCCTCGAGCATGGTTTGCTAAGTTTAGCAACACTTTGTCTAGCCTTGGATATTCCATCAGCTCCTATGATTCAGCTTTGTTTGTTCGCCGCACAGACCGAGGCATCATACTTCTTCTGTTATATGTTGATGACATGATTATCACCGGGGATGATCCCATTGGTATTCAGGAACTTAAACAGTTTCTCAATCAACATTTTGAGATGAAAGATCTTGGTCCTCTCAGATATTTTATTGGTCTTGAGATTTCATCTTCTTCTCATGGTTATTATTTGACACAAGCCAAATATATCTCTGATATGCTTTCTCGGGCAAATCTCACAGACAGCAAGGTTGTTGACACACCAACTGAGCTTAATGCTCGTCTTACACCCCATGATGGCGAACTTCTTCGTGATTTTACTTTATATCGACATTTGGTTGGCAGTCTTGTCTACCTTACTGTTACTCGACCTGATATCTCGTATTCTGTCCATCAGGTGAGTCAGTTTATGGCTGCTCCTCGCTCTACTCATTTTGCTGTTGTTCTTCGCATCCTTCGTTACCTAAAGGGGACATTGTTTCATGGACTCTTTTTCTCCTCTAAGTCTCCTCTTCAGTTGTGTGCTTATACCGATGCAGATTGGGCAGGTGATCTTACAGATCGTCGTTCTACCACCGGTTATTGTTTCCTACTTGGCACCTCTCTTATCTCTTGGTGTAGTAAGAAACAAACTGTTGTTGCTCGATCTAGTACAGAGGCAGAATATCGTGCTTTAGCTGACACTACCTCTGAGCTTCTTTGGTTACGATGGTTGTTACAAGATATGGGTGTATCACTTTCTGCTGCCACTCCTGTATACTGTGACAATAGAAGTGCTATTCAGATTGCTCATAATGATGTGTTTCATGAACGGACCAAACATATTGAGATTGATTGTCATTTTGTCCGTCATCATCTTCTTCAAGGCTCCCTACAGCTTCATTCTATCACATCCAAGGATCAGCTCGCAGACATCTTTACCAAGTCACATCCTCCAGGGCGTTTTCGTGATCTTGTTTTCAAACTCAAGTTGGTTTCTCATATTCCACCTTGAGTTTGAGGGGGGCTGTTAGATTATGTATAGCATAGTTATTGCTTAGTTAGTTTAATCCCACATTGGTTGTGTATATCTTTGGCTCTCTTATTGGCTCCTATAAATAGGATAGCTCACTTGTAAGTAAATCACACCATTCAATACAATTCTCTTCCTTGTATTGTCTCACTTCCTCTCTTAAACCTTAACACAAACGATTAAAATGATCAAAACAAATTGAAATGAATTAAGCTCAAAACATACATGAATTTCGATGAATTATAAATTTAAATATAAAGTTTTAACAATTGGATTATAATCAGTGTTTTTAAGGATGTTTTTAAGACTCGTTTGAGGTGCACCCAAAGACAGAGCAAAGAAAAAACGCTTCAAGGTGCCTGAAGTTAGGTGTTTCTTTCCTTGGACGTTTGTTTTTTTAGTTGAGGCGTACGCTTGGGATGTGAGGGAGGTTTTTTTAAAAAGTTTAAAATTTAGAAGAAAAAAATGTAAGTTAAAAGCTCAAACCCATGACCTAAGGTCATATGTCTTAACCACTAAGTTAGTATTCTTGTTATCTTATTGTTGCATTTCATAAATATATATTACATGTTATCAAGTTTAGTAATAATTACAAACTATTTAATTAATCACTTACAAGTTACAAGAAAATAAAAATATAAGTTATACTCCATATAATTTATATATAAATATATATTAATATTTATAAAATTATAATTATCACGCTATAGAGAGTTAGTAAAAGTATTAAACTTTGATAAAAAAATAACTAATTTAAATTTAATTGAAAATTTTTTATTCTAATTAATTTATTAATACTCTCTCTGTCCCATAATTTTTATCATGTTTACTATTTAGTCAATTAAATGAATAATTTTTTTATTGTTAAATCATTAAGAAATTTTAATTTTGTTTTCATATATATATATATATATATATAAATAGAGTTTAAATATTTTAAAATAACATATATATATATATAATAATTAAAGTCAAACTTAAGTAAAAAAAAGTGATAAGTGACTAAAATTATGGGGTAAAGGGAGTATTATTTTATAAAAATTTTAAAACGCTCCAATGTATTTAAAAGACTTATGTCCCAACACCTCGAGGCTTATACCTCGAAATAAAATGTCTCATCCAACGTTTTCACCTTTAAAAACATTTATTACAACCCAAATTTTGAAATACTTCTTAAACACTTGTACATTGATCTACTCCAAATGTAAAGGAATGATAAAAAGAATTTTGAAGTACTTTTAAATTAATTTTTGTCTGAATTATGTATGGTACCTTTATTATTTCGGACATTACATATTTATATGGAATGAGAAAAATTCGACAAAAAAAGAAACTAATACAAAGAGAATGCAATAAATAACTGCAGTAACATGTTAACAATCACTTTATTCATGCCGTGAACTGGATGACAAAACCGTTGTGTCAACAATAACTTACAAGAAACCGTGACCGTTTGGCTAAACTCACAAGGTCACAACCACAATTAATGATGGTTTTTTATTTATTTATTATTGAACAATTAAAAATGACTTCTAAATTTTGGGCTCATGTTATGTTATTTTGTAAATTGAAGTGTAACACAGATAAAAAATAAATTGTAAGATGTCTTTAGAGAACTGCTATTTGGAGTCTGTAAGATTTATTTCGGAACAAGTAATCTTACTAAAGCAGTAAAGCAATTGCACAAATAACAAATATAGAAAAGAACAAAAAATTATAAAGAATATGTATTTATAAATATAGATTTATGCTATAGTTTTGAAAAAAATTGATATATTAATTTAATTTTTTTTCTCTTTCATTGGATTGGTGGACATTTGGTAATTTGATCATTTTATTGCTATTGATACTGTTTTTCTTCCATTTTAAGCATTCATAGTGTTAATAGCAATAAACTTGATGAATATGGGATGATTATTCCAATCTCAATCTCAATCTCAATCCCAATCCCAATCCCAATCCCAAAGTGAAATAGTAAAGAAAATGAATATGAATAATATTAGAGGATAATTAACTCCCTTCCCACGTTAAGATAATTCAAGAAAATTAAAAAATGAATGTACTTAACAATTTTCGTAAAGCCATAACAATTAATATTTATGATCCAGCGACTCGACTTGTTGAAAAAAGACATTTAAAAAACACATATATTTTTATTTAATGTTTACTTTTTAAAATGTCTCTTAAACCTTTATTTAAATATATAAATCAAATATTTAAATAAAATCATATATGTAACTCAATTGACTTAAACTCCTTACTCTTGTGTTTTTCTCTCTCATTTTAATTTCTTCATTCTCTTTATCTCTCTTATTTTTGTTTTATCACATAAAAAAATAGATCAACAACACGTATTTTGAGATGTTACTGAATAATTCAGAATGCAAAAACACAAAAAAAAAAAAAAAATCTGCAACGAAAGTTATTAAAACTATCGCTGCCTGTCAAAATATGTCAGTCATGAATCATTGAGATGCAATCAAAAATGAAATTTTCTTTTATTTTAGAAACCAAATCATGCAAATATGTCAATCATGAATCATTGAGATGCAATAAAAAAACGTAATTTTCTTGTACCATAATCAATTAACAAAAGAAAAGAACATAAAAAAATAATTGCGCTCATTGTTGTCCATGTCTATGATAGAAGCGACACTCTGTCACCTCGCAAGTGTTTGCTTGACAGGTTTTAAGCCCAAAAATCAGAAGAATAGGGATTGACATGGTGGCTGTGTCAAGACCCGTATGAAACCCGTATATTCGATAGTATTTTAGTATACTTTGTAATTATAAAATATAATATTGTATTGCACATGCATTTGATGAGTAGTATTTTATATTTTTGTACTACATTTGTATTACAGTTTTAGTATCGTAGATTGTGACACTTGACAAGATGTTAACCATGGATGTAAGTGAACTCTCTCAATATAAATGGCATCTCTCCTCACTTGTAATTCATTCATTCAAGCAATAGTAAGATCTCTAGCTTTGTCTTATATTCTCTCTCTTGTGTTAGCTATTTTATTTGAGTGAGTCTAGCTTCAAGGACGGTTCTCTTGAATAGTCAAGAGGAAAGCTGACTTAGGCATTACAAGAAAATATTTCTTTGCCTAAAACTACACTGTTAGCGACTTAAGCTTACAGCTCAAGAAAAAATTCTGCGACGAGGGTTATTGAAACTATCTCTTTCTGTCAAAATATCTAAATCATGAATCATTGAGATGCAATCAAAAACGTAATTTGCTTTTATTTTAAAAACCAAATCATGCAAATATAATTTTTTTACTTTCAATAAACAAACTTTTTTTCTTTCCAAATGATGATTTCATTGGACCCTATGTACCATAATCAATTAACAAAAGAAAAGAACATAAAAAAATAATTGCGCTCATTGTTATAGAAGCGACATTCTATCACCTCGCTGAAAACAAAAATACATGAGATGTTTGAATTGCATATATGGAAGAGGTGGTTTAATATTTTCAGTTCGGGCAACTCCTGTAGATAACAACCAAGAATACCAATCCCTTAAGCATTCGTATATGCACCCGTAATTCTACTTTACATTGTTCTCCGATGTTTTGTATTTTGATTTGATCTGAAAATTTACTCTAATCTGAAATATTTTGAAGAGAAAAAAATTAAGATTTAGCTTACGAAATAGAGGGTTAAGCCGATATATAAAGGTAGGGGAAGACAAACTTCACAATCGATTATGTATTATTCATCTTTGATATGTTATAGTTCGTGCATATTTCACGGGTCTAGATTTATAGACCTCATGATGACCACAGGTCCCATTCTATACATGTTTTGGGTATAGACTTTTTGCTTAACAGTTTGGGTTTGAGCTCATGAATAACCATGGTTTTATAGTAAGACGAAAATCCTAAATAAAATATTTTAAGTTGTTTATAAATACTATCTCCCATAAACGTAGGCCTAACCAACCGAATCACGTAAATCTTATATTTTTTTATTTTTGCGCAAATGTTTTTATCAGTGTTACGTTATTTCTTCCATCCATAAAGAAATTGTTGGCCTATGAGATTTGACTCCATAGAACCTCACCATACCTACTAAGAATTGAACCAAAATTAGTATTGTTGTGTTTTGCTTGAGAATTAATTTTGATGTACATGCTTTGAGACTAAACTGAACAATATACCGACTCCATAATAAGCTAGAAAAGATATTTAAGAATTCATTTGGAAATTAGCTAGAGAAGGAGTTTCAAGAAAAGAATTTGTTCTTTAATTTCTTTTATAAAGAAGAAAAGAACAAGTTCTGTCAGCACATAAGTATTGGATAATTCTTTTTGTTGGTTCTTTGTCCTCTCATTCTTTATTTGAACCACAGGCATTGGATAATTCATGTTTGGCTTTCTTCATGATCACTTGTGGTGGGAATCACTATAGAGATCTTACACAAGTAATTAGACCTCAACTGTAGTGTTGCGATTAAATCAAACCTCTATAAATAGTAGGCAAATTAACAATCATTAATACACGCGAACACTTTACTGAAAAACAATTGTTAACATAACTTCTCTGTCTTACAGTAAGCTGAAATGGCTGGCTCTGTTGTCTTCTCTGTTGCGCAAAGCATTGGTAATTTGCTCATAGAAGAAGGGAAATTCCTGCATGGGGTGGGCGGTAAAGTTCGAGGGATTCACACTGAGCTCAATCGGATGCAGTGCTTCTTGAAAGATGCAGACGCAAGACAAAACGAAAATGAAGTAATATGCAATTGGATGGCCGAAGTAAGAGATGCTGCTAACGATGCAGAGGACGTCATTGAGACCTTTGCCCTTGGAGAAGCATCCAGGAGGAGACCAGGTATGATGAATGTCCTCAAAAGATTTGTTTGCATTCTTAGTGAAGGGAAAGCACTCCACAAGGTTGGGTCAGAGATTGAGGCCATTAACGCCAGGATCTCTGATCTGACCAGAAGCTTGCAAACTTACGGTATAAAAGAGTTAAGGGATACAGAAGGCTCAAGTTCTTCACAACGAGAGCAAAGAAAATCTTTTCCTCATATCGTTGAACATAATGTTGTTCGTTTGGAAGATAATATTAAAAAATTAGTCACTGCTTTGATATCTGAAAGAAAACAATTTCGAGTTGTTTCGATATGTGGCATGGGTGGCCTGGGGAAGACCACGCTTGCCAAGAAAATCTATCATCATACCGAAGTTAGGCGTCATTTTAATCAATTCGCTTGGTCCTATATTTCTAAACAATGTCAAAGAAGAGACGAGTGGGAGGCAATTCTTTTGGGGCTCACTAAAGGTGACAGGGACAGACTTGAAAAGTTGAGGGATGAAGAATTGGCAGAGGAGTTACATCAATTCTTGCAAAACAACAAATGTCTGGTGGTACTTGATGATATCTGGAGCATTCAAGCTTGGAATAGGCTAAAGGCTGCCTTCCCGGATGAAACAGGTAGCATAATATTGCTTACATCTCGCAACAAAGATGCAGCTTTCTATGCAGATCCAAAAGGATTTCTTCATGAACCACAATGCTTAAAAGATGAAGAGAGCTGGGAATTGTTTCAGAAGATAGCCTTTTCAAGAAGAGATGGTGCAGGTAATATATCACCCGCACTTCATATTGTCAATGTTCATATGCAAAGATCATTTGTTTCTCTTTTCAAATAGTTCGTGATAATAGTTCAAGATACTATCCTCTTTGGTTATAGTAACTTACTGATTATCCTCTTTGGTTAAATGATTAGTTTCTTTGTTCATCCATCTTTTGATGCGCAATTGGAAATTTTTTAGTTTTTGCAAGGAGAACTATAATTTTTTTATTTTTTTTATAAATAAGAACTAGAAAGATTGATTAAAAAAAGAATGATTCCAAAAGACAAGTTTTCCATTTAGTGAGGAGAAATAGCGAAGGTTGAACTAGAATATTAGCTTTCTGCAATTTTTCTTGCAGTTTAATCAACTAAGAAATTTGGATATGCAGACTAGTTGTGTGCTAATTTGACCTGATTCATGTGGACAGACTTTTCAAATTTCTTGGAATTAAGTTAATTTCTTATTTTCTTCTTAAACAAATGCACATTTTATTTACTCTCCCTGAAAAAAGAGAAAGAAAAAAAGTTTTATATAGCAAGAACAAAAAATACATTGGATTACAAATGGAAAGTATTTTATGCAATTTTCAGAAGCTCATATAAATGTTAAATATTTCATTCAATTTTTGTTCTTTTGCAGAGTTTACCATTGATGGAAGAACGGAAGATCTAGGGAAGCAAATGGTTAAACATTGTGCAGGTTTACCTTTAGCCATCACAGTGCTCGGAGGACTCTTGCACCGAAAAAATAAAGTAAATCAGTGGCAAAACATGCAGGATAACATCAAATCATACATAACTAGAGGCAATGGCCATGGAGAAAATCATTCAGAGGTTTTTGATGTGTTTTCTTTAAGCTATGATGATTTGCCACTCCAACTAAAGCAGTGCTTTCTTTACTTGGGCCACTTTCCAGAGGATTATGAGATCCCTGCAGCAAAATTGATAAGATTTTGGATTGCAGAAGGAATGATTACATTGGAGCAGCACAAAACTGAGGATGTGGAGGATGTTGCAGAAGGCTACCTTGAGGAGCTGATAGAGAGGAGCATGGTTTTAGTTGGAGCAAGAGACATTGTAAGTTCAAAAATTGTAATATGTCGCATGCATGACATCATGCGAGATCTCTGCTTGTTGAAAGCAGAAAAGGAGAGCTTTCTACAAGTTATCAATCCGCAGCCTAAGGATGAGAGTGATGATGTTTTATCTTCTTTGTCGACTGGTAACTTTCGCAGACTAGCTGTACATTTGTACCATCTCAGTAAGGACGATAGATGTTTCCGCCAAAAGCACATCAGAATTCCTCATCTCAGGTCTCTCTTATACTTCAATAGAGTTGTGAATTACATTTCATCAGATAATAGAAACTGGAAATTATTGGAGCCAAAATTCGACAACTTGAAGTTGCTTAGAGTCTTAGATCTTGAAGGAGCAGAAATTAAAGGAGGGAAGCTACCAAAAGATATTGGTAAACTCATCCACTTGAGGTTCTTGAGTTTAAGAGATGCAAACGTGGCGGAGTTGCCATCATCACTTGGGAATTTAAGGTTGTTAGAGACTTTAGATTTACGCGTCTATGATGCCCATGTGCCCAATGTAATATGGAAGATGGAAAGGTTGAGACATCTATATCTCCCTTGTAGATGCGATACTAAAACAATGTTGCAATTGGGTAATTTGAGAAACTTACGAACACTTGGGAACTTTCAAGTGGGGATTTGCGATGTAAATGATCTCTTTAATATGACAAATCTTAGAAAGTTAACAATATACCGCTCTTCTAAGAGCAAAGATTTAACGGAAATCATGCCTGCATCGTTAAGTGTTGCATTAAAACATCTCCAGTCATTGTCCTTAGGAGGTTCTTCAGAATTTGGGGTGACAGAGAGCGACTTACACCCGCCAGCACCTCGCGTTGATGTAAGCCAACTGGTGCTGGGTTGTATAAATCTCTCTAAATTGTTGTTGTATTTGCGGATAGTGAAGTTACTAGATAGCCACCAATTCCCTGTTGACATCACTTCCATAACCTTAGGCACATGTAAACTTGAGCAAGACCCCATGCCAATTCTAGAGAAGCTGCCTAACTTAAGGATCCTTGATTTACGTTGGGATGCATTTATTGGGAGGGAAATGGTTTGCTCTGCACAAGATTTTCCGAGACTCTACTCTCTGGAACTGTTTGTACTGAACAATTTAGAGGAGTGGGAGGTGGATGAAGGATCCATGCCCAATCTCTGCGTTTTACGATGATTTGCCACTCCTACTAAAGCAGTGCTTTCTTTACTTGGGCCACTTTCCAGAGGATTATGAGATCCCTGCAGCAAAATTGATTAGATTTTGGATTGCAGAAGGAATGATTACATTGGAGCAGCACAAAACTGAGGATGTGGAGGATGTTGCAGAAGGCTACCTCGAGGAGCTGATAGAGAGGAGCATGGTTTTAGTTGGAGCAAGAGACATTGTAAGTTCAAAAATTGTAACGTGTCGCATGCATGACATCATGAGAGACATTGGAGCAAGAGACATTGGAGCAGCACAAAACTGAGGATGTGGAGGATGTTGCAGAAGGCTACTGTTGGATCATAAACTTGATCCATTATGGGAGTCCAAAACCAAACTCAATCAAATTGGAGTCCAAGTCCATAATCAAGGTCCAAAACTACAAGCATTCTACCTAGAATTTTTTTGGTGTGGTAGTTGAGCATGTGAATCATTTGGTAACCTAAAATATTATTAGAACCACCAAGAAAAATGAGGTGTATGGTTGTTGTAATTTTGGATTAGTTTATTTGTGTGGTGTAGGATTGTTCTTAAGTAGTATAAATACCCCTCCCCATTTTGGTTTAATCATCAAGAAGAAGCAAGAGCTTCTAAGTGAGTGAAGAAGCAAAGTCTTCTAAGAGTGAGTTCTAGTATCTTCTTTCTTTTGAGTGAGAGTGCTCTTGTAATATCTCTTTGAGTTTGAATAAGAGTTGTTTGTGTGAGTGTTTTATTTCCAACAAAGTGGTATCAGAGCTTGAGTTGGAAAGTATACACCATTGCATATCAAATCGAAGGTCTCGACGAGAGAAATCCGACGCCGCCAGAATCTCCCCGATCGGAGTTCAGACGTGCCTCCACGAGCCGCCGGAAGATTGCTGCCAGAAAATCGAATTGACTCAACGAGTTAAGCTGGGTCAGCCGAGTTGGAGCCGAGTTGACCGAGCCATAAGCCTGTTGACCGAGCCGCTTGACCGAACCGCTTGAGCCGAGTTGACCGAGCATTCAAAGTCAACTGTTGACCAGGTTAGTGTTGACTTTGACCGTTGACCGAAAGTTGAAAATTTTGACCAGGTCCCTCCCAAAGTTTTTCAACATTCCGGATCTATCTACGCAATCAGAATTTCCAAATTCTCAACATATTGAGTGATATGGCAAATGGTGTGGCATCCTTCCAAGTCCCGACGCTTATCAATAACAATTACGACAACTGGAGTATCAAGATGAAGGCTCTTCTTGGCGCACATGATGTTTGGGATATCGTAGAAAAAGGTTTTAGTGAGCCAGATAACGAAGCTGCGCTGACCACAGCTCAAAAGGATAGTTTGAAAAATGCGAGAAAGAGAGACAAGAAAGCTCTCTACCTCATCTATCAAGCACTAGATAATGATGTTTTTGAGAAGATTTCGAGTGCAAGCTTTGCTAAGGAAGCGTGGGAAAAGCTGCAAACCTCTTACAAAGGATCCGAGCAAGTGAAGAAGGTCCGTCTCCAAACATTAAGAGGTGAATTCGAATCCTTACACATGAAAGTATCTGAGTCTATTTCAGATTATTTCTCAAGAGTAGTAGCTGTTTCTAATCAATTAAAAAGAAATGGTGAAAAGTTAGAGAATGTGAGGATAATAGAGAAGATACTCCGTTCATTGGATTCCAAATTTGAGCACATCGTCGTGACGATTGAAGAAACTAAAGACTTGGAAGAAATGACGATCGAGCAACTCCAAGGATCATTACAAGCATACGAAGAGAAGCATAAGAAGAAGCAAGGGTTTACTGATCAACTCCTCAAGCTGCAATTCAAGGATATGCATGAAAGCCAACGAGATGATAGAAACCAACGTGGCCGAGGCAGAGGTAGAGGCCGTGGACGAGGAGGAAATCGCGGTCGTGGACGAGGTTGGAATTACAACAACAACAATTCCAACAATAACTACGAGAAAGGAGAAAGCTCAACACGAGGCCGTGGAAGAGGCAATCTAAACTCGAGGAATGACAAATTTCAAGTTCGATGCTATAATTGTCAAAAGTTTGGGCATTATGCTTCAGAATGTAGAGCTCCTAACAACAGAATTGAGGAGAAGGTCAACTATGTGGAGGAGAAGACCGATGATAAAGAAACTCTTCTTCTAGCACGAAAAGAGACTGATGGTGTCCAAGCAAAATCCTGGTATCTTGACAGTGGTGCAAGCAATCACATGTGTGGAAGGAAAGACATGTTTGTGGAGCTGGACGAGTCAGTAAGTGGAAATGTCTCATTTGGCGATGATTCCACAATAGCGGTAAAAGGGAGAGGTAACATTCTTATCCGTTTGAAAGATGGGAGACATCAGTTTATTTCCAATGTCTACTTTGTGCCCAATATGAAAAGTAACATCTTGAGTTTAGGACAACTGTTAGAGAAAGGTTATGATATTCATATGAAGGATCATAATCTTTCTATAAAAGATGATAAGAACAACTTCATTGCTAAAGTACCGATGTCAAAGAATAGAATGTTCCTGATCAACATACAAAACGATGTTGCAAAGTGCTTGAAAGCTTGCTACAGAGATGCATCATGGCTATGGCATCTTCGTTTTGGGCATCTAAATTTTGGAGGTCTAAAGCTGCTATCCAAGAAGGAGATGGTGAAGGGACTACCTTGCATCAACCATCCTGACCAGCTTTGTGAAGGGTGTCTAGTCGGGAAGCAATTCAGAAAAAGCTTTCCAAAGGAGTCAAACTCAAGAGCCAAGAAGCCACTCGAGCTCATCCATACCGATGTGTGCGGTCCTATCAAACCAAGCTCTCTCGGTAACAATAACTATTTTCTTCTCTTCATTGATGATTTTTCAAGAAAAACGTGGGTATATTTCTTGAAACAGAAGTCAGAAGTTTTCGAAGTCTTCAAGAAGTTCAAAGCTGCAGTAGAGAGAGAAAGTGGTAGAAAGATCAAAGCTATGAGATCCGACCGAGGAGGAGAATTTACTTCTAAGGAGTTTCAAGAGTTCTGTGAAGCAAATGGAATTCGTCGACCAATGACAGTTCCTAGATCCCCTCAACAAAACGGCGTAGCGGAAAGAAAGAACCGAACTATCCTCAACATAGCTCGGAGTATGCTCAAAAGCAAGAAACTACCCAAGGAGTTTTGGGCTGAAGCAGTGGCGTGTGCGGTCTACTTATCCAACAGATCTCCAACAAGAAGTGTTTGGGGAAAGACACCGCAAGAAGCATGGAGTGGAAGAAAGTCCGGCATCTCCCACCTAAGAGTTTTTGGAAGCATAGCCCATGTTCATGTTCCAGATGAGAAAAGAACAAAGCTTGATGATAAAAGCGAGAGTTTCATCTTCATTGGCTATGATGTAAATTCAAAAGGCTACAAGCTGTACAATCCGAACAATAAGAAGGTTGTGATCAGCCGAGATGTGGTGTTTGACGAAGAAGGACTATGGGATTTTGGATCTCATATAGATGACTTCAATTTCTCTCCCCCGTTTGAAGATGAGCTGACACAAATAGAACAGCCTGGAGAAGCCCAACAAGAGCCAACAACTCCACCTACTTCACCAACATCAACTACCCACGGAGACGAGTCACCTTCATCATCTTCAAGTGGGAGTCAAAGTGAAAGAGATGTGCAATGAACAAGAAGCCTTTGAGATCTCTATGAAGTGACTGAACGACAAGATAATCTTACATTATTTTGTTTATTTGCTGATTGTGAACCAATGAGCTATCAAGAAGCTGCAAAAGAAATGGAGTGGAGAGATGCGATGAATGAAGAAATCAAGGCTATCGAGAAGAACGACACATGGGAACTTATTTCACTTCCCAAAGGACACAAGGCGATAGGTGTCAAATGGGTCTGCAAAACAAAGCGAAATGCTAAGGGAGAGATTGAAAGACACAAGGCGAGGCTTGTTGCAAAAGGCTACAGTCAAAAAGCTGGAATTGACTACGATGAGGTATTCGCCCCTGTTGCTCGGTTGGAGACTGTTAGACTAATTATTTCCTTGGCAGCTCAAAACAAGTGGAAGATACAACAAATGGATGTAAAGTCTGCCTTCCTAAATGGAGTTCTTGAAGAGGAAGTCTACATTCAGCAACCATCAGGCTACGAAGTCAAAGGCCACGAAGACAAAGTGTTGAAGTTGAAGAAAGCTCTTTACGGGTTGAAACAAGCACCAAGGGCATGGAATAGCCGAATCGACAAGTACTTCCAAGAGAATGGCTTCAACAAATGTCCCTATGAGCATGCTCTATATATCAAGATCAAAGATGGAGATATTTTGATCGTCTGGAAGCAACCCAAGCATGTTCAATGAATTCAAGGAAGTGATGACGAAGGAATTCGAGATGACAGACATGGGGCTCATGGCGTACTACCTTGGCATTGAAGTTAGGCAACAAAATGATGGAATTTTCATTTCACAGGAAAGCTATGCAAAGGAGATCCTGAAGAAGTTCAAGATGGAGAATTGTAAGCCGATAAGCACACCGATGGAATACGGAGTCAAGATGTCCAAACATGAAGAAGGCGAAAGTGTAGATCCAACATTTTTCAAAAGTTTGGTGGGAAGTCTACGCTACCTAACTTGCACGAGGTCCGATATTCTTCACGCAGTTGGATTGGTTAGTCGCTACATGGAATCTCCAACAACCACCCATTTTAAAGCCGCAAAGAGAATTCTTCGCTATCTAAAAGGTACAATTGACTTTGGCTTGTTCTATTCAGTTTCTAATGATTACAAGCTTGCTGGATATAGCGATAGTGATTGGGGTGGAGACATAGATAATCGAAGGAGCACTACTGGATTCGTATTTTTCATGGGAGATACTGCTTTCACATGGATGTCAAAGAAACAACCGATTGTCACATTGTCTACTTGTGAAGCAGAATATGTTGCTGCTACCTCATGCGTTTGTCATGCAATTTGGCTTAGAAATCTATTGAAGGAGATAGGCTTGATACAAGAAGAGCCGACCAAGGTTTATGTCGACAACAAGTCAGCCATTGCTTTAGCAAAGAATCCAGTATTCCATGATCGAAGCAAGCACATCGATATTCGCTACCACTATATAAGGGAGTGTGTTGCAAGAAAGGATGTGCAAGTTGAATATGTGAGGTCACAAGATCAAGTTGCTGATATTTTTACTAAGCCACTGACAAGCGAAAACTTCATAAGATTAAGGAACTTACTAAGGGTCACAAGATCAAGTTTAAGGGGGGGTGTTGGATCATAAACTTGATCCATTATGGGAGTCCAAAACCAAACTCAATCAAATTGGAGTCCAAGTCCATAATCAAGGTCCAAAACTACAAGCATTCTACCTAGAATTTTTTTGGTGTGGTAGTTGAGCATGTGAATCATTTGGTAACCTAAAATATTATTAGAACCACCAAGAAAAATGAGGTGTATGGTTGTTGTAATTTTGGATTAGTTTATTTGTGTGGTGTAGGATTGTTCTTAAGTAGTATAAATACCCCTCCCCATTTTGGTTTAATCATCAAGAAGAAGCAAGAGCTTCTAAGTGAGTGAAGAAGCAAAGTCTTCTAAGAGTGAGTTCTAGTATCTTCATTCTTTTGAGTGAGAGTGCTCTTGTAATATCTCTTTGAGTTTGAATAAGAGTTGTTTGTGTGAGTGTTTTATTTCCAACAGCTACCTCGAGGAGCTGATAGAGAGGAGCATGGTTTTAGTTGGAGCAAGAGACATTGTAAGTTCAAAAATTGTAACGTGTCGATTGCATGACATCATGAGAGATCTCTGCTTGTTAAAAGCAAAAAAGGAGAGCTTTCTACAAGTTATCAATCCGCAGCCTCAGGATGAGAGTGATGATGTTTCGCAGACCAGCTGTACATTTGAAAGGTAATACTTTTAGTCAAAAGCACATTAAAGGTCATCATCACCTTAGGTCTCTCATATACTTTTCGACAGATGAGTGGGAATTACTGGAACCGACCTTAAAGAATTTGAAAGTGCTTAGAGTCTTAGATCTTGAAAGGGTTCATATAAAAAAGAACTAATTCTGCCAGCACATAAAAAATAGTTTTTTGAATTTCTTTTTGTTGGTTCTTTGTCCTCTCATTCTTTATTTGAACCACATGCATTGGATAATTACTTGTCAGGTCTCATGTTTGGCTTTCTTCATGATCACTTGTTGTGGGAATCACTTTAGAGATCTTATACAAGTAATTAGACCTCAACTGTAGTGTTGCGATTAAATCAAACCTTTATAAATAGTAGGCAAATTAACAATCATTAATACACGCGAACACTTTACTGAAAAACAATTGTTAACATAACTTCTCTGTCTTACAGTAAGCTGAAATGGCTGGCTCTGTTGTCTCCTCTGTTGCGCAAAGCATTGGTAATTTGCTCATAGAAGAAGGGAAATTCCTGCATGGGGTGAGCGATAAAGTTCGAGAGATTCAGACAGAGCTCAATTGGATGCAGGGCTTCTTGATAGATGCAGATGCAAGACAAAACGAAAATGAAAGAATACGCAATTGGGTGGCCGAAGTAAGAGACGCTGCTTACGATGCAGAGGACGTCATTGAGACCTTTGCCCATGAAGAAGCAGCATCCAGGAGGAGACCAGGTATTATGAATGTCCTCAAAAGATTTGTTTGCATTCTTAGTGAAGGGAAAGCACTCCACAAGGTTGGGTCAGAGATTGAGGCCATTGACGCCAGGATCTCTGATCTGACCAGAAGATTGCAAACTTATGGCTTAAAAGAGTTAAGGGATACAGAAGGCTCAAGTTCTTCACAACGAGAGCAAAGGCAGTCTTTTCCTCATATCGTTGAACATAGTGTTGTTGGTTTGGAAGATAATATTAAAGAATTAGTCACTGCTTTGATATCTGAAGGAAAACAATTTCGAGTTGTTTCGATATGTGGCATGGGTGGTCTGGGGAAGACCACGCTTGCCAAGAAAATCTATCATCGTACCGAAGTTAGGCGTCATTTTAATCAATTCGCTTGGTCCTATATTTCTCAACAATGTCAAAGAAGAGACGTGTGGGAGGCAATTCTTTTGGGGCTCACTAAAGGTGACAGGGACAGACTTAAAAATTTGAGGGATGAAGAATTGGCGGACGAGTTACATCAATTCTTGCAAAACAACAAATGTCTGGTGGTACTTGATGATATCTGGAGCATTCAAGCTTGGACTAGTCTAAAGGCTGCCTTCCCGGATGAAACAGGTAGCATAATATTGCTTACATCTCGCAAAAAAGATGTAGCTTTCTACGCAGATCCAAAAGGATTTCTTCATGAACCACAATGCTTAAAAGATGAAGAGAGCTGGGAATTGTTTCAGAAGATAGCCTTTCTAGAAAAGATGATGCAGGTAATATCTCACAAGCACTTCATATTGTAAATGTTCGTGATAATAGTTCAAGATATTCACCATGTTTGTTATAGTAACTTACTGATTATCCTCTTTGGTTAAATGATTAGTTTCTTTGTTCATCCATCTTTTGATGCGCAACTGGGAAATTTTTTAGTTTTTGCAAAGAGAACTAGAATTTTTTTATTTTATTTTTATAAATAAGAACTAGAAAGATTGATTAAAAAAAGAATGATTCCAAAAGACAAGTTTTCCATTTAGTGAGGAGAAATAGGGAAGGTTGAACTAGAATATTAGTTTTCTGCAATTTCTCTTGCAGTTTAATCAACTTAGAAATTTGGATATGCAGACTAGTTGTGTGCTAATTTGACCTGATTCATGTGGACCGAGTTTTCAAATTTCTTGGAATTAAGTTAATTTCTTATTTTCTTCTTAAACAAATGCACATTTTATTTACTCTCCCTGAAAAAAGAGAAAGAAAAAAAAGTTTTATATAGCAAGAACAAAAGAATACATTGGATTACAAATGGAAAGTATTTTATGCAATTTGCAGAAGCTCATATAAATGTTAAATATTTCAATCAATTTTTGTTCTTTTGCAGAGTTTACCATTGATGGAAGAATGGAAGATCTAGGGAAGCAAATGGTTAAACATTGTGCAGGTTTACCTTTAGCCATCACAGTGCTCGGAGGACTCTTGCGCCGAAAAAATAAAGTAAATCAGTGGCAAAACATGCAGGATAACATCAAATCATACATAACTAGAGGCAATGGCCATGGAGAAAATCATTCAGAGGTTTTTGATGTGTTTTCTTTAAGCTACGATGATTTGCCAGTCCAACTAAAGCAGTGCTTTCTTTACTTGGGCCACTTTCCAGAGGATTATGAGATCCCTGCAGAAAAATTGATTAGATTTTGGATTGCAGAAGGAATGATTACATTGGAGCAGCACAAAACTGAGGATGTGGAGGATGTTGCAGAAGGCTACCTTGAGGAGCTGATAGAGAGGAGCATGATTTTAGTTGGTGCAAGAGACATTGTAAGTTCAAAAAATGTAACGTGTCGCATGCATGACATCATGCGAGATCTCTGCTTGTTGAAAGCAGAAAAGGAAAGCTTTCTACAAGTTATCAATCCGCAGCCTCAGGATGAGAGTGATGATGTTTTATCTTCTTTGTCGACTGGTAACTTTCGCAGACTAGCTGTACATTTGTACCGTCTCAGTAAGGACGATAGACGTTTCCGCCAAAAGCACATCAGAATTCCTCATCTCAGGTCTCTCTTATACTTCAATAGGGTTGTGAATTACATTTCATCAGATAATAGAAACTGGAAATTATTGGAGCCAAAATTTGACCATTTGAAATTGCTTAGAGTCTTAGATCTTGAAGGAGCTGAAGTTGAAGGAGGGAAGCTACCAAAAGATATTGGTAAACTCATCCACTTGAGGTTCTTGAGTTTAAGAGATGCAAATGTGGCGGATTTGCCATCATCACTTGGGAATTTTAGGTTGTTAGAGACTTTAGATTTAGGCGTCTATTATGGCCATGTGCCCAATGTAATATGGAAGATGGAAAGGTTGAGACATCTATATCTCCCTTGTAGATGCGATACTAAAACAATTTTGCAACTGGGTAATTTGAGAAACTTACGAACACTTGGGAACTTTCAAGTGGGGATTTGCGACGTAAACGATCTCTTCAATATGACTAATCTTAAAAAGTTAACATGCCTGCATCACTGTGCGTTGCATTAAAACATCTCCAGTCATTGTCCTTAGGAGGTTCTTCAGAATTTGGGGTGACAGAGAGCGACTTACACCCGCCACCACCTCCCGTTGATGTAAGCCAACTGTTGCCGGGTTATATAAATCTCTTTGAATTGTTGTTGTATTTGCGGATAGTGAAGTTACCAGATAGCCACCAATTCCCTCTCGACATCACTTCCATAACCTTAGGCATATGTGAACTTGAGCAAGACCCCATGCCAATTCTAGAGAAGCTGTCTAACTTAAGGATCCTTGATTTACGTTGGGATGCATTTATTGGGAGGGAAATGGTTTGCTCTGCACAAGGTTTTCCTAGACTCCACACTCTGGACCTGTTTGTACTGAACAATTTAGAGGAGTGGGAAGTGGATGAAGGATCCATGCCCAATCTTTGTGTTTTGCACATTGGAAGCTGTGTAAAATTGAAGAGGGCTCCAGATGGGTTGAGGTTCATCACAACCCTGCAAGAATTTGAGGTTTATGGGATGCCAAAGACATTCAAAGATAATTTGGTTCAAGGAGGAGAGGATTTCTACAAAGTCCAACATGTGGCTTCCATGGTATTTAAGTATTGTGACTATGATGAATCTGATGAAGAGTGACAATCATCGTTAGGTTGGATTCTGAATTCCCTACAAATATTTTTTAACTTTGGAGTAATCCAGCAAAGTTTTGCTCTGATTTTATGGCTTTGCTGTTTTGGAACAGAGGTTCTGCTCCTAATTTTGTGGTATCACTGAGTAGAAGAACAATAATGTATATGCTCAATATTTCTCACAACAATTTTTGTATATAAGGAACTAGACTCACAACAATTCTTCAGTAAAAAAATTCTATATTTGTGTCAATTGTAAAATTGAGGTGAAGAACTTGGTTGATTGCTTCAACTTATCCTTTTTATCTTTTATTTATTTACTTTTTTATTATCTTTTTTGTTTTGTGTGGAATTGTTTCTCCATCTGCCTCAAGATGGAGAAACAATTCCAGACTCGCTGGATGAAAATAATGATGTCTTATCTCCTTCGTCTTCGATGAATGGTAAATTTCGCAGACTCGCTGTACATTTGAAAGGTAATACTTTTAGTTAAAAGCACATTAAAGGTCATCATCACCTTAGGTCTCTCATATACTTTTCGACAGATGAGTGGGAATTACTGGAACGGACCTTAAAGAATTTGAAAGTGCTTAGAGTCTTAGATCTTGAAAGGGTTCATATTAAAAGAGGGAAGTTTCCCAGAGATATTGGAGAACTCATCCACTTGAGATACCGTAGTTTACGATATGGTGAGGTGTTTGAGTTGCCATCATCTCTAGGGAATTTAAGGTTGCTGCAAACTTTTAGATTTACGTATTGTTTATTTAGGGGTGCATGTACCAAATGTGATATGGAAGATGGAAAAGTTGAGGTATCTATATCTTCCTTTTTTATGTGATGATAAAACAAAGTTGCAATTGGTTACTTTGACAAACTTATGGACACTTTGGAATTTTAATTTGGAGCATTGCAATGTAAGAGATCTTCTGAATATGAAAAGTCTTAGAGAATTAGTTTTTTTGTTCTCAAGTACAAGTTTTTTTTTTTTTTTCCTTCTCTAAAACTCTTCTGTATTTGTGTCAATTGTAAAATTGAGGTGAAGAACTTGGTTGATTGCTTCAACTTATCCTTTTTATCTTTTATTTATTTACTTTTTTATTATCTTTTTTGTTTTGTGTGGAATTGTTTCTCCATCTGCCTCAAGATGGAGAAACAATTCCAGACTCGCTGGATGAAAATAATGATGAAAATAATGATGCCTTGTCTCCTTCATCTTCGATGAATGGTAAATTTCGCAGGCTCGCTGTACATTTGAAAGGTAATACTTCTAATCAAAAGCACATTAAAGGCCATCATCACCTTGGGTCTCTCATATACTTTCCGATAAATAATTGGGAATTACTGGAACAGACGTTAAAGAATTTGAAAGTGCTTAGAGTCTTAGATCTTAAAAATGTTCTTATTAAAGGAGGGAAGTTTCTCAGAGATATTGGAGAACTCATCCACTTGAGATACCTTAGTTTACGAGATGCTAGAGGGGTATATGGTGAGGTGTTTGAGTTGCCATCATCTCTAGGGAATTTAAGATTTTTGCAGACTTCAGATTTATTTGTTGGTGGTGTAACGGTGCATGTACCAAATGTGATATGGAAGATGGAAAGGTTGAGGTATAAAACAAAGTTGCAATTGGGTACTTCGACAAAATTATGGACACTCAGAAATTTTAATTTGGAGCATTGCAATGTAAGTTATCTTCTGAATATGAAAAGTCTTAGAGACTTAGATATACGACTCCCTTGTAAAAGCATAGGTAGTTTTACGAAAATCACTGATGCATTAAATCATCTGCAAAACTTGACATTATCATCATATATGGACTCCAATACGCCATTACCACCAGTTGGCGTAAGTCCACCACCGTTATCGGGATTTGTTAATCTCTCAAGATTGGACTTAGATCTGCACATGGAGAAGTTACCAGAATTCCCTCCTCACATCACCACCATAACCTTATGGAGTTGTTGACTTGAGAAAGACCCAATGCCAACACTAGAGAAGCTACCTGACTTAAGGATCCTTCGCTTGATTTGGAAGGCATTTATTGGGAGGGAAATGGTTTGCTCTAGACAAGGTTTTTCTAGACTCCACTCTCTGCTCCTTCATGGCCTTTACAAACCCAAATCATGAAAAGCATGTTCAGTTGACTAATTTGTTTTCTTTTTCTTTACAGGTGAAGTCATCCATCATGAAATAAAGGACTCCCTTTTGTTTCAGTGAGATCAGACCAAGGTTTTACATTGCTTAGGAACTTCTCTATATCTGTAATTTTGATTGTAAGATGATTGCGTTAACATAATGTTGAATTATTTACCCTTTTTTTTGGTAGTTTGTTGAATATTTGTCTGTGGGTCGTGTTGTACCAATTTGTTGTGTGGTTTGCAATCTCTGGCGTATTGTATGCTTTGAAAACCTCATGTATATGTGAATTTTCTGTTTCGCGACTATAATTTGTTTATTAAATCCACAACATTATCAGGTAGTTTTTTAAAATACACAAAAGTAGCGGAACCAATTTCACTCCCTTTCTTGGCCAGGCCATCAGCAAGGGAGTTAGTTTGTCTGTAACAGTGGTCAAGTGTGTGTTGTTTGAATGACTTCAGCAAGTACCAAGGTCTTTAGCCATAATCAGCCATGGTCTTTAACTAACTTCTTGAACTAACTTCTCCTCTTCATAGTCCTTTTGTCTTTACTCTGCAAATAGCAAAAACTCAAATACGAACAAAGATGAAATCGTAGAGACAGAAAAACTAAACTCAAATAGGAATAGAGACGAAATCGTAAAGACGGCTTTTGATATTACTGAACTGGTAGAGGAATCGAAAGAAGATAAAGAACTTTTGAATAACGGCAACGAAGTAGATGACCCACCACTGCCAACGGAAACGCCAGGCACCCCCATCACCTATCATTCATTAGTTCATTCATTGTATCATGCTTTACCTAAAACGAATTTTTTTTTATAAAAAGAATACAGTATTAAAGCAGATTCAAGAAAGACCCAGACAAATACAACCACATGACCCACCACCGCCAACGGAAAAGCCAGGCGAACCAAAAGGCTTCAACCACGTATATTTTGTGTCATGTACGTTGGGCCATCTGCTCCCACATTTACTCAATTATTGTTCACTATTGCATTGTTTTTCGAATCTTATCTTGTATAATATCTAAGCCACTTCAGTGGATTTTCAAAAATGTTTACCCTAATCATAGTGCAACCGTTGAAAAATCAAATACATGAAGTGAAAGTTTTCTTTTACGTTACCCCCTCGTGGTTTTAAAAAAAAAACACTACTCTTTGTCATATCCCCGGAACTCTAGTACGCAAACACCATCCCCAAAGAATGTGAAATTACAAAAGGAGCGTTTAGCCAATGCCTAGATAAAAGGCCGAATTTTTAATAATAAAAAAAAGAAAAAGGCTAGAGTTAATGATAGATAGACTTAACTGGTTTATCTTTTTAAAAACACAATTTTATGTAATTTTTTTCATTAAATTGATATTTAATTTATAATTTGTTCCGATATTGATAGAATGTCATGCTCTTAACTGTTCACCACAAAATGTTAAAAATATCTTCAATAAACTAATTTAAAAATCTAAAAAAATATGAAAGATAAAAATGTTTTAAAAAAACTTCATCTTTTCAAATTTTTTTAGCTTAAACCCACGTCTTCATTAAAAAAATATTAGTAAATCCAAAACATATCTTGAAATTATTAATTTCGTTTTTTATGATTTTTTAAAAATTTTAAAATATTTTAATCATTTTAATGATAAATAATTAACGTATCCACGTCTTACCACCTAACAAACCACAAACCAAAAGAAAAAACTATTATTATACTTTGTACTATGAAGCTAGGGTGATAATGACTTTGTTTGGTTATTATTTAAATTAATTTTAATTTACAATTTATTTTTAAAAATTTACAAAAAGTTTAGTTAAATTAAATCAACTTTTATTAAATATTAATTGTAACGTTAATTAGTAAATAATTTCATTTTAATATTTTTTAATAAAAAAAAAAAAACTCAATTTGAAATTGAGAAAACAAACATGTCATCAATATCTAATCCGTGACCACTGACTATTTTTGTTTAATGGAAATAAACAATCAATTTAGAAAAGCACTCACATCAGACAGCAAATCTATGCTTTTGATGGGTAGCAATATTCTTCCCAAAAAAGAAGAATGAACAATAAAAAAAATTGAATTAAAAATGATCAAAGATGGTGAGGGGCTCTGTAGGTTTGATGGAAAAGTGAAAAAAATGACAAGATGAGGAGAGAAACTTTATGACGACAAATTGTTTACTTTTTGACTAGTTGCATTTCTTCTTTCTTCTTTCAATACAATTACCAGCTGATGAAGCCTTCTGCTTTTTCGTACTACAACATATCAAAATATAAGTAGTTCTGTTTGTTTGAAGTGTCATTCACTTTTCTCTGCCTCTTGCGCAATTAGTTTACAGAAATCCCTATGAATTCTTCGCAGTTTGACTCCAGCTTTGCTTTCTGAACAGACTAGAGAGTAATTGGCTTTTATTATTTTTTTTCCTAGTCCGAATCAAGTAAAGTTATTTTGTTTAAGATTGTTTGTTCAACCCAAGTTTTAAAAACTTTGTTTAAGATTGTTTGTTCAAACCAAATTTAACTTAAAAAAATTGAACACGATTCAAGCTTGACTCAATTATATAAATAAACATAATTTTAGTTCGTTGATAAATTCAAGCTTGAACTTATTTAAAATTTTAAATGAGCATAAACATAAATTTTAAATTCTCAGTAGTATTCTTGATGATCTGTTTGTCATTGGAACGTCAGTTTCATATGATTAGCTTTTTTGTTTGAGGCCAAGTTTGTACATTCATGTCCAACATTTTTCAATTTAGTTATTTAAATTTAATGTTTTAATTTCGATTTATATAGATATATTATTCTGTATATAATATATTTTTTATGAAATTATTCATTGGGATATAATCAAATTTTAATTAATGAACAAGAGCGAAATTTCTCAAATAATCTCTTTAAATTTTTAAAAAATATATAAAAAATTAACCTTGTAATAATTTGATAAAAAATATGATGTTTTGGATCAAACGGTTGAAACAGATCGAAATGATCGAAACGATCGAAACAAACCGAAATGAATCAAAACAAAAAAGCGAAACAAAGTAAATAAATGTTTCGTTTTGGTTTAATACGTGCTGAAATTAAAATGTTTCAATAATTTTAATCAAAACGAAATAAAATTTTCAACATTAATCGTAGTACAAAAATTAGCTTTAATGTAACGATTAATACAAAACAAAATTTATAACAATGCTCATAGCATAAGAGTTGTATTTAAGTATGACAATTAATAATGGTTATTAATTGTCAAAAAGATTTTGGCAATTACCAAAACCTCTTTAAATTTTTTAAAAAATATATAAAAAATTAATGTTATAATAATTTGACAAAAAATATGATGTTTTGGATCAAATAGTTGAAACAGACCGAAATGATCTAAACAAACTGAAGTAAATCAAAATAAAAAACAGAACAGAGTAAATAAATATTTCGTTTTGGTTTAGTACATGCTGAAATTAAAATGTTTCGATTAATCATAGTATAAAAATTATATTTAATGTGACTATCAATACGAAACAAAATTTATAACAATGCTCATGGCATAAGAGTTGTATTTAAGTGTGGTTGTCAAAAAGATTTTGGCAATTATCAAAACCTACTAGGAGTAAATTCCCTGGTGGTCCAAATGTTAATCATGCCGTGACACAATCAATTTTGTTCGTTGGGGCAGGTACCACTTGAGTCCAAAAATTGGTGCCAATTTTAATTTTTCATTTTATGGAGCTGTATGATATTGAGACATGTTTTAAAAGGAATCGGTTTCCTCAATTAAAGGTGATTTTCTTTCCATTTTGTTATAAAAATGATAATTGGGATCGAACTCAAAACATACATGAATTTTGATGAATTATACATTTAAATATAAAGTTTTAACAATTGGATTATAATCAGTGTTTTTAAGGATGTTTTTAGGACTCGTTTGCGGTGCATCCAGAGACAGAGCAAAGAAAAAACGCTTTGAGGTGCCTGAAATTAGGCGTTTCTTTCTTCGGATGTTTGTTTTTTTAGTTGGGGCATACGCTTGGGACGCGAGGGAAGTTTTTTTAAAAAGTTTAAAATTTAAAAGAAAAAAATTTAAGTTAAAGACTCCTCCAACCCATTACCTAAGGTCATATGTCTTAACCACTAAGTTAGTATTCTTGTTATCTTATAATTACATTTTATAAATATATATTACATGTTATCAAGTTTAGTAATAATTACAAACTATTTAATTAATCACTTACAAGTTATAAAAAAAATAATTAATTTAAATTTAATTGAAAATTTTTTATTCTAATTAATTTATTAATACTCTCTCTGACCCATAATTTTTATCATGTTTACTATTTAGTCAATTAAATGAATAATTTTTTCTATTGTTAAATCATTAAGAAATTTTAATTTTGTTTTAATATATATGTAAATAGAGTTTAAATTTTTTTAATTTTTTTATATATATTTTTAAAATGACATATATGTATAAAATAATTAAAATCAAACTTAAGTAAAAAAAAGTGATAAGCGATTAAAATTATGGGACATATGGAGTATTATTTTATAAAAATTTTAAAACGCTCCAACGTATTTAAAAGACTTATGTCTCAACACCAAGCTTCGAGATAAAACATCTCATCCAACGTTTTCATCTTTAAAAAAACTTATTACAATCTGCATTTTGAAGTACTTCTTAAACACTTGTACATCGATCTACTCGAAATGTAAAGGAATGATAAAAAGAATTTTGAAGTACTTTTAAATTAATTTTTGTCTGAATTATGTATGATACCTTTATTATTTCGGACATTACATATTTATATGGATTGAGAAAAAATCGATAAAAAAATAAACTAATACAAAGAGACTGCAATAAATAACTGCAGCAACATGTTAACAATCACTTTATTATGCCCACTGACGTGCCGTGAACTGGATGACAAAACCAATGTGTTAACAATAACTTACAAGAAACCGTGACCGTTTGGCTAAACTCACAAGGTCACAACCACAATTAACGATGGTTATTTATTTATTTATTTATTATTGAACAATTAAAAATGATTTCTAAATTTTGGGCTCATGTTATGTTATTTTGTAAATTGAAATTGTGTGTTTTACGTGTAACACAGACAAAAAATAAATTGTAAGATGTTTAGAAAACTGCTATTTAGAGTATGTTAGATTTATTTCGGAATAAGTAATCTTACGAAAGTAGCAAAGCAATTATGCAAACAAAAAACATGGAAAAGAATTCTTTTATACTTAAATCAGTGTCTTAAAAAAATGAATGTACTTAATAATTTTGGTAAAACCATAACAATTCAAAACGTCTCTTAAACCGTTATTTATATATATATATAAATTAAATATTTAAAAAAAGTAGTATATGTAACTCAATTGACTCAAATTTTTTGCTTTTATATTTTTTTTCTTTCACTTTGAGTTAGCTTTTTTGCTTTACGTATTTTTTTTATTTTTATTTTATCACATAAAAAAATAAATTAATTACACGTGTATTGAGATGTTAATGAATAAAATTCGTTGAGAATGCAAAATATATATATATATATATATATATATATATATATTCTGCAACGAGAGTTATTGAAACCATCTCTTTCTGTCAAATTATCGTCATGAATCATTGAGATGCAATCAAATACGTAATTTGCTTTTATTTTAGAAACCAAATCATGCAAATATAATTTTTTTACTTTCAATAAACAGATTTTTTTTTCTTTCCAAATGATGATTTCATTGGACCCTATGTACCATAATCAATTAACAAAAGAAAAGAACATAAAAAAATAATTGCGCTCATTGTTATAGAAGCGACATTCTATCACCTCGCTGAAAAAAAAAACATGAGATGTTTGAATTGTCTATATGGAAGAGGTGGTTTCCTATTTTCAGTCCGGGCATCTCCTGTAGATAACTAAGAATACCAATCCCTTAAGCCTTCATATATGCAGGCGAAATTTTACCTTACGCTATTCTTTGGTGTTTTGTATTCCGATTCGATCTGAAAACTCACTCTGATCCGAAATATTTTAGAACAATTTTGAAGGGAAAAATTAAGATTTAGTTCACGAAATAGAGGGTTAAGCCCATATATAAAGGCAAGGGGAAGACAAACTTCACAGTCAATTTTGTATTATTTATCTTTGATATGTTAGAGTTCGTACATACTTTACAGGTCCAGATTTATAGACCTTATGACAACCACGGATCCCATTCTATACATGTTTTTGGTCTAAGTTTTTTGTTTCACAGTTTAGGCTTGAGCCTATAAATAGCCATGATTTTGTAGTAAATCGAAAATCTTAAATAAAACATCTTAAGTTGTTTATAAATACTTTCTCTCGTAGACGTAGGCCTAAATAACTGAACCACATAATTCTTATGTTTTTTATTTTTGCGCAAATGTTTTTATCAGTGTTACGTTATTTCTTCCATCCATAAAGAACTTGTTGGCCTATGAGATTTGACTCCATAGAACCTCACCATACTTACTAGTGTTAAAGGTGGAGACAAGGCTATGTGTCTCCATCTTTATTGTCAAAGTCATCATTAATTCTGCAACTTTGGACTCATTAATTGTGAGAAGGACATATCATGTGCATCAATACGGCTACTTATTAAATAGTCACACATCAATTAATTTTGCAGCCTTGGATTCATTAATTATGAGAAGGACATGCCATGTGAAGTAGCCGCAGATCAATTAATGCACAACTGCTTTCTATGCTTATTAGAGATCGGTGCCGTTTGCTTGCCAATAAATTGGCATTAGTTCTGAAGATAAATATATATAGAGAAAATATTGTGAGAGATGCAGAAGTGTCTTGTGCAGAAACACTTTGTGAGAGACAAAGTGTATTGTAATCAAGTGAGTGGCTTTTGTAACGGAGCACTGCTCTGGTTTTCTCTGGGCTTTTGTCAAAATAGTAAAATACTTTGGGTGTGGGTCCGAGGACTAGGCACATTGCCGAACCTCGTTAAATCTCTGTGTTCAATTCTTTGTGTGTGTGCATTGTTCGAATTCTTGTTATTTCCTTAACAACTGGTATCAGAGCATTTGGTGGTAAATTCTGTCAAGTTTTTTATGAGGTTACTATTCATGTGAATTTCGTCGGTGGCACAGATTCATTGGCAACGGTGTTCTAATACACGGAGGTTCGCAGAAATTGTCAGAAAAGATCCAGAGAAAGCCATATTCAGGTGGGAGTAATGGCAGACGAAGGTAAAGCAAGGATCGAGAAGTTCAATGGAGCAAACTTCGGTTTGTGGAAGATGCAAATAGAGGATTATCTTTACCAGAAAGACCTTTATCTTCCTCTTGGCGGCAAAACAAAGAAACCATAGGAAATGACAGATGAACAGTGGGAGGTGCTGGACAGGAAGGCTCTTGGCACGATCAGACTCTCTCTCGCTGCAACTGTTGCGTTCAACATCTTGAAGGAGAAAACCACCGCAGATTTAATGGCGGCTCTATCCAAAATGTACGAGAAGCCATCAGCCTCAAATAAGGTATTCTTGATGAAAAGACTATTCAATATGAAGATGAAAGACGACGGTAGCATCGCTGAACTCTTGAACAGTTTCAACACACTGAGAAGTCAGTTGGAATCCGTTGGGATCAGCTTTGATGATGAAGTTAGAGCACTACTAACTTTGTCAACGTTACCAGATAGCTGGGATAGTCTGGTAATGACTGTTAGTAACTCTTTTGGCTCTGGAAAGCTAAAGTTCGATGACGTTGTGGGAGTTCTTCTAAGCGAAGAATTGCGCAGAAGATCTTCAGGATCTGCAGAAATGTCTAGGAACGCTTTGAGCGTAGAAGAAAGAAGAAGATCTTCAAATAGAGGAAACATGAACCGTGGAAGTTCTAAATTTAGGAAGAGTAAATCAAGAGGACCAAAATCAAGAAATGGAGGTTGCTGGAACTGCGGAAAGAAATGACATCGGATGAGAGATTGCAAAGCACCAAAGTAGAATGATAATCAGGAAAGTAAAAATTCTATTAATATTTTTGATAAAGATTTTGATGCTTTGATCCTTTCTGTTTTGTCGGTGATAGATTCTGGTGCATCTTTTCATGCTACCTGTCAGAAGGAGATACTCCAAAATTATGTGCAGGGTGATTTCGAGAAAGTGTATCTCAGATATGATGAACCATACAACATAACTGGAAGAGAAGATGCATAGATAAACCTGGCGAATGGGATTACCCTACATTTGAAGGACGTGCGACATGTTCCAAATCTCATACGGAATTTGATATCAGTAAACCAACTGTCAGATTCAGGATTGTAGGTCCAAAATATACTATGGAAATACCCAAGAGGGGGGTGAATTGGGTATTAAAAAAATTAAGTACTTTTTGCAATCTCAAATAACGAAATATATGCGGAATTAAATCTTTCTAAATTACTAGCACAAAGATGAGAGAGTTTATTGCTTAATATAGAAATGATAATTGAATTATAAAATAATTAAGCAATCAATCTCATTTACTTGAATAATAAATAATTATAAGCAAGTAATTATGAAAGTAATTAAAGAGATAGAGTTAGAGAGATGCAAACTCGATTTATAGTGGTTCGGCAATATCGGAATCCTTCCGACCCTACGTCCACTCTCTTCAAGGATCCTCCTTGAAGTCTTTCACTAAACCAAGCAACTTATGGGTATTGCTCAAACCGAAACACAAGCAACTTACAGGTGTTGCTCAAACCGTACAATCCCCTTCCTCTCGGAAGTAATCCCTTTACAATAAAAGCTGTAAAGTAAATGGTAGAGAGACAACAAATGAAAGCTTATACAACTGAATAATGTCTCTCTTTCAAAGAAAAGCTTGAAGAATAGCTCAACATGAGTATTTCAAAGCTTTTTTGAGTTTCAAAGAATGAATGACTTGATTGTGTGTGTTCTTCTCTTTTTGAATGTCTTCTCCTCCTTGTTGAATGCTGAATTGAGTGGGTTTATATAGCCATCAATTAATATGGCCGTTAGACTTTAATTTGAATTGATTGTGCCTTTAAAATCTTAGATTTCGAGTCCCAACGGTCATATTTTTGAACTACCAGTCGACTGGGTCGTGATACCAGTCGACTGGGTCCTCTTAAAAATTCACATTTTTGCTGCTGCAGTGTTACCAGTCGACTGGTAAGTCATACCAGTCGACTGGGAACCTTCTGCCACTTTTACCAGTCGACTGCACTATTCACCCAGTCGACTGTGTCACTGTTGGAGCGCTGCTACAGTGATTTCTGGATGAACAGTGTTTTCAGCATAATTTTCTTCATATCTCTTTATTCTTTTTGGATTTTTGAGTCTAAAAAAAATCTCCTAATTTAATCAAACTTTCTTGCACATTAAACACACAAGTTAAACACTTCAAAAGTGTTTTGTTATCATCAAAATTAATCTAATCAATTTCTTGATTGAGGCATTTTTGATGATTGACAAAACATATTACAAAAATAAGCATAATGTGTGTGCAAGATATATGAAGAATGATACATTACAAATGCTCAAGTAATTTTCTATGCCAACATAAATTCTTCTTAAATTTAATTAGAGAATGTTAAGAATTGAGCCCAAAGAATTTATTTGCATTTAATAAAATCACTTGGAGATTTTATATCTTCAATTAATTAAGACTATATAATAAAATGCAATGCAAATATAATTAGCTCCTAACAATTGAAATGCTTACAAAGAGTATCTTAGGATTCAAATCTATAATTTATCCTTATTGACTTTGAAGATGCATTTAAATTATTCTCCTTGAATTTGATCTTTTGGAGAACTTATTGACTTTTGAGATCATCAACATTGATTCACCAATTTCTACAATCTTGATCTCTTTTGATGTATAAGCACTATTAACAATCTATATTACTTAAGTAATACTCATTAGTGCTTAATTAAGATTTTTGTTACTATCAAAATCATTCAGGGTCAACAATCTCCCCCTTTTTGATGGTGACAAAAATCTTAAGAATAAGGTCTAACAAGATCTCTAATATTCTTATTTTTCTCCCCCTTTTTTTCATAATGAAAAAGGGTGGATTTCAAAGAAGTGCTCCCCCTCAAAATATGCTATTGAAAATATTTTGATGAAACATATTGAGAAAAGAATCGTTTTACAAGATATCAAGAAATATAAAACAATAGGTTTGAACTCATTGCTTGATTTACCAATAGGTTTTCTCTTTTACCAATAAATCAGATTTTCTCCCCCTTTCAAAAGGTCTAAAGTAATTATTTTTAAATTTTAAGAGAAATAAAATTGGATAAAACTTAACAGGCCTTATTGGTAGTTGATTGATTGAATAATCAAGATAAAAAAGCTCATCAACTACTCAAAAAGATGTTCAAATTGGAAATATCTATAAGTATTTGAAAAAAAAATTACTTCCCCTGCATATATGCATCGAAGTATAATTTTCAATTATCAATCAAATATCATTTTCAGGGTATGTTAGATTCAATAATTAGATGATTATCAATTCAATGCAAAGATAATCATTAATTTCAAACTCAAGCATATATAATAGAAAGTTTCATATTCAGCTCATGCTTGATAGATAAATAACTCAAAAATAATTCTCAAATCTAAATTCAAGCTCATCACTTGATTTATCCAATGCCAAATCAAAGAGAATTTATCAAAGAACAATTAATATTTGAGTATTAAATGGCTCCAAACAAGATTTGATTTTATAGACGACTGGAAAAGACTTACCAGTCGTCTGGAGTTTTTGGCAGAGAGTTACCAGTCGACTGGGTCAAAATTACCAGTCGACTGGACAATCAGGCAGTGACTTACCAGTCGACTGGAGCACATTTACCAGTCGACTAGACCATTAGTAAAATTTTCAGTCTTGAATTTTTAGCACGAATTTGTTTATCTATGACATTTTTTAGTGAGGAAAATATTTAAACATGGATTAATACTCTTTCACTCAATGTCAATCATGCAAATGATGAAATGAAATGCAATCAAGCATTCAGTTTATCAAAATCAAGCAATCCCATCAACATTCTAATCTTACAAAAACTAGCTTCACATAGGGGTTTTGTAAGAATATCAGCTATTTGATCTTCTGAAGGTATAAATTCTAATCTTATATCACCTTTTTGAGCATGGTCTCTTAAGAAATGATGTCTAATCTCTATGTGCTTGGTTCTAGAGTGCTGAATAGGATTTTTGGTTAGGTTGATAGCACTAGTATTATCACAAAAGATAGGAATATTTTTGAGGTTCATGCCATAGTCTTCTAGTTGTTGTTTCATCCATAATACTTGGGCACAACAACTGCCAGCTGCTACATATTCCGCCTCAGCGGTTGATAGTGCAACGGAATTCTGTTTCTTGGAGAATCAAGAAGTTAACATAGCACCTAAGAATTGACATGTTCCACTTGTGCTTTTTCTATCTAACCTACATCCAGCAAAATCAGCATCCGTATATCCTACTAGCTCAAAAGATGATTCTCTAGAATACCATAATCCTATGGTCTGGGTTCCTTGCGGATATCTAAGGATTCTTTTTACTGCAACTACATGTGATTCCTTAGGATTAGACTGAAATCTAGCACACATGCATACACTGAACATTATATCAGGTCTACTTGCAGTCAAATAAAGTAAAGCACCTATCATGCTTCTATAATATTTAGAATCTACAATTTTACCTCCTTCATCAAGATCAAGTTTGGTGGTTGTGCTCATTGGTGTTCCAAGTGGCTTTGAGCTTTCCATCCCGAACCTCTTAAGTAGGTCCTTGATTTACTTTGATTGATTGATGAAGATACCTCCTTTAAGTTGCTTGATTTGAAGACCAAGGAAGTAGGTGAGCTCTCCCATCATGCCCATTTCAAATTCACCTTGCATGCACTTTGCAAACTCTTGACATATAGATTCATTAGTAGCACCAAATATAATATCATCAACATATATTTGAACTATCAAAGTGTCATTTTTGTGAGTTTTTGTGAAGAGAGTTGTGTCTATTTTACCTCTTACAAAATCATTGTCAATCAAAAATTTACTTAATCTTTTATACCATGCTCTTGGAGCTTGCTTCAACCCATATAGAGCTTTAGAAAGTTTATAGACATGATTTGGAAGACTAGGATTTTCAAAACCAAGAGGTTGTTCAACATAAACTTCTTCTTCTATAAAGCCATTTAAAAAGGAACTTTTCACATCCATTTGAAACAGCTTGAATTTATTAAAGCATGCAAAGGCTAATAAAATTCTAATAGCTTCTAATCTAGCTACGGGAGCATAGGTTTCATCAAAATCTATTCCTTCCTCTTGGTTATATTCTTTAGCAACTAGTCTAGCCTTATTTCTAGTTACTATACCATTTTCATCCATTTTATTTCTATATACCCATTTAGTTCCAATAATTGAATGATCTTTAGGTCTTGGAACTAGTTCCCAAACATTGTTTCTTTCAAATTGATTTATCTCTTCCTGCATTGCAATTATCCAATTATTATCTTTTTCAGCTTCTATAAATGTCTTAGGTTCTTCTTGAGACAAATAAGCTACAAAATTGCAAATATTTCTTATGGAAGAACGAGTTCTTACCCCTTGTGAAGGATCACCAATTACTTGATCAATTGGATGATGATTTACATACCTCCAATCCTTGGGTAGATTTTCCTCTTGCTGACTTGAGGATTGTTGGTCCAAATTTGGAGTTGCCATCCCTTCATTTGTTTGAGTAAAACTCTCTTTTAGGTCAACAATGGGAGTAGGAGTTTCCATTCTTGGAATAAAATCTGCATCATCTTTAAAGGAAACTCCTCCACTACTCATTGGGTTAGATTCATCAATAGTTACATGCACAGATTCTTCTACTACTAGAGTTCTTTTATTGAAAACTCTATAAGCCTTACTAGTAGTAGAATATCCTAAAAATATCCCTTCATCGGTCTTGGAATCAAATTTACCCAAGTTAGTTTTATTGTTATTTAAGATGAAGCACTTACTACCAAAGGCACGAAAATAGGAAATATTGGGCTTTCTCCCTTTCCATAGTTCATAAGGTGTTTTATCAAGCAGGGGCCTTATCAAAATTCTATTTAAAATATAGCAAGAAGTATTCACGGCTTCAGCCCAAAAATATTTTGGTAAATTATTTTCACAAAGCATTGTTCTTGAAAATTCTTCTAGAACTCTATTTTTCCTCTCAACAACTCCATTTTGTTGAGGAGTTCTAGGAGCTGAAAAGTTGTGATTAATTCCATTTTCATCACAAAATTTTGAAAAGCTTTGATTTTCAAATTCTTTGCCATGATCACTTCTTATGCTTGAAATACAAATTCCTTTTTCATTTTGTACCTTTTTGCAAAACTTTTCAAACCCTTTGAAAGCTTCATCCTTATAAGCAATAAAAATAACAAAGGTATATCTTGAATAGTCATCAACAATAACAAGAGCATATTGATGGCCACCTAGACTAATGGTACTAATTGGACCAAATAAGTCCATATGCAAAAGTTCCAAAGGTCTAGTAGTTGAGACAACATTTTTTGCTTTGAAAGATATCCTAGATTGTTTTCCCATTTGACAAGCATTGCAAATTTTGTTTTTCTTAAAATTGATTTTAGGAAGACCAATAACTAAATCTTTTCTTGAAACAATTTTTAGCAAGTTCATGTTTACATGACCAAGCCTTCTATGCCATAGCCATTGATTTTCACTAAAAGCAGGAAAACATTTTTCATTATTGGAATGTAAGGATTTCAAATCAACTATATAGACATTTTCATGTCTATGGCCAATGAATTTGATCTTGTTGCTCTTGATGTCTATAACTAGACAATGAGAGGACTCAAATGTGACTTTGTTACCTTTGTCACATAGTTGACTAATGCTAAGTAAATTTGGCTTAAGGCCTTGTACTAGCAATACATTATCTAGGGTAGAGAAATCATTACCAACTTTTCCATGCCCGATGATCTTTATTTTGGTGTTGTCTCCAATGGTGACATATCCACTATCTCTTAGAGTTAGCTCTTGAATACACTTTTATCATCGGTTATGTGCTTTGAACATCTACTAACAAGGTACCAACAGTTACCTTTCTCCTTGGTGTGGAGACATATCTACATCACACAAGGATATACAATTGCACTTTTGGGTACCCAAAATTTCTTGGGTCCTTTGGGGTTAAACCTTGAAAATATGGTTCCTTTTGGGACCCATACTTTCTTAACAACATATGGAGTTCTATAGACATGATGATGATGCACAATCCTAGGATAGTGGTTATTGAAATTTCTAGGATCCCTTAGATGTGCATGCCTATTATGCTTAGGATATGAGTTCCTAAGATACATGTTTCTATGGTAAGGAGTATGAAAATGCATGTCATTTCCAGAAAATGAATGATGATGCATTCTAGGATACATGCTAGCATTATTTTGTTTATGCATATTGTTTCTAGGATAACCATGATGGTAATTCCTAGGATGAGCATGAGCAGAATGCATTATTTGATTATACACATTGTTCCTAGAATGAGCTAGGATGTGTATAAGCATTTCTAGAATGAGCATACATATAAGCATGAGTATTTCTAGGATGCTTCAATTTAGTATGAACATTTAAATTTCTAGACTTCCTAGCATTCATCGAGGGAGTGCTCTTAACCATGCTAGGAGATTTTGAAGTAAAGGCTCCATCTACACAAGAGGCTTTCATGAATAAGCTCTCTTTTGATTTTTGCTTTCCCAATGGAGAATATCCTAAACCAGATTTTCCTCCACTTGATCTTTGGGAAGATAACACTTCATCTAGCTTTTCTTTTCCAAGCATAAGTCTAGATATAGTATCATTTAATTCTATTATCTTCTTCTTTAAGTTTTCATTTTCATCTTTAAGAAGATCTTGAGAAGAATCATAAAGTAATGAAGATAGTTTATCTTTTTCTTCTCTTAAACCTACCATCTCTTTAGAAAGAGATGACACCTCTTTTTTAAGAATGGTGTTCCTAGAATCGAATTTCTTCAATTCTTCATACATTTCATTTATGACTTCTATCAATTCTTCACTACTGCTAACAATGTTATTTTTTGAAGAGGAAGAAGTTGATACCTCATTTTCGTCGTCGATTGCTATAAGACATAGGTTGGCAATTTCTTCGCATTCGATCTCTTTATTCGAGGAGTCTTCTTCTTCTTCATCACCATCATAATTAACATCTTTAATTTCCATAAGAGGTAAGGATGTAGTGGAACCATCGATTTTGTAATCCAAGTAGCTTTCATGCTTCTTGAGGGATTCCATAAGCTCTTCTAAACTTTCACTTATAGAATGCTTTGTCAAAATAATTTTCCATTGATTTGACAAAGACCTAAGAAATATTCTCACAAGTTCAAGGTTAGAATAAATTTTACCCATGAAAGATAAAGTTTTAACAAGTATGGTAAAACGAGTTTGCGAATCAAAAATTGATTCATTTTCATTCATTTTAAAATGCTCTAAGTCATGAACAAAGTTTTTTAATTTGAAATTCTTTTCTTGCTCATTTCCTCC
Source organism: Bretschneidera sinensis (assembly GCA_023935145.1). Lineage (NCBI taxonomy): Eukaryota > Viridiplantae > Streptophyta > Magnoliopsida > Brassicales > Akaniaceae > Bretschneidera > Bretschneidera sinensis. Next base: position 97,182,322 of record CM043704.1, read on the forward strand.
ATGTATGACTTCCAATAAATCCCAAATTTCTTTTGCGGTCTTACATGAGGAAATTTGATCAACTTCGTTTTGATCAAGAGAACTATAAAACATGTTCATAACTGTAGCATTTAGTTGAATGAATTTATAATCATTTACATCAAAATCATTTTCATTTTCAAAAATGAAATACCAAGCATAATAATCATGAGCTTGAATAAAAATCTTCATTTGAGCTTTCCAATGGGTGAAATTTGTTACATGGAGAGGAGGTGGACTAGAAAGATCTCTTCATTCTAAAAATATAGTTGCCATAGGATCAACTCAAGGATATTAAGCCTAAAAATGAGAATGAGGCTCTGATACCAATTGTAGGTCCAAAATATACTATGGCAATACCCAAGAGGGGGTGAATTGGGTATTAAAAAAATTAAGTACTTTTTGCAATCTCAAATAACGAAATATATGCGGAATTAAATCTTTCTAAATTACTAGCACAAAGATGAGAGAGTTTATTGCTTAATATAGAAATGATAATTGAATTATAAAATAATTAAGCAATCAATCTCATTTACTTGAATAATAAATAATTATAAGCAAGTAATTATGAAAGTAATTAAAGAGATAGAGTTAGAGAGATGCAAACTCGATTTATAGTGGTTCGGCAATATCGGAATCCTTCCGACCCTACGTCCACTCTCTTCAAGGATCCTCCTTGAAGTCTTTCACTAAACCAAGCAACTTACGGGTGTTGCTCAAACCGAAACACAAGCAACTTACAGGTGTTGCTCAAACCGTACAATCCCCTTCCTCTCGGAAGTAATCCCTTTCCTCTCGGAAGTAATCCCCTTCCTCTCGGAAGTAATCCCTTTACAATAAAAGCTGTAAAGTAAATGGTAGAGAGACAACAAATGAAAGCTTATACAACTGAATAATGTCTCTCTTTCAAAGAAAAGCTTGAAGAATAGCTCAACATGAGTATTTCAAAGCTTTTTTGAGTTTCAAAGAATGAATGACTTGATTGTGTGTGTTCTTCTCTTTTTGAATGTCTTCTCCTCCTTGTTGAATGCTGAATTGAGTGGGTTTATATAGCCATCAATTAATACGGCCGTTAGACTTTAATTTGAATTGATTGTGCCTTTAAAATCTTAGATTTCGAGTCCCAACGGTCATATTTTTGAACTACCAGTCGACTGGGTCGTGATACCAGTCGACTGGGTCCTCTTAAAAATTCACATTTTTGCTGCTGCAGTGTTACCAGTCGACTGGGTCCTCTTAAAAATTCACATTTTTGCTGCTGCAGTGTTACCAGTCGACTGGTAAGTCATACCAGTCGACTGGGAACCTTCTGCCACTTTTACCAGTCGACTGCACTATTCACCCAGTCGACTGTGTCACTGTTGGAGCGCTGCTACAGTGATTTCTGGATGAACAGTGTTTTCAGCATAATTTTCTTCATATCTCTTTATTCTTTTTGGATTTTTGAGTCTAAAAAAAATCTCCTAATTTAATCAAACTTTCTTGCACATTAAACACACAAGTTAAACACTTCAAAAGTGTTTTGTTATCATCAAAATTAATCTAATCAATTTCTTGATTGAGGCATTTTTGATGATTGACAAAACATATTACAAAAATAAGCATAATGTGTGTGCAAGATATATGAAGAATGATACATTACAAATGCTCAAGTAATTTTCTATGCCAACATAAATTCTTCTTAAATTTAATTAGAGAATGTTAAGAATTGAGCCCAAAGAATTTATTTGCATTTAATAAAATCACTTGGAGATTTTATATCTTCAATTAATTAAGACTATATAATAAAATGCAATGCAAATATAATTAGCTCCTAACAATTGAAATGCTTACAAAGAGTATCTTAGGATTCAAATCTATAATTTATCCTTATTGACTTTGAAGATGCATTTAAATTATTCTCCTTGAATTTGATCTTTTGGAGAACTTATTGACTTTTGAGATCATCAACATTGATTCACCAATTTCTTCAATCTTGATCTCTTTTGATGTATAAGCACTATTAACAATCTATATTACTTAAGTAATACTCATTAGTGCTTAATTAAGATTTTTGTTACTATCAAAATCATTCAGGGTCAACAAGGATGCATAACCACTTTCACAAGTGATTCCTGGAAGGTGTTGAAAGGGGCTATGGTGATAGCTCACGGAAAGAAAGAAGGCACTTTCTATGTGACGAGTAGAACAAATAGTGTTCTAACAGCTGCATTAACAGATTCGAGCGCAGACACCTAACACCGCAGACTTGGGCACATGAGTGAGAAAGGTATGAAGGTCATGCTATTAAAAGGGAAGATTCCAAATTTGAAGCATCTGGACCTGAACTTCTGTGAAGACTGTCTCTATGGAAAGCAGAAAAATGTGAGTTTTTCTAAAATGGGCACAAAACCAAAGCTTGAAGTTATGGTACTTTTATTGATGATGCCACTAGGAAGTTATAGGTGTATTTCTTGAAGCATAAATCTGATGTATTTGATGTCTTCAAAAAGTGAAAAGCTAAGGTTGAGACTGAAACAGGTCGAAAACTAAAATGTTTGAGGTCAGACAATGGTGGAGAATATTGAGTGATGAATTTGAGGAATACTGTGCTCTCAATGGTGTCAAGAGACAGAAAAAAGTTCTTAAAACACAGCAGCAAAATGGAGTGGCAGAACGCATGAACCGAACTATTAATGAACGTGCTAGAAGCATAATGATTAATGCTGGATTACCCAAATAGTTCTGGGTAGAAGCGGTGAACACATCAGTCTATCTGATCAACAGAGGACCAACTGTTGCACTTGATTTTGGACTTCCAGAAGAAGCATGGATAGGAAAAGAGGTCAACATATCACACTTAAGAATATTTGTTGCACCTCTTATGTCCATATAAACTCAGATGAAAAGTCTAAGCTAAACCCAAAATCCAAAAAGTGTGTCTTTGTTGGATATAGGATTAATGAGTTTGGCTATCGGTTTTGGGATCCAGAAAACCAAAAAGTGTTTAGAAGTAGAGATGTAGTGTTTAACGAGAATGTTCTATATAAGGACATGTTGAAACATGTGGGAGGGCAAATAGAAAAGAAAGAGTTTGTAGAAGTTGATGAAATTTCTATAAAATGAGTGTTACAACCCAGAGATGAGAATATAGAATCTCATACTCCTGTTCCCCAAGTTCCCCCTTAAGAATTGAGGAGATCAGAAAGAGTTAACAAAGGTCAACTCCTGACTCGTTATTTGACATCTCTGAATTATTTGCTTTTAACTGAAAATGGTGAACCAGAATGTTATGAAAAAATAGTGCAGAATAAGGATAAGCTCAAGTAGGAGGCTAGAATGAATGATGAAATGGACTCCCGGATAGCAAATCAGACATGGGATTTGGATGAGCTTCCAAAAGGCAAAAAGGCTTTGCATAACAAGTGGGTTTACAAGTTGAAAGAAGAACACGATGGAACTAAGCGATACAAGGCCAGGCTGGTAGTTCAGGGATTTCAACAGAAGGCAGGTATCAACTATACTAAGATTTTCTCTTCTGTTGTAAAGTTGTGTACCATCAGATCTGTATTGAGCATTGTTGTAGTGGAGGACTTACATCTAGAACAGCTAGATGTGAAAACCACTGTCCTTCATGGTGATCTAAATGAAGATATCTACATGAAGCAACCACAGGGGTATGAAGAACTAGGGAAAGAAGAGTTGGTGTGTAAGCTCAAGAAAAACTTATATGGGTTGAAACAAGCACCCAGACAGTGGTATATCAAGTTTGATAAATTCATGTCTCAAAATGAGTATAAAAGATGTAACACTGACCATTGTTGTTATTTCAAGAAGTTTGATGATTCCTAAATCATTCTCCTATTGTATGTGGATGATATGCTTATTGCAGGATCAAGCATGATGGAAATAACAATGTTGAAGGAACAACTCTCCAAAGAGTTTTCTGTGAAGGATTTGGGTATGGCTAAACAAATCCTTAGTATGCGGATCAACAGAGATAGGAAGAATCAGAGATTGTGGCTATCTTAGGAACAGTACATCGAGAAGGTACTAAAAAGGTTCAACATGGATTAGACTAAACCGGTGAGCACTCCACTAGCAAGTCACTTCGCACTTTCAAAAAGGGCAAGATGCGACGACAGTCGAAGAACATGAATACATGTCAAAAGTACCATATGCCACAGCAATTGGTAGCCTCATGTATGCTATGGTCTGTACCATACCAGATATTGCGCAAGCAGTGGGAGTCATGAGCTAATTCATGAATAATCCAGGCAAGGAGCATTGGAAGGTTGTGTAGTGGATTATGAGTTACTTGAGAGGTATCACTAATCTATCCCTATGCTATGATGGATTAGAGATCAGTTTGAAGGGTTATGTCGATTCTGACATGGCAGAAGACCTAGATAGTAGAAATAGTACTACAAGGTACGTGTTTACACTGGCCAGTGCAGCAGTGAGTTGGGTCTCGAGATTAAGGAAGATCGTAACTCTCTCGACTACAGAAGTAGAGTACGTGGCAGTGACAGAAGCATGTAAGGAAATGGTGTGGCTATAAAGTCTACTAAGAGAATTAGGCAATGAGCAGAAGGATTGTAAGATTTACAATGATAGTCAGAGTGCAATTCATCTGGCAAAAAATTTTTAATTTCATGCTAGGACAAAGCACATCGACATCAGGTACCATTTCATACGGGGGCTCTTAGAAGAAAGGGTTATTACACTGGAAAAGATTCACACCAGCAAGAATCCTAAAGACATGTTAACCAAGACTATTACGATTGAGAAGCTGAAAGGATATTCAGCTTCGATCGGTCTTCATGCTTGAAGAAGTGGGAGAAGACTCACACCTAGTTTGAATATGATGGTATTTCGTTACAAATGGCATATTGTCTCCAAGTGGGAGATTGTTAAAGGTGGAGAAAAGGTGGAGACAAAGCCAAGTGTCTCCATCTTTATTGTCAAAGTCATCATTAATTTTGTAGCCTTGGACTCATTAATTGTGAGAACGACAAGCCATGTGCATCAATACGGCTGCTTATTAAATAGCCGCACATCAATTAATTCTGCAGCCTTGGATTCATTAATTGTGAGAAGGACAGGCCATGTGAAATAGCTGTAGATCAATTAATGCACAACTGCTTTCTATGCTTATCAGAGATCGGTGTCGTTTGCTTGCCTATAAATTGGCATTAGTTATGAAGATAAATATATAGAGAGAAAATATTGTGAGAGATACAGAAGTGTCTTGTGCAGAAACACTTTTTGAGAGACAAAGTGTATTGTAATCAAGTGAGTGGACTTTGTAACAGAGCACTTGTAATACCCGTATTCGAAAAATAAAGGTAAATAAGTAATTTAATAAATATGTCATGAAATTTAAATAGTATATCTATGCAAAAGATTTGTATTGAATAAATTAATTCTTTGAAGAAAAAAAAACGTGAATAGCAAAAAAAAAAAGTTGGACATCAAACATCCAGATTTCCAGAAGATAGAATAGAAAACAAAATAATAATAAAAGTAAAGTCAAAAAGTAAAGAAAAGGTAAAGGAAAAATAAAAGTATATATATATATAAAATGGACCAAGTGGCTGCACCTGCTGCCATTTCTGTTTCAAAATCTCAGCTGGCCATTTATGACCATGATGGCCATAAATGTGCATTGTCTTTGGGTGGCATAATAATTAGGGAAGGGCCACTGAATATATTATTTATTTGGCCGTTTGAGAATTTAGGAGAAGGTGTGGAACTGAAACTGTGTATATATAGGCATCAGGTGTAAACACTAAGTTTACTTCAAAATTTTCATTTAGTTACTTCAAAGTTTTCTATCTCCTTAAACACTTGAAGACCCAAAGAAAAGTCAAAAGAGTAAAATCTTGAAGGAATTTTCTACGGAATTTCATAGAGGATCATGAGAAGCTATCAGTAATTATGAGGTAATAGTATAATAAGTATTTTTGAATTTTTAGCATATATGAAATTCCCGAAGCTCAAAGTGGGAATTTTCATAGGAAATGGTTTACGATAAATTTAAGAAATAATTAGAAATTTAATTCAAATATTATGTCAGATGTTGACTATCTACAACGGGAGAAATTTTTTAGAAGAACCGGGAAAGGCAAGAAGGTGACCCACGGGTAGCTTTAAATGCTACGGGGTGAGTTGGATTTACTTTTAGTAGTCTAAATAAAAATCAATTATTTTGGTGATATTATTATAATTAATTATTAAAGTATGCTTGGGTGATAGATGAAAAATTGATTTATGGGTATGATAGGAAATTTGGTCAGGTAGAAATATTTTTCGGTGAGAAATGATATTTTTGAAAATCATAAGTTTATTTGAGAATAAAAGCAATAAATAAATTATTGATGAGATATATTGATGTTTTAATACGAGTTATGATAAAATGAATTTTAGTAGATCTTGAAAAATTTTGGTGGATGATTTGAGGTGAATTTTAGTAGATCTTGACAAATTTTAGTAGATGATTTGAGGTAAATTTTAGTGGATCTTGACAAATTTTGATGGATGATTTGAGATGAAATTTAGTAGATCTTGACAAATTTTAGTAGATGATTTGAGGTGAATTTTAGTGGATCTTGACAAATTTTGATGGATGATTTGAGATGAAATTTAGTGGATCTTGACAGACTTTAATTGATTATTTGATGTGATTTGGGAAGAGAAGAATTTAGTGAAATTTTATATAATTTGATAAAAATCAGGATGATTGGATGTAAGAAATTTTAAAGACTTTGTTATTTAAAATTTGTGGATAATCATGATAGCCAACTTTAGTGGTTTGAATCTTTATATTGTTTTTATATTACTATTTTTATTACTGTTTCATATCATTGTTCATGCGCATATGCATTTAATAATATAACCGAAAGAACCAGGAAGACAGCCGGTCTAATGAAATAACCATGACAGCTGGTATATGCTGGAATGAAAAGTGAAAACCGTGACAGTCGGTATATGCTATGATGAAAAGTGAAAACCGTGACAGTCGGTATATGCTGGAATTAACCCGGAAGGCAGCCGGTCTGATGAGAATAAAAGAACCGGGAGGACAGCCGGTCTAAGATAATAACAACCTGTCGACAGGTGGGAAGACGTTCCCATCATAATCATTCATGCATTTGCATCTGTTTTAATTATTGCTACATGATTGAAATGTTGAGGTGTGATGTATCATCGTGAAAATAATTATAGATAATTGAGTTTCACAGAAAAAGATAGTTATGATGAAAATATTATTGAAAAGTTGAGATGTGGTATATTGTCGTGTATGATGGCTGAGTCTCATAAAAAGAGACAGCTATGATGATAAGATTATTGAAATGCTGAGATGTGATATATTATTGTGAATTTAATTATAGATGGTTGAGTCTCATAGAAAGATACAGTATGGTGATAAAACTTATCTAAATGATAGACTTTATGATGTGAACCTCATTACGAGGTAATTATGAGAAAATTGATGATCTTAAGGTGGACAAATGATTGAGAAGAAGAGATTGATAGAGAATAAATCTTATGATATGAGAAATGATATTAGAAAATTGTTATCAGGTTATGTGAAAAATAAAAGATTAAATATTAAAGGACTATTTATGGAATTTGAAATACTTTTAGTAAATTTAATTCACTGAGCTTGTGAAGCTCACCCCTCATTGTACAATGATTTTTTAGGTAGCAGGCTTGGCAAATAGTTTGATGAGTTGAGGTTCAGAAGAAATCATTTTCTGTAAGCCGCGTACGTGTCATCATCCTCAGACTAATGAGAAAATAAAATGAAAATTTTATTTGTAAATCTTTATGCATTTTACGGATTGATGTAAGTTCTTGTGGTGATATTTTATTTTTATTGCTACATATATGTGTCGTGCTGGGATTCTCAAAATGTGATGACACTGTTTCGGGGTGGCTAACCCGGGATGAGTCGTTACAGCACTGCTCTGGTTTCTCTGGGCTTTTACTAAAATAGTAAAATACTTTGGATGTGGGTCTAAGGAGTAGGCACATTGCCAAACCTCGTTAAATCTCTGTGTTCAATTCTTTGAGTGTGCACATTGTTCAAATTCTTGTTATTTCCTTAACAGCTAAGACTTGAATAACAACCAATGAACTAAACGCTCTTGATTGTGAATCATATGATCTAATTAACACCCAAATTAAGTTTCTGAAACAAAAGAACCAAAATTAGTAGTGTTAACACCCAAATTAAGTTTCTGAAACAAAAGAACCAAAATTAGTAGTGTTGTGTTTTGCTCGAGAATTAATTTTGATGTACATGCTTTGAGACTAATTAAAACCACAATGCCAACAATGGATTAAACTGAACAATATACTGACTCCTTATTAAGCTAGAAAAGATATTTAAGAATGCATTTAGAAATTAGCTAGAGAAGGAGTTTCAAGAAAAGAATTTGTTCTTTAATTTCTTTTATAAAGTAAAAAAGAACTAATTCTGCCAGCACATAAAAAATAGTTTTTTGAATTTCTTTTTGTTGGTTCTTTGTCCTCTCATTCTTTATTTGAACCACATGCATTGGATAATTACTTGTCAGGTCTCATGTTTGGCTTTCTTCATATCACTGTAGTGTTGCGATTAAATCAAACCTTTATAAATAGTAGGCAAATTAACAATCATTAATACACGCGAACACTTTACTGAAAAACAATTGTTAACATAACTTCTCTGTCTTACAGTAAGCTGAAATGGCTGGCTCTGTTGTCTCCTCTGCTGCGCAAAGCATTGGTAATTTGCTCATAGAAGAAAGGAAATTCCTGCATGGGGTGAGCGATAAAGTTCGAGAGATTCAAACAGAGCTCAATTGGATGCAGGGCTTCTTGAAAGATGCAGATGCAAGACAAAACGAAAATGAAAGAATACGCAGTTGGGTGGCCGAAGTAAGAGATGCTGCTTACGATGCAGAGGACGTCATTGAGACCTTTGCCCATGAAGAAGCATCCAGGAGGAGACCAGGTATTATGAATGTCCTCAAAAGATTTGTTTGCATTCTTAGTGAAGGGAAAGCACTCCACAAGGTTGGGTCAGAGATTGAGGCCATTGACGCCAGGATCTCTGATCTGACCAGAAGATTGCAAACTTATGGCTTAAAAGAGTTAAGGGATACAGAAGGCTCAAGTTCTTCACAACGAGAGCAAAGGCAGTCTTTTCCTCATATCGTTGAATATAATGTTGTTGGTTTGGAAGATAATATTAAAGAATTAGTCACTGCTTTGATATCTGAAGGAAAACAATTTCGAGTTGTTTCGATATGTGGCATGGGTGGTCTGGGGAAGACCACGCTAGCAAAGAAAATCTATCATCATACCCAAGTTAGGCGTCATTTTAATCAATTCGCTTGGTCCTATATTTCTCAACAATGTCAAAGAAGAGACGTGTGGGAGGCAATTCTTTCGGGGCTCACTAAAGGTGACAGGGACAGACTTAAAAAGTTTAGGGATGAAGAATTGGCGGAGGAGTTACATCAATTCTTGCAAAACAACAAATGTCTGGTGGTACTTGATGATATCTGGAGCATTCAAGCTTGGACTAGTCTAAAGGCTGCCTTCCCGGATGAAACAGGTAGCATAATATTGCTTACATCTCGCAAAAAAGATGTAGCTTTCTATGCAGATCCAAAAGGATTTCTTCATGAACCACAATGCTTAAAAGATGAAGAGAGCTGGGAATTGTTTCAGAAGATAGCCTTTTCTAGAAAAGGTAATATCTCACAAGCACTTCATATTGTAAATGTATGTTATAGTAACTTACTGATTATCCTCTTTGGTTAAATGATTAGTTTCTTTGTTCATCCATCTTTTGATGCGCAACTGGGAAATTTTTTAGTTTTTGCAAAGAGAACTAGAATTTTTTTATTTTATTTCTATAAATAAGAACTAGAAAGATTGATTAAAAAAAGAATGATTCCAAAAGACAAGTTTTCCATTTAGTGAGGAGAAATAGGGAAGGTTGAACTAGAATATTAGTTTTCTGCAATTTCTCTTGCAGTTTAATCAACTTAGAAATTTGGATATGCAGACTAGTTGTGTGCTAATTTGACCTGATTCATGTGGACCGAGTTTTCAAATTTCTTGGAATTAAGTTAATTTCTTATTTTCTTCTTAAACAAATGCACATTTTATTTACTCTCCCTGAAAAAAGAGAAAGAAAAAAAAGTTTTATATAGCAAGAACAAAAGAATACATTGGATTACAAATGGAAAGTATTTTATGCAATTTGCAGAAGCTCATATAAATGTTAAATATTTCAATCAATTTTTGTTCTTTTGCAGAGTTTACCATTGATGGAAGAATGGAAGATCTAGGGAAGCAAATGGTTAAACATTGTGCAGGTTTACCTTTAGCCATCACAGTGCTCGGAGGACTCTTGCGCCAAAAAAATAAAGTAAATCAGTGGCAAAACATGCAGGATAACATCAAATCATACATAATTAGAGGCAATGGCCATGGAGAAAATCATTCAGAGGTTTTTGATGTGTTTTCTTTAAGCTACGATGATTTGCCAGTCCAACTAAAGCAGTGCTTTCTTTACTTGGGCCACTTTCCAGAGGATTATGAGATCCCTGCAGAAAAATTGATTAGATTTTGGATTGCAGAAGGAATGATTACATTGGAGCAGCACAAAACTGAGGATGTGGAGGATGTTGCAGAAGGCAACCTTGAGGAGCTGATAGAGAGGAGCATGATTTTAGTTGGAGCAAGAGACATTGTAAGTTCAAAAATTGTAACGTGTCGCATGCATGACATCATGCGAGATCTCTGCTTGTTGAAAGCAGAAAAGGAAAGCTTTCTACAAGTTATCAATCCGCAGCCTCAGGATGAGAGTGATGATGTTTTATCTTCTTTGTCGACTGGTAACTTTCGCAGACTAGCTGTACATTTGTACCGTCTCAGTAAGGACGATAGACGTTTCCGCCAAAAGCACATCAGAATTCCTCATCTCAGGTCTCTCTTATACTTCAATAGAGTTGTGAATTACATTTCATCAGATAATAGAAACTGGAAATTATTGGAGCCAAAATTTGACAATTTGAAATTGCTTAGAGTCTTAGATCTTGAAGGAGCTGAAGTTGAAGGAGGGAAGCTACCAAAAGATATTGGTAAACTCATCCACTTGAGGTTCTTGAGTTTAAGAGATGCAAATGTGGCGGAGTTGCCATCATCACTTGGGAATTTAAGGTTGTTAGAGACTTTAGATTTACGCGTCTATTATGCCCATGTGCCCAATGTAATATGGAAGATGGAAAGGTTGAGACATCTATATCTCCCTTGTAGATGCGATACTAAAACAATGTTGCAACTGGGTAATTTGAGAAACTTACGAACACTTGAAAACTTTCAAGTGGGGATTTGCGACGTAAACGATCTCTTCAATATGACTAATCTTAAAAAGTTAACAATATACCGCTCTTCTAAAAGAAAAGATCTTACGGAAATCATGCCTGCATCGTTAAGTGTTGCATTAAAACATCTCCAGTCATTGTCCTTAGGAGGTTCTTCAGAATTTGGGGTGACAGAGAGCGACTTACACCCGCCCGCACCTCCCGTTGATGTAAACCAACTGTTGCCGGGTTATATAAATCTCTTTGAATTGTTGTTGTATTTGCGGATAGTGAAGTTACCAGATAGCCACCAATTCCCTCTCGACATCACTTCCATAACCTTAGGCACATGTGAACTTGAACAAGACCCAATGCCGATTCTAGCGAAGCTGCCTAACTTAAGGGTTCTTATTTTACGTTGGGATGCGTTTATTGGGAGGGAAATGGTTTGCTCTGCACAAGGTTTTCCTAGACTCCACACTCTGGACCTGTTTGTACTGAACAATTTAGAGGAGTGGGAAGTGGATGAAGGATCCATGCCCAATCTTTGTGTTTTGCACATTGGAAGCTGTGAAAAATTGAAGAGGGCTCCGGGTGGGTTGAGGTTCATCACAACCCTGCAAGAATTTGAGGTTTATGGGATGGCAAAGACATTCAAAGATAAATTGGTTCAAGGAGGAGAGGATTTCTACAAAGTCCAACATGTGGCTTCCATGGTATTTAAGCATTGTGACTATGATGAATCTGATGAAGAGTGACAATCATCGTTAGGTTGGATTCTGAATTCCCTACAAATATGTTAACTGTTTTTTTTTCTTCTATTCTACTGATTACTCTTGAATTTTCTTTTGTTTTTGAAAATTCCCTCTTCTGATTACACATATTCACATCTCTTAAATTTGCAATAGAGTTCTTTTTGGTCTGACTTGTTCCCATTTGATGACACTGATTCCTAGCTTCTATCAATGCCTCTTTGGTTCTCGTCTTGTATTTCTTAGTCTTTTTTTGTTCTTTTTTCCCATTTCCTTTTGAATTTATATTGTTTGTTTCATTTGAATAATCGTAACAGGCCATCTCAAAGACCTAATTCATTTGTGCTTATTTTGTCTTAGGAGACATGAACTGTCAGGACGTCTGTTATGCTAACTTGAAGGCTAATAATGTTAATGGAGGTTGATTGATTGAGACATAATATTGAAGGTAAGGCCAACAACAATTATTCCTTATTTATTTTCTTCTTTTGTTCGTAATAGAAAATGGTATTGTGTATGATGCTGCTTGTAGGAAGTAATCTTGCTTATAGCTTGGAAACCACTCTATCATAAATGCTTTCTTGGCCTGGAATTTTCTAAAATACACAAAACAATCTTTGGAGTAATCCAGCAAAGTTTTGCTCTGATTTTATGGCTTTGCTGTTTTGGAACAGAGGTTCTGCTCCTAATTTTGCGGTATCACTGAGTAGAAGAACAATAATGTATATGCTCAATATTTCTCACAACAATTTTTGTATATAAGGAACTAGACTCACAACAATTCTTCAGTAAAAAAATTCTTGCCGTAAGATATACATGACACAATGGTTTATCTCACATTGTGAAAATAAAATATTTTTTTTTCTCTCTCCTCGTATCATTTAACTGTGAGATGAACTTTTGTACCATATATCTCTCATGGCGCTGTACTAAACAAAAACTTCTCTGTTTGAGACATATTTGTTGTGATGCAGACCATTCAAGTAATTGGCCTAATTACTTCTAAACTCTCTCTTACCTCGACATCATTCTACTCAATTATTGATTAGTTTTCTTTTTCTTTACAGGTGAGGTGAACCAGCAGGCAAAAGACTGTACTCTTCTTTTGTTCTCAAGTACAAGTTTTTTTTTTTTTTTTTTTCCTTCTCTAAAACTCTTCTATATTTGTGTCAATTGTAAAATTGAGGTGAAGAACTTGGTTGATTGCTTCAACTTATCCTTTTTATCTTTTATTTATTTACTTATTTATTATCTTTTTTGTTTTGTGTGGAATTGTTTCTCCATCTGCCTCACGATGGAGAAACAATTCCAGACTCGCTGGATGAAAATAATGATGTCTTATCTCCTTCGTCTTCGATGAATGGTAAATTTCGCAGACTCGCTGTACATTTGAAAGGTAATACTTTTAGTTAAAAGCACATTAAAGGTCATCATCACCTTAGGTCTCTCATATACTTTTCGACAGATGAGTGGGAATTACTGGAACGGACCTTAAAGAATTTGAAAGTGCTTAGAGTCTTAGATCTTGAAAGGGTTCATATTAAAAGAGGGAAGTTTCCCAGAGATATTGGAGAACTCATCCACTTGAGATACCTTAGTTTACGATATGGTGAGGTGTTTGAGTTGCCATCATCTCTAGGGAATTTAAGGTTGTTGCAAACTTTAGATTTACGTATTGTTTATTTAGGGGTGCATGTACCAAATGTGATATGGAAGATGGAAAAGTTGAGGTATCTATATCTTCCTTTTTTATGTGATGATAAAACAAAGTTGCAATTGGTTACTTTGACAAACTTATGGACACTTTGGAATTTTAATTTGGAGCATTGCAATGTAAGAGATCTTCTGAATATGAAAAGTCTTAGAGAATTTATTCGATCAGATAAATTCAAAGAAGAAAACCATGGATCAGATAAAAAATGAGGCAGCATTTATTCGATCAATGCCTACTCCAAACTCTTCACTCATCGAATTTCATCTACCACCTCCCGATCCGTGCGTTCCCTCTAATCGCTCTCAGCCCATATCCGGGTACTTTGATTCCTATTTTTTTTAATTAATCACTTAATTAACTGTTTCTGTTGATTATCTCTTGCTTGCTTTATAGTCGTTTGATTATTCTTAATTTTTTTTATTTTATAACATAGAATTTTTAGCAATATCACAATCAATTCCACTTGCTAAGATTTAAGGTTGATTATATACGCTAAACAAGTTGAGAAATCAGATAATGTCGTCGATTGTTTGAGTGATATGGTGTTAAATAAAGGAGGTTGTGTTATAATTAACGATTATCGTTGTAAACTTTGCTAACCCTCAATTTTTTGTTCAATTTTTTTTAATTGTTATCGCTCACCCAAATGATGTTGCAAATCATACTCATTGCATTTAAATGTGATTAAGTACCTTCTTAGTAGTGCTAATTGTTTTTATTATTTCATCTACCTAAATTTACTAGAAGCTATATTCGTGATTGTGTTCATGTTGTAAGGGTAAAGATGATTGGGTTGATGGGTGACACTTAGATGTGGAGTGACATAGCCTAATTTGTGTGTATGGTTTTATCGTGTATGGCCGATTTGGTTTCACTCCAAGCACCTATAACACAATCATTTTTTCTCAAAAAAATGGAACAATGTTACCTTTTTTTTCTTTTTGTATGTTGATGATATGATCATGACAAGTGATGATATACAAGGTATTTCTGAGCTCAAAGCCTTTCTTAATCAAGAATTCGAAATGAAGGATTTGGGTTCTCTTAGATACTTTTTGGGTCTTTAACTATCATCTGATTCCACTGTTTATTATTTATCTCAAGCTAAGTATACTTTTAATCTTCTTACTCGAGCTGTTTTGACAAATAACAAGGTTGTCTCTACTCCTCTTGAGGCCAATATCAATTTCACTTCTATTTATGGTCAATCTTTTAGTGATCTTACACTTTATTGTCAGTTTGTTGGGAGCTTGGTTTATCTCACTGTGACTCGTCATGATCTTGCTCATGCTATTCATATTGTTAGTCAGTTTATGTTTGCATGTCGTACCACTCATTTTGCTGTTGTTCTTCGCATCCTTCTGAATATCAAATGTACTTTGATCATGGTTTGCATTTCTCTTCAAAGTATTCTCTTGAATTATATGCTTATTCTGATGTTGATTGGGTTGTTGATGCTACTAATCGACGTCCTACCATTGGTTTTTGTTTCTTCTTGGGTGACTCACTTATTTCTCAACAGAGCAAGAAACAAACTCTTACTTCTAGATCCAATACATAGTCAGAATATTGAGAAATAGTTGACATTGTTGTGAGCTTATCTGGTTTCGTTGATTACTTTAGGATATGAGTGTTACACATCTTTTGCCACTGTTATTTATTGCGATAATCGTAGTAGCATGGCTATTGCTCATAATGATATTTTTCATGAACGGCCCAAATTGATTGAGAATGATTGTCATTTTGTTCATCAACATATTGATTGTGTTAACATTCACTTTGTTTCTGTTCGGAATGTTGATATTTTTACTAAGGTTCAGTTACCTGACCGTTTTCAAGAGTTAGTTGGCAAACTCAAGTTGACACGTAGAATATATATTAGTTTGTTTGTCTAATTAAGTTTTAATTTCTTACCTAATTTATACTTACTATATATGACTTTTTGTATCACTATATATATTACAGTATATTTGTAAATTAATACGTACTTATTACAATTCTTGTTTTTCAAAACCCTACTTTTCTTAGTTTTCTTTCAATTATGATAAAAGAAAAAAAGTGACATTTTCAAATTATATTAATAATACTTAAATAATTGAAAAAGGTACTAATGATTACAATAATGAAAAATAAAAAAATATTTTTTGACACCAGCTTAAAACCATTTATAATTATAAGGTTGTGATTATTTGTTTATTTATTATGATGATGACAACTTGAAATTAATGAAAAAAAAATACAAAAAATAGCAGGCGAACCAAAAGGCTTCAACCACGTATATTTTGTGTCATGTACGTTGGCCCATCTGCTCCCACATTTGCTCAATTATTGTTCACTATTGCATTGTTTTTCGAATCTTATCGTGTCTAATGTCTCACTTGAGTGGATTTTCAAAAATGTTTACCTGTATCATAGTGCAACCATTGAAAAATCAAATACATGAAGTTGAAGTTTTCTTTTATGACCAACTCTAATGAATGAGACCGGTTATCTTTTAATCACGTGAGCTTTTAGATTAAACTTGGTATTTTAAAAGGCATATAGTTGGAGTTCGTTCGGGGCTCGCTCAGGGGTGGAGTTACCCCGAAAACATATCAGAGCTTTAAAACTCTAATGAATGAGACTGGTTATCGTCGTTTTCTAACGTTTAGGGTGGTCCATCAATATCGTAAAAGAAATCAAGCGGCGTATTTTTTAATACGGTAAGGTGAGATGAGAAAGAATGTTAGTTATGAAGGCTTCCATAATTTATCACGGCTATTGAAAAACATTACCAGACTTGATAAAGTGGGGTTTTTAACTCTCAGAATTTAATGTTCCGGGGTATTTGGATGGGTGGTATTGTTGTTTCTAATTGTTTGTTTTGTCTCGTTGTATTTTTTGTCTGGTTGTGTTGTTTGTTTTAATTTTCGGGTGTATAAAGTTTTCCTTCACCATAAGTGAGGTCACTATTTAATAAAGTGTCAAAGGTATGATCCTCTTTACAAAAAAAAACTCAATATTTTAAAAGGCATATAGTTGGAGTTTGTTCGGGGCTCGTTCAGGGGTGGAGTTATCCCGAAAACGTTTCAAAGCTTTAAAAAATTAATACTTTTAAGGCGTATTTTTTTTGGTTGAGGCATAAATCTCGTTTCAGGGTTTATATTTTTTTACGTTCGAATGTCTTAGACATACGTATCCTTAATTTTTTATTTGATAAATACATTTTCCTTTTTGAGGTTTGGCTTAATGTGCGTTACACTAGTAGTTTTTAAAAAATATATTTACACTCTTTTTATCTTATTCATACTTTTGATTTTACAAAACAATTGAGTCATTATCGTGTAAAAAAAAAAAAAAAAACCTGTTAATCAACTGTTTAAAATTAGTTAATCAAAATGACATATCAGTTTTATATTGGTTTAAACCGAAAACGCACTTCTTGAACCAACTTCTCTCTTCTTCATCGCCCTTTTGTCTTTACTCTGCAAATAGCAAAAACTCAAGTAGGAACAAAGATGAAATCGTAGAGAGAGAAAGGCTAAACTCAACTAGGAATAGAGACGAAATCGTAAAGACGGCTTTGATATTATTGAACTGGTAGAGGAATCGAAAGAAGATAAGGAACTTTTGAATAACAGCAACGAAGCAGATGACCCACCACTGCCAACGGAAACGCCAGGCACCACCATCACCTATCATGCTTTAGTTCATTCATTGTATCATGCTTTACCTAAAACGAAATTTTTTTTTTATAAAAAAAAATACAGTATTAAAGCAGATTCAAGAAATGCCCAAACAAACACAATCACATGACCCACCACGACCAACGGAAACGCCAGGCACAACCATCACCTTATTCTCCTGTTCCACACCGACGCCAGCACACCCAGATCCTCCCTCACCCAACAGAGACAATGCTGTTTCCGGGCACAAACCCATTTGTTCTTCTCCAACCATAACATACAATAAATCCTTCTTATTCTTCTTTTTTTTTTTTTTGTGGAGCTCGAGATGATGAAGCGTTTTTGTTGTGGAGCTCAAGATGATGACGCGTTTCAGATCGATCGAATATGTTATGTCGCGTCCAAATCTCGTCACGAACAAATCGAACTTCACTAGGAATTAAACCGTCCGGATCTCGTTAGATTTTGGGGTTATGTCTAGATCTCTTTAGATTTTGGGTTATGTCCAGATCTCTTTAGATTTTGGGGTTAGGATTTCGCAAGAATACGGTGGATTCAGAAAAAAAGAGAGGAGAGAGGAGAGAGAAGAAGAAAAACGCTGAGATGAGAGAGAGGGGGAATGCAAAACTATGTTTATATGAGGACATTTTTGTCATTTAACATTTTTTGTTTAGAATTAATGATTTCCATCTTATATAAAGAGATAAGTGTTTTTTCTAAAATTAAGAAAGGATAAGTGTACATGTTTATTTTTAGGTTTTAAAAAATTAAAATTCGTTGATAATTAATTAATTTTATTTTACTTGAATATTAATTTTTATTTTTAGGTCTCAAAAGACATTCACCCAATATCTTAGAGCTTACTGTCGAAAAACACCGATAAAACTTTTATTATAACCTTTATAATTATCAAAACGTAATTAATCCAATAAAAACTATTTATTTAAGGTGGGATGTAACCAAGATGTTGAAGATTCCTCACCCCCGCCACTTGTCCCGAAATCTCTCCCTGTCTATGTGCCGTAACCGACAAGGATTTTTTTGGTTCTCCATTCCTGTCCCCAGTGACAAAAAAACGAAGATGAATTACGTACTAATGGATCTCTTCATTAATTACATTTGTTACTATTTTTTTTCAACAGGTCTGTTTCAGTTAGTATGAATTGAGAAAATTACAGCAGGGCATTAATTAAAAATATAAAAATAAGCGAACATCACGTGTACAATAAAAGAAACATTAAAGAATTTTGATTAGGAATGTATTCGAATCGAATCGAGTTTGAATGTTAAGATGGTGATGTTCGAGTTCGATTTGATTTAAAATTAATAGATTTGAATTTAAATTTGATTCGAACTCGATAATAAACGAGTCCCTTTTAATTTGAATTCGAGTTCGAGCTTGAACTTTAGATTGTTCATTCGAACTCGAGCTTGAATTTTATATTATTCATTCGAATTCGAGCTTAAACTTTAATTTTAATTAAAAAAATATATTAATATAAATATAATTATTGGCTTGAAGTCGATTAAAACTGAATTCGATAATATTCTATCAAACTGTTCGAAAACCATTTAAACCGAATATTAAAATATTTAAAGTTAGATTGATAAATTAACAGATCTTAATTATCGTTGATTGTTTTCAAAATGAATCAATACTTAGTGGGGTGTAATTGGGTTCTTGATATCAACTTATCAAGTTCATTATTATTTTATTTGTTTAATTGTGGGATTAATTGCAAAAACTACCAATACCACAAAAGTCTAAAGTAGTACTCTCAAACGAAAAATGGTCATGCTACGTTTTCCTACAGCCAATACTGTTGTAACTTGTAAGTTGAGGCAATAGGTCAAGGCCAAGTGATGGTTCACGCCATCGATCAGTGTCATCATCAAAACAAAGAAATTTCAATACTTGCAAAAGGTAAAAGTCTTACTTGAAATAAATGTACATGAACGGAACTAGGACATGATTTTTTTTTTCTTAACTTTTGATCGATTGAGCTCTTAGATAAAATTTTTATCATAATTTTATAATCATAAAAATATAATTTATTCAATAAAAATATTTATTTATCTAAGATAGGGTGTAATCAAGAAGTCTAACATTTTAAAAAAATAAGTCAAAAATTCTTGCCTCACCCGTTCTTCTGAAACTTCTCCCGTCTATGTACCATAACCAATAATGATTTTTCGGTTCTCCATTTCCGCCCCTAATGAAGAATAAATGAAACGAGAAATTTTTTTGTTAACAACACTTTTGTTTTTTTAAAAATAAATATTAAACTAAATTAATAACTACGGAATATATTACATAACATAACATGAAAAGAATACAAGTTATTAAATATATGTTTAATCCACATAAATATTTATTTAAAAAATAATGTAATATCATATATTATATATTTATACAAAAAGTATATAGTATAAAATATAATTAATGGAGTATGGGATTTAAAGATTAATTGGATCAAAATGGATAGACTTTGGATCCGTTTGGAGTGGAAAATTTTACAATCCCTATCAAGATGTGAGTAATTCCAAATTCTGATAGGTCCCAATTTTCTCTTTTCTGTCGCTTATAAACGAATTAATAGTATTAATGTTTAAACAAGATTGACATGAATGTTTACCTACCAATAAATAAGAATCTTTATCTTAAGATATGTTATCGCAATTTCTTTTATTTACGTTAAATCAAATCATTTGAGTAAAATTTTAAAAAATATTTACTATTAGAATTTTTTTATTAAATATCGTTTGACCGACCAATAATTTTAGTTTATAATTTACTTAAAATAATTTTTGATAAAATAATTAAAATTAAAAATTTAGTATTTGATACAGCAACAATGAAAATCATTTTATTTTTTTCATAAAGTTTGTTTTTTAAAATATTATTTTCAATTTTTTTTCATGATTTTTTTTTTTTTTTTAAAGTGTTGCAACAAACTTCACATAAGCGATATCATAGACTTTAGCAAACGACAACTTAACATAAGGACCAAACAATGGTCTGAGCATGATGTATATGGTTCAGATATTTATAAATTAGTTGTACTCAGTGGCAGATAACCTAATAAAGGCCTACATCCATATTTGCTATAAATATAATGGGCCTACAATCTCTATAACCTCTTAATATCATCACCAAAAAAAATCTCTTCATGGCATATGGTAGAAGAACAGAGAGTTCCATCTTTGATTCATTCAGTCTAAATCCTCTGCCATATCCAGTTCTGTTAATCTTTGCAGTGATATCAATCTTTTTAGGCATATCATGGTACTTCAGTTATGAAGAAGCTGTTGAAACTGCTGAGGAACAAATGAGTTGGGTACTTTTGGCCATACCAATTCTGTTAATAGTCATAGTTCGTTGGTTGTCATCTATGGAGAATCCAGACAATCTCTTTGCCATGTCGCCATGGGACCGACGCCGACAGACCCACCACCGCCCGTCTGAGGGGAGCTCTCCGTGGGGTGTGGCTGCCTTGATTGTGTTACTGCTAATTTTGGTGCAATATCAGTCAGTTTTTCTTGATAGCTGGTTTGTGTGATATACCATATCATTATTATACACTAAGATTGATAAATTAATTATTTTTGTCTTTTGGTTGGTTATGTAAATTGTAATATCAAGTGATATATATACATATGTATGTATATACAGAATTGGGAATTGGGTTTTTGTTTAATACAATACTGATGTTTTTTTTTCCCTTGTTATACCTGGATGATTGATTATTGGTACTAAATTCGACGCCAATATATTCTGTCCCGGTCAAGAAAAAAATGCTCCTGTTTGATTGCTAAGAAAGTTTACAAGGAAAATATAAAGAAGACAGAAATTTAATCGGATGTTATGTTCAAGTTGCTTTGATCAGTTGAGTGGAAGTTGTAATTTTCTTTAATCTCTCAAATAATGATAACCCTTCAAACTTAATTTTAAATTTTTTTTTTGTATTACCTTAATCAAACTTTGACTAATGCTTTAAGCCTTTAAATTCTTTTCGGTAGTTTACAAGCTTCTGATGTGCTTCTTTCTTTATATCAAGAGGTACACATACTTTTTTTTTCCTCTATCACATACTTTTTTTTTCCTCTATCAAAATATAGAGTAAGATAGAGCTTCAAGCGTGGTTGAGATTTATCCGAGCCTTTATCGAGTTATTTGAATTTGTTTGAAGTTTGGTTCGAACATAAAAATTAAGCTCGATTAACTTATTGAACCGAGTTCGAATATCTTAAAGTTTGACTCGAAAGACTTTCAAACAGTTTGATAAGGTATTATCGAGTTTGAGTCTGAAAATTAAGCTCGAATAGCTTATCGAATCGAGATCGAATACTTTAAAGTTCGGTTCAAAAAGCTTTCGAACTTTTCGATAAGGTATTATCGAGCTCGATCTCGAACCAATATTTATTTAGTATTTTTATTTATTGAAATTATAGTTCATGAAAGAGTTCGAGCTCAAGTAAACAATCTAAAGCTCAGGCTGGAGCTCTGGTTCAAATAGACTTATTTGTTCTCCATCTCGAATCATCATAAAATTTATTGAGTTTTGAGTTCAATTTTCGAACTCAATTCAAACTTAAGTTCAAATTTGAATACTTTAACATTCATGATTCGGCTCGAGTTTACCCGAGTTTACCTCTAATTAAAAGAAATAAACGATAATGAAAGTAAAGTTTAGTCCAATATTATTAGAATGCTCCTTAATTTAATCAGCTCAAATGCATTCAAAATTTTCAAACTAGACAATTAAACAAATGATGATTTACACAAAAATATCTTTTTAAATTGAAGGATGAGACACTGCTCCAACAAAACTCATTTAAAGTGGCACTATCTGAAATCTTTGAAAACTTTAAAAGTGGGCTCATGATTTTTTAAGAATTCTCAATAGTATTCCGGGTATTGATGATCTGTTTGTCATTGGAACGTCACTTTCATATGATTAGCTTTTTTTTGTCTGAGGCCAAGTTTGTACATTCATGTCGAACATTTTTCAATTTAGTTATTTGAATTTAACGTTTTAATTTTGATTTATTTAGATGTATTATTTTTTGTGAAATTATTCAATTGAATGTAATCAAATTTTAATTAATGAACAAAAGCAAAATTTCTCAAATAATCTCTTTAATTTTTTTTAAAAATATAAAAAATTAACATTATAATAATTTGATAAAAAAATATGATGTTTTGAATCAAATGGTTGAAACAGATCGAAATGACCGAAATAAATTTAAATGGATCAAAACAAAAAGTGAAACTAAGTAAATAAATGTTTCGTTTTGATTTAATATGTGCTGAAATTAAAATGTTTCGATAATTTTGATTGAAACGAAATGAAATTTATAACATTAATCATAGTACAAAAATTATCTTTATTGTGACTATTAATACGAAACAAAATTTATGACAATGCTCATAGCATAAGAGTTGTATTTAAGTGTGACAATTAATAATGGTTATTAATTGTCAAAATGATTTTGGCAATTATCAAAACCTACTACGAGTAAACCGTGACCCAATCAATTTTGTGGTCCAAATGTTAATCAAGCCGTGACCCAATCAATTTTGTTTGTTGGGGCAGGTACCACTTGAGTCCAAAAATTGGTGCCAATTTTAATTTTTCATTTTATGGAGCTGTTTGATATTGAGACATTTTTAAAAGGAATCGGTTTCCTCAATTAAAGGTCATTTTCATTCCATTTGTTATACAAATGATAATTGGGATCGAACTCAAAATATACATGAATTTTGATAAATTATATGTTTAAATATAAAGTTTTAGCAATTGGGTTCAATCAGTGTTTTTATAAGTGTTTTTGAGACTTGTTCGGGACGCCCTTAAGGATAGGACGAAGCAAAAATATTTCGGGATGCCTGTTAAGCGTTTTTTTCTCTCGACGTTTATTTTTTTTAGTTGGGGATTACGCTCGGGCTGCGAGTGAAGGTTTTTTAAAAATCTTAAAATTTAGAAGAAAAAAAATATAAGTTTAAAGCTCAAACCCATGACCTGGTTACCACTAAACTAGTGCTCTTATTATGATATTATTGCATTTTATAAATATATATTACATGTTATTTAGTTTAGTAATAATTATAAATTATTTAATTAATCACTTACAAGTTACTAGAATATAAAAATATAAATTATACTCCATATAATTTATATACAAATATATATTAATATTTATAAAATTATAATTACCACGCTATATAGAGTTAGTAAAACTATTAAATTTTGATAAAAATTAATTAGTCTAAATTTAAATTTTTTTATTATTCTAATTAATTAATTAATACTCAATCTATTCCATAATTTTTGTCATGTTTTCTATTTAGCCAATTAAACGAATAATTTTTTCTTATTGTTAAATCATTGAGAAAATTTAATTTTTTTTTTCATATATACATAAATAGAGTTTAATTTTTTTTATATTTTTAAAATAACATATATATATATATATATATATATAATTCAAATCAAACTTAAGTAAAAAAAATGATAAGTAACTAAAATTATGAAAAAGATGGAGCATTATTTTATTAAAATTTTAAAACACTTCAACGTATTTACAAGATTATACTTCAACGTCTCGAGATAAAACGTCTCACCAAATACCTTCACCTATAAAAAGACTTGTTACAACCTAAATTTTGAAGGAATGATAGAAAAAAATATATTTTTGTCTGAATTATAAATGATACCTTTATTATTTCGGACATCACATATTTATATGGAATGAGAAATAATCGATAAAAAAAGAAACTAATACAAAGAGACTGCAATAAATAACTGCAATCACTTTATTCATGCCCACAAACTTGCCGTGAATTGGGTGACAAAATCAATGTGTCAACAATACCCTACAGGAAACCCTGACCGTTTGGCTAAACTCACAAGGACACAACCACAATTAATGATGGCTTTTTATTTATTTATTATTGAACAATTAAAAATGACTTCTAAATTTTGGGCTCATGTTATGTTATTTTGTAAATTGAAATTGTTTGCTTTACGAGTAACACAGACCCAAAAAAAAGTTGTAAGATGTCTTTAGAGTATTGCTCTTTAGAGTTTGTTGACGTAGATTTCGGAATAAGTAATCTTATGAAAGTAGCAAAGTAATTGTAAACACAAAAAAAATAGAAAATAACAAGAAATCGGTAGAGAGGTTATGCTTATGGGAGAACTCATCGATACTTAAATCAATGTCTTAAAGTAAGATGATAAGAAAGTGTAAAGAAGATTTCTAATTAGTTTAAGAAAAATTGTTTCTTATTTTGTAGTTGCTTGTTTCGGTAGGAATAGTAGTTTTTTTCTATTATATTGTTGCTTGTACAAGTAGTATTATTTTACTATGATGCTATTGTTCTTTTCCTAATAGTATTAGAAAAATATATTTTATATAAAACATTGTAAACTAAAGAGGTTTATTACTAGAATTAGGACGAGAGTTTTGAGTGTATTAGGATTTTGAGTTATCAAATAGAGAGCTATGTTATGAGTTTTTCTTGTATTAGGACTCTTGTAATTAAAAATTAATAAAACATTGGATTTGTTGGTGCATATAGGCAAATAGGTTGCCGAACCACATCAATTATTGATATTATTACATTTTATTTATTTTGTATATTTAATTGTTGTGCTTGTGTTTTTTTGCCTAAGAATGAGTACGTAGATTTTAATGGTAAAACCCCCAAAAAAAAAAATCGGTGGAGGAGTTATGCTTGTGGGAGAACTCACCTATACTTAAATCAATGTCTCAAAAAATAACTAACTTAAATTTAATTGAAATTTTTTTATTCTAATTAATTTATTAATACTCTCTCTGTTTCATAATTTTTGTTATGTTTACTATTTAACCAATTAAATGAATAATTTTTTTCTATTGTTAAATCATTAAGAAATTTTAATTTTTTCTTTATATATACATAAATAGAGTTTAAAATTTTCTAAATTTTTTTATATATTTTTAAAATAACACATGTATATATATATATATATATAAAATAATTAAAGTCAAACTTAAATAAAAAAAAGTGATAAGTGACAAAATCATGGGACAGAGTGAGTATTATTTTATAAAAATTTTGAAACGCTTTAACATATTTAAAAGACTTACGTCCCAACACTTCGGAGCGTATGTTTAAAGACAAAATGTCTTACTCAACTTCTTCATCTCTAAAATCATTGATTAGAATTTGAATTTTGAAGTACTTCTAAATTAGTACATCAATCTACTCCAAATGTAAAGGAATGATAAAAAGAATTTTAAAGTACTTTTAAATTAATTTTTGTCTGAATTATGTATGATACCTTTATTATTTCGGACATTACATATATATATGGAATGAGAAAAAATCGATAAAAAAACGAAACTAATACAAAAAGACTGCAATAAATAACTGCAACAACAATGTTAACAATCACTTTATTATGGCCACTAACGTGCCGTGAACTGGATGACAAAACCAATGTGTCAACAATACCTTACAAGAAACCATGACCGTTTGGCTAAACTCACAAGGTCACAACCACAATTAATGATGGCTTTTTATTTATTTATTATTGAACAATTAAAAATGACTTCTAAATTTTGGGTTCATGTTATGTTATTTTGTAAATTGAAATTGTAAGATGTCTTTAGAGAATTGCGTGTAACACAGACCCAAAAAAAAAAAGTTGTAAGATGTCTTTAGAGAATTGCTACTTGGGGCTTGTTGATGTCGATTTCAAAATAAATAATTTTACGAAAGCAGCAAAACAACTGTATACACAAAAAATATAGAAATGACAACTGTATACACAAAAAATATAGAAATGAACAAGAAATCGGTGGAGGGGTTATGTTTATAGGAGAACCCACTGATACTTCAATTAATGTCTTAAAATAAGATGATAAGAAAGTGTAAAGATTTTGACTCAATTTCTCACTATGAAGATTTTTAATTGGTTTAAAAAAAATTGTTTCCTATTTTGTAGTTGTTTCTAGTAGGAATAGTAGTATTTTCTTATTAGATTGTTGCTTGTACGAGTAGTAGTATTTTACTATGATGTTGTTGTTCTTTTCCTAACAGTATTAGGAAAATATACTCTATATAAAGAGAGTTCTAGAGAAAGTTTGAGGCACACTCATAATTTCCAAATATATTGTAATCTAGAGTTAGTATGAGAGCTTTGTTGTAGTGGGATTTTGAGTAGTCAAGTAGAGATGACACTTACAACTAGAGCTTGGTTAATAGTTTTTGTTCTATTGAAACTTTGGAGTGAGAGTTTAACAACTTTGTTTTTCCTAAAGTTGTAATTGAAAATTAATAAAACAATAGATTTGTTGGTGGATATAGGTATAGAGGTTGCATATTTATTGGTGTTATTATTCTTTATATATTTTGCATATTTAATTGTTGTGGTTGTATTTCTTTGCCTAACATTGAGTATGTAGATTTTAATGGTAAAATCCCAACAGAAAGAAAGAGAGTTGTAAAGAGAATTCTACCATACTTGTAATAATTGTAATAATGTCAGATGTAATTGAGATACTAACGCTACTTAGGTTTAATGTTGGAAGTAATTGTCATGGAATAATTAATATAGTTGGGCAAAATATGCTAGAATGTCTATAAGTTAAAGGTTAGGTGTGAAAATATCATTTTGCTTATGCTACGTGTAAGTGTATGATTAACCGTTTGAGCTTATCCTAATATGTATTTCCATCCCATTCTCTTTTTTTTTATTTATAAAAAAAAAAACTAAATTTGAGTGAAGCAAAAAGATATCCACCAAAAACCTTCTTAAAAAAATGGAATTCCCACGTTAAGAGAATTCCAGAAAATTAAAAAAAATGAATGTACTTAACAATTTTCCTAAAGCCATAACAATTAATATTTATGATCCAACGACTCGACTTGTTGAAAAAAAGCATTTAAAAAACACATATATTTTTATTTGATGTTCACCACTCAAAATATCTCTTAAATCTTTACTTAAATATATAAATCAAATATTTAAATAAAATCATATATGTAACTCAGTTTACTCAAACTTTTTACTTTTATGTTTTTCTCTCTCGTTTGGAGTTAATTTATCTACTCTATTTATCTCTCTTATCTTTGTTTTACCATATAAAAAAGTAGATCAATTACACGTATGTTGATATGTTACTTAATAAAATTCGTCGGGAATGCAAAAACACAAAAAAAAATAAAAAAAATAAAGAAATAATCTGCAACGAAAGTTATTGAAACTATCGCTGCCTGTCAAAATATCTCAGTCATGAATCATTGAGATGCAATCAAAAACGTAATTTTCTTTTATTTTAGAAACCAAATCATGCAAATATCATTTCTTTACTTTCAATAAACAGATTTTTTTTTCTTTCCAAATGATGATTTCATTGGAGCCTATGTACCATAATCAATTAACAAAAGAAAAGAACATAAAAAAATAATTGCGCTCATTGCTGTCCATGTCTGTGATAGAAGCGACACTCTATCACCTCGCAAGTGTTTGTTTGACAGGTTTTAAGGCCAAAAATCAGAAAAATTGGGATTGACATGGTGGCTGCATGAGACAAAAGGCATTGGAATGCAACAATATTAGATCAGATAGATTTCTTTTTAAGTTTGAAAAGATGAAATTGCAAGATCATTCAATGTCAATGGGAGAGATGAATGTGAGTCTGTTTGCTTGCACGAGTGCTTACTTTGTAATCACTGAAAAAAAAACATGAGATGTTTGAATTGTATTATATGGAAAATGTGGTTTCCTATTTTCAGTTCTGGCAACTCCTGTAGATAACAACTAAGAACACCAATCCGTTAAGCTTTCATATATGCACCCGTAAATTTACCTTACACCATTCTCCCTTGTTGAGATGTTTTGTATTCCGGTTCGATTTGAAAGTCCATTCCGATCCGAAATATTTTGGAGCAATTTTGAAGAGGAAGAAAATTAAGATTTAGTTCACGAAATGAAGGGTTGGGCCAATATATAAAGGCATAGTTTGGAAGATAGACTTCACACCCGATTTTGTATTATTCATCTTTGATATGTTAAAGTAGGCGCATACTTCACCGGTCTAGATCTGTAGACCTCCTTACGACCGTGGGTCCCACTCTGTACATGTTTTGGTTTTGGGTTTGGGATTTTGCTTGACTGTTTGGGCTTGGGCTCATGAATCGCCGCGGTGAGAGATTTGGGAGGCTGATTATAGTAAAACTTCTTACAGGACGTAGCCCTATTCTGGGTGAACCTGGATATACCGTGTTTTATTAGTTTTTTTTCTGTTTATTTTCATTATTTGTGTGATTGACAAATCTCGAATCATTCATGATAATGAATATTTTCTTTTTTCCATGGATGTAGACCTAACCAGTCGAACCACGTAAATCTTATATATATTTTATTTTTATGTGATTGTTTTTATCACTGTTACGCTGTTTCTTTTGGTTATCTTTATCGATCTAATTACAACATCTTGACCCACACTACAACAACTCTTCCATCCATAAAGAAATTATTGGCCTATGAGATTTGACTCCGCAGAACCTCATGATACCTACTAAGACTTGAATAGCAACCAATGAACTAAACGCTCTTGATTGTGAATCATATGATCTAGTTAACGCCCAAAATTAGTAATGTTGTATTTTACTTGGGAACTAAACGCTCTTGATTGTCAGGCCTTCATATATGCACCCGTAAATCTACCTTACACCATTCTCCCTTGTTGAGATGTTTTGTATTCTGGTTCGATTTGAAAGTCCATTCCGATCCGAAATATTTTGGAGCAATTTTGAAGAGGAAGAAAATTAAGATTTAGTTCACGAAATGAAGGGTTGGGCCAATATATAAAGGCATAGTTTGGAAGATAGACTTCACACCCGATTTTGTATTATTCATCTTTGATATGTTAAAGTAGGCGCATACTTCACCGGTCTAGATCTGTAGACCTCCTTACGACCGTGGGTCCCACTCTGTACATGTTTTGGGTTTGGGCTTTTGCTTGACTGTTTGGGCTTGGGCTCATGAATTGCCGCGATGAGAGATTTGAGAGGCTGATTATAGTAAAACTTCTTACAGGACGTAGCCCTATTCTGTGTGAATCTGGATATACTGTGTTTTATTAGTTTTTTTTCTGTTTTTTTTTTTCATTATTTGTGTGATTGACAAATCTCGAATCATTCATGATAATGAATATCTTCTTTTTTCCATGGATGTAGACCTAACCAGTCGAATCACGTAAATCTTATATATATATATATATATATTATTTTTACATGATTGTTTTTATCACTGTTACGTTGTTTCTTTTGGTTATCTTTATCGATCTAATTACAACATCCTGACCCACACTACAACAACTCTTCCATCTATAAAGAAATTATTGGCCTATGAGATTTGACTCCGCAGAACCTCATGATACCTACTAAGACTTGAATAGCAACCAATGAACTAAACGCTCTTAATTGTGAATCATATGATCTAGTTAACGCCCAAAATTAGTAATGTTGTGTTTTACTTGAGAACTAAACGCTCTTGATTGTCAGGCCTTCATATATGCACCCGTAAATCTACCTTACACCATTCTCCCTTGTTGAGATGTTTTGTATTCCGGTTCGATTTGATAGTCCATTCCGATCCGAAATATTTTGGAGCAATTTTGAAGAGGAAGAAAATTAAGATTTAGTTCACGAAATGAAGGGTTGGGCCAATATATAAAGGCATAGTTTGGAAGATAGACTTCACACCCGATTTTGTATTATTCATCTTTGATATGTTAAAGTAGGCGCATACTTCACCAGTCAAGATTTATAGACCTCCTTACGATCATGGGTCCCACTCTGTACATGTTTTGGGTTTGGGCTTTTGCTTGACTGTTTGGACTTGAGACTCATGAATCGCCGCAGTGAGAGATTTGGGAGGCTGATTATAGTAAAACTTCTTACAAGACGTAGCCCTATTCTGGGTGAACCTGGATATACCGTGTTTTATTAGTTTTTTTTCTGTTTATTTTCACTATTTGTGTGATTGACAAATCTTGAATCATTCATGATAATGTATATCTTCTTTTTTCCATGGATATAGACCTAACCAGTCGAACCACGTAAATCTTATATATATTTTATTTTTACGTGATTGTTTTTATCACTGTTACGTTGTTTCTTTTGGTTATCTTTATCGATCTAATTACAACATCCTGACCCACACTACAACAACTCTTCCATCCATAAAGAAATTATTGGCCTATGAGATTTGACTCCGCAGAACCTCATGATATCTACTAAGATTTGAATAGCAACCAATGAACTAAACGCTCTTGATTGTGAATCATATAATCCAGTTAACGCCCAAAATTAGTAATGTTGTGTTTTACTTGAGAACTAAACGCTCTTGATTGTCAACTCAATTAATTTTACATTTTGAGCGAAAAGAGTTAAAAATATTTTACATAATTCAAGTGTAATTATCTCTCTTTTTAATTATAAAAAATAACAAATAATAATCAAAAGTATTTTTTGTCAGTAATTTGTTTTTTACAATTTATATTAACGTATAAAATTTTTTTGATAACGTAAACAATAAATATACAAAAATTATCAATAAAATTATTTGAAAATACAATAACGGTGTTTTACAAACATCACCATCAAGTGTGTCCTTTTTTTAGAGATTTTCTACTGACCACCTCAAACCCACATTGATGGGGTTTCAAGTGATGCCATCCACGTGTACGGTGATAATTGAGCCAGCTTATTCCCAAGCCATTCTCGTCAAACAAACATCACCATCAAGATAGCGTCCACCACCAAGCAACGCCGCATGGAATCCGCAACGCTATATGCCCCACCGCCGTGGACGTGAAAAGCAACGTGGCACATGATCAGTGACTACATTGGCTGATGATCACGTCAAAAGAGTCTCACCACTGATATTATTTTATTTATTTATTTAATTAATAATTTTTTTCTTTTTGTAAAATAAAGTTATGTTCTTTTGCTAGAGAGATATATTAGGTGGGGCCCGACGTTATAGCGGAGAGAAATTGTCCATGACAGTGACAGCACGGATTTGTTACCATCAAAGATGATGTCACACGTGTCAAATTGCTTTCTTTCGGCCCACACTACACGTGGCATTCAGCTCTTGATGTCGCTTTGGCGATTGGTACGGAACCAAAATTAGTAGTGTTGTGCTTAAAACCACTATCCCAACAACGGATTAAATTGAACAATATATCAACTCCTTGTTAAACTGAAAAGATATTTAAGAATTCATTTGAAAATTAACAAGAGAAGGAGTTTCAAGAAAAGAATTTGTTCTTTAATTTTTTTTATAAAAAAGAAAAGTAATTAGTTCTGCCAGCACATAAGCATCGGATAATTTGCTCATTGAAGAAGGGAAGTTCCTGCATGGGCTGAGCGATAAAGTTCAAGGGATTCAAAGAGAGCTCAATCGGATGCAGGGCTTCTTGAAAGAAGCAGGCGCAAGACAAAACGAAAATGAAAGAATACGCAATTGGGTGGCCGAAGTAAGAGATGCTGCTTACGATGCAGAGGACGTCATTGAGACCTTTGCCCTTGAAGAAGCATCCAGGAGGAGACCAGGTATGATGAATGTCCTCAAAAGATTTGTTTGCATTCTTAGTGAAGGGAAAGCACTCCACAAGGTTGGGTCAGAGATTGAGGCCATTAACGCCAGGATCTCTGATCTGACCAGAAGCTTGCAAACTTATGGCTTAAAAGAGTTAAGGGATAACGAAAGCTCGAGTTCCACATACCAAAGGCGACAAGGGCTTAGGCGGTCTTATTCTCATATTGAGGAACAAAATATTGTAGGCCTAGAGGGAAGCATCAAGGTATTGGTGGATCGTATAGTGAAGGATAAACAGTGTCGAGTTGTTTCTATATGTGGAATGGGTGGCTTAGGCAAGACCACTCTCGCAAAGAAGGTTTACGGTCATGCTGAAGTAAGGCGTCATTTCGAGTGCTTTGCTTGGTCATGTGTATCTAAACAATTCCGACCACAAGATGTTTGGCAAGGAGTTCTAATTAAACTTACATCTCCATCAACAAAGCAGAGGGATGAAATTCTTAACTTATTAGAAGATGAGCTCGCGGAGAGGCTCTATCAACTTCAACAACATAAGAAATGTTTGGTGGTACTCGATGATGTCTGGGACAAACAGGCCTGGGACAGTTTAAAAGCAGCTTTCCCAAGTGGAGAGTCAGAGAGTAAAATACTGCTTACAAGCCGCAATAAAGAAATAGCTGAGCATGCTGGTCGTAGTGGTTTTCTTCATGAACCACGATGTCTAAATGCTGAAGAAAGCTGGGAATTGCTTTAGAAGATAGTGATTCCTCCAAAAGATGCTGCTGCAGGTAATAAATCACAGTACTTTGCATGCTGATTAACATTCTTACATGATGAGCTTAGCAATATTTTATGGTCATATAGGGTAATTTTGGGTTAATTACAGTTTGTCTTGATGTGGTTTGGGTCAATCCAAATTCAACCACTGTAATTTAAAGTGTATCATCGGTATCTTGTGGTTAGGCCGTTTCTAATTTCTCTGTGTCAACTTTATTGATACAAAAACGTCCATTAAACTGACTTTGTTAATATAGTTGGGATAATGACCTAATTACAAAATACTGATTCGACACTTTAAATCACAATGAATGAGTTTGATTCGACGTAAACAATTGAGAGGCAAATTGTAATTAACCCAAATATTTTTTAATAGATGTCTACACCAAGTATTTGGAAGTGAAAAAAAGGGAAATTAAGAGATCATTGAAAATTTAAAATAAAATTTAGAATTTTCCATATAAAATCATATGTATTATGGATGGCAATTTGTGACATGACTCGTTAACACGACAAGTAATTATGCAGATTTGGGTTTGTCTTAAACCGAATCAAGTCAATTTCGTGTCAACACAAAAATAATCATATTGTTTTCAAGTTGACCGGTTTAACCCAAAGTAGATCCGTCTAACCTGTTTAGTATATAATATGATCCATTTAATCTGCATAACTTGTTTCGACCCATTTAACCTTAACCCTATAGTTCTTTACACTTTTTTGTTGTTTCTTTGCTTTTAGGCTCAACTAAACCATGATTTTACTTTTATTTAGTACTTTGAATATTCACATATATAATAATTTGAAACTTTTTTATATTTTATATGTAAGTAATCGGATTAAACATGTGAATTTCATGACCAATATAACTAAAACAGGTTTTACAGATAGTAGTGATGGTTTTTACCGAACAAAACTTTTTTATTAAATAGGTTACATGGATCAAGTCGTGTTTAACCGTTCAATAAATATGTCATGTTTAGGTTTAATAAATAACTCTTTTATTAAATGTATCGTGTTCAAGTTAGCTATATTTCTACAAATTCTTAAGATCGACATGACTCATTTATGACCCACTTACAAGAATTGCCAACCCTATTATGTATGTTACCCTATTTAGACTATTGTTTTAAATGATATTGGTAAATTTTATAAATTTAAATACAAGTTCCTTTCTTAGTACATTGCATATTTAGAAAGATATGTAAATAACTTGAATTTTCTAATAATAAATTGATTCAAGTGTTTTTTTTTTTTTGAAACCATACTATATACAAATACAACAATTGACTTGATTGCAATGTAATACTACCACACTACTCACCTAAAGTGAGAAATCACCAATATATAAATTAGATTAATAATCCACACACCAGTAAAAGTCGAACATGAGATCTTATGATCTTAGAGCCTCATATTTTTTTTTATTACTGATGAACCAGAATTTCATTGGAAATTCAAAGTGATTTTGAAAGTTAAACAAAAATTCAAAACTTGTTACTTTATTTAGAAGAGATACAAATAAAAATTAAGGGTTAATTTCAAAAAACCACATTGCGATTTTGACAGAATTCATTTTAGATTTTAAGATTATTATTTTTTGTTTCACTTAATACCCTAAGAAATCTAACATTATCTTAGGGAGTGATGCAGATTAACCCTACATGCGCTTGGGAACCTAAAACCCAAAAATGGTAATTTGAGATTAGAGATAGATTCGAGTCGAATTGAGTTTGAATATTAAGATATTCGAGTTCGGCTCGAACTTAAATGAACAGGTTCGAATTCAAACTCAAGTTCGAATCGAGCTCGAACGATAATTTTAATAAATAAAAATATTAAATAAATATAGATTTGAGTTCAAGCTCGGTTCGATTCGAGCTTGATAATAGCTTATCGAACTGTTCGAGACCCTTTCGAGCCGAGCTTTAAAGTATTTGAACTCTGCTCGATGAGTTATTCGAAATCGACTCGATAAGCTATTTGAATGCTCAAGCCAAGTTTTGACCCAGCTCGAGCTCAAATAGTTCGATAAAAGTTTGGCTCGATTCCAACTCTATTTAAGATAATGTTTTAGATTATAAGTAAATGGAGATTTTTTAGAGAGCCCAAAGATAAAAATGTTGGACATTGATCAAAGTCAAAATTCAATTATTTTCACCATAAATTATTATAATCTTTATGAACAGAACAGATTTGTGGAATTATATCTTACAAGCTGATCAAAGCAGCTAATAAACGGAACCAAATAAGCTCGTAGATGAAGGAAAAAATGGTGCAGTGGAGTTATTTTTTTTATCTTGCACTTTTCGAGTTTTCTTATCATTGCCCTATTTAAAAAGACCGTCAAAATTCACATGAATATATAATGATATATAGTCGTTCATTTTGCCCCAAGTTTACTTTGAAACCAACACATTCATTTAAAAGTGGTTAATTTCAACTAATACTAATATACTATAGAAAGTACTTATATAACCTTTGTGTGGTTTTGCAGACTTTAGAATTGATACTGAAATGGAAGAGTTGGGGAAGAAGATGGCTAAGCGTTGTGCAGGCTTACCATTGGCCATCACTGTGTTGGGAGGAATTTTGGCAACAAAATCATGTTCATTAAACCAGTGGCTTATGGTGAACCTGAGCATCAAATCCTACATAGGAAGAGGCAACGATTCTGTGATTTCTGATATCGTTTTATCGTTAAGCTACGATGATTTGCCACCTCATCTAAAACATTGCTTTCTTTACCTAGGCCATTTCCCAGAAGACTACGAGATACAAGTTGAGAAATTGATTCGATATTGGATTGCAGAGGGAATAGTGACATCGCTGCATAATGAAGTAGAGAATGTGGCTGAAGGATACCTTGATGAGCTGATAGAGAGGTGCATGGTTTTAATTGGAGAAAGAGACGTTGGAAGTTCGAAAGTCATAACATGTGGCATGCATGATCCCATGAAAGATCTCTGCTTATTAAAAGCAGAAGAGGAAAATTTTCTAAAAGTTATTAATCTTCAGCCTCAAGATGAAAATAATGATGTCTTGTCTCCTTCGTCTTCGATGAATGGTAAATTTCGCAGGCTCGCTGTACATTTGAAAGGTAATACTTTTAGTCAAAAGCACATTAAAGGTCATCATCACCTTAGGTCTCTTATATACTTTCCGACAGTTGAGTGGGAATTACTGGAACCGACCTTAAAGAATTTGAAAGTGCTTAGAGTCTTAGATCTTGGAAGTGTTCTTATTAAAGGAGGGAAGTTGTCCAGAGATATTGGAGAACTCATCCACTTGAGATTCCTTAGTTTACGATATGCTGGAAGGGTAGATGCTGAAGGGGTGTTTGAGTTGCCATCATCTCTAGGGAATTTAAGGTTGTTGCAGACTTTAGATTTATTTATTCCTGATGAAACGGTGCATGTACCAAATGTGATATGGAAGATGGAAAGGTTGAGGTATCTATGTCTTCCTTTTTATTGTGATGATAAAACAAAGTTGCAATTGGGTACTCTGGAATTTTAATTTGGAGCATTGCAATGTAAGTGATCTTCAGAATGTGAAAAGTCTTAGACACTTAGAGATACGATTCTCTTCTAAGCGTTGCATTAAGAAAATCATTGATGCATCTCTAAGCGATGCATTAAATCATCTGCAAATCTTGGGATTATCATAGCTTGCGTCATTACCACCAGTTGATGTAAGTCCACTGTTATCGGGATTTGTTAATCTCTCAAGATTGGAATTAGATCTGCACATAAAGAATGTTAATCTCTCACATCACCGACATAACCTTAGCCACATGTCAACTTGAGGAAGACCCAATGCCAACGCTAGAGAAGCTGCCTGACTTAAGGATCCTTTGCTTGTTTTGGAAGGCATTTTTTGGGAGGGAAATGGTTTGCTCTAGACAAGGTTTTTCTAGACTCCACTCTCTGCACCTTGATGGCCTGCGCAATTTAGTGGAGTGGAGGATAGATGAAGGAGCCATGCCCGATCTTTGTAAACCGGAAATTAGACTCTGCGAGAATTTGAAGAGACTTCCAGATAATTTGAGGTTCATCACAACCCTGCAAGAATTGGAGATCCTGTGGATGCCATATACATTTCAAGAGAAGTTGGTCCAAGGAAGAGAAGATTTTTACAAAGTCCAACACATACCTTCCGTCTTATTTAAGTAATGTGATGAAGAATGGGAATCATGAATAGGTAAGCATACTCTCCTTGCTTCCTTAAGTCATCATTCATTTTCTAGTCCTCTGTACGGTTCTTTTAAAAAAAATTAACTTTTTTATGTTCGTATATAGAACTTGAAATTGGAACCATGTCAAACTTTTTCATACCTTCAATTTATCAGTATTTCTTTCCTTCAATCGATCAACACCTCTTTGCTCCTCTGATTTTCCTACTTATTCTAATTTTTTTCATCTGTTCTTAACTTTTTTTATGAAAATTTGTCCTTAATGAATCATTATCTGTTATGCCATTCTGCTTTAATGAATTTATAATTGGCAAGCTTTGGTCTATTACATGAATAATACTTGAAACTGTTGTCTTTTATTTTTGTCCTAGGAGAAGTAGACAATGAAAAGGTTTCCGTGGAGTTTTGATTGATTGTGATACATCAATAAAGGTAAGAAAAAAAAATTATAATTGATTTTTTTTTGCTTATTCTTTTACCTCTACTAGTTCTAGTTTTACAAACCCAAATCTTTCTTCATTGTAGAACAGAGAAAAGCATGTTCAGTTGATTAATATGTTTTCTTTTTCTTTACAGGTGAAGTCATCCATCATGAAATAAAGGACTCCCTTTTGTTTCAGTGAGATGAGACCAAGGTTTTACATTGCTTAGGAACTTCTCTATATTTGTAATTTTGATTGTAAGATGAAGTGCTTGAAGTGATTGCGGTAACATAATGTTGAATTATTTACCTTTTTTTTTTTTTTTGGTAGTTTGTTGAATATTTGTCTGTGGGTCGTGTTGTACCAATTTGTTGTGTGGTTTGCAATCTCTGGCGTATTGTATGCTTTGAAAACCTCATGTATATGTGAATTTTCTGTTTCGCGACTATAATTTGTTTATTAAATCCACAACATCATCAGGTAGTTTTTTAAAATACACAAAAGTAGTTTGTCTTTTAAGTAGAAGATTCCAGTTTTAGAGGTCCTTGAATTTGTTGTTAAAGGTGGCCATGTGACCATGTGGGGTGGCTAAGTGGGAGACCAATTCTTCTCCACTATAGGTGGCCATGTGGCCATGTGAGGTAGCTAAGTGGATACCAACTCCATGCATACTTTCGGTGGACAAAACAAAGGAGGCCATGATCAATCTTTGAGCAACCACGAGCTGGCCATGGACAGCATCTTTCCTTTGTGGGCTGGCCATGTGTGAAGTTGTTATTCTTTCATTGATTTGAGAAATGCTAAGCCTATAAATAAGCTCTCATTTGTAATCAAATATACACAACACAAAAACACCAAGAAGTGTATTCAGAGAGAGCTTGAGAGAAAAGCCCAAGAAAAATTATATTGGGTGTGGGTTGTGAGTTATGAGTGTTGTAAACACTTTGAGTATTTTCTCCCTTCAATAAAAACGATCTGCAGCAGGTTCGGAGACGTAGGCACAATTGGCCGAACTCCGTTATCAAATTGTGTGTTATTTCCGTTTTTATTTGGCATTCTCACCAATCTGGTTCATAGAGAAATCTGTGTAATTTCCCAACAATTGGTATCAGAGCATTTGGTGGTGAATTCTGTCAACTTTCTGCGACGTTACTATTCACGTGAATAGTGAATTTCGTGAATAGTGAAATTTTGCCGACGATACCGGTTCATCGGCAACAGTGTTTTAATACACGGAGGTTCGCAGGAATAGTCAAAAACGATCCAGAAAAAATCAGATTCGAGTGGAAGCGATGGCTGCAGATGAAGGGAAGATGAAACTCGAGAAGTTCGATGGTGCAGATTTCAGGTTCTGGAAAATGCAGATAGAGGATTATCTTTATCAAAGAAATCTGTATCAACCTCTATCTGGAAAGAAGCCAGAAACTATGAAGGATGAAAACTGGGCTCTTTTCAACAGATAAGCCCTCGGAGTTATCCGATTGACGTTATCCCGTAATGTTTCTTTCAACATAGCAAAGGAAAAGACCACGGCAGGTCTTATGGCGGTTCTCTCCAGTATGTATGAGAAGCCATCAGCCTCTAACAAGGTTCACTTGATGAGGCGGTTATTCAATTTGCGGATGACAGAAGGCGCATCGGTAGCTCAACATCTCAATGAACTCAATACAGCCACAACCCAATTGAGTTCAGTTGAAATTGAATTTGATGAAGAAGTACGAGCATTAATACTTTTGTCTTCTCTACCAGAAAGTTGGAATGCTACTGTCACGGCTGTGAGTAGCTCATCGGGAAGAAATAAGTTAAAATTTGATGATGTTCGTGATCTGGTTCTCAGTGAAGAGATCCGACGGAGAGGGTCGGGTGAATCGTCAACCTCTTCAGTTTTGCATACAGAGTCAAGAGGAAGATATTCAACCAGAGAGAATGGACGTGGCAGATCGAACTACCGAGGTAGATCAAAGGACAGGAGGTCCAAATCCAGAAATCCCAATAATTCCCATAGCTCGAAGACAGTCGAGTATTGGAACTGCGGGAAAACCGGGCACTACAAAAAT